>JAQSVV010000657.1:600000-1200000 GCA_036375495.1 Agrotis segetum
GAATTATGGAACTAAAAAACTGAGATTCTACAGAGATTTCGGGATTTTTTTGCCTGTCGAATAAATCCTTTAAGATGAAGTGGTTTGATAAAATTTCAGTTCAGTAGAACAGTTGTGGCACCGAGTACTTTTTTTAAATTATAAATGAGTCCTTCCGTTCTGGGAAGGGACTGCCAGACTCATACTGCCTAAAAAAAAGCCTTGTTCTTTACGTTCAACTAGGGTTACGGTGACCTTTTAAATGAAGAATTACAAGTTAGTATTATGTTTTGGTCGCGGGACTAATCCAATTTACAGTGTCCCTGCAACGTAAAGGGCTATCGAAGGACAACGTTGATTTTAGTCAGTACCTATGAGTCTGACAGTCCCTCCTGCCCTTCTTTGAATGGGAGGACTCATTTAATGATTTTACCACGATAAGTTAGTAAATATTATGTTTTAGCAAAACGAGAAGAGCTCGGGTAATTACGTGGAATCCATTAGAATGTTGTGTAACTAAAATACCCAGAAGCATCCTAGAAACTCCACATGGTTCTCGGAGAAACCTCCTTGTAACAAGAATTTATTCTCGTTGGGAAGCCACAGCCTCGCATTCCAGTCCAGTGCCTACCGGATTTTCATTTCTTGAAACTCGCATTACGTGGGCGACTGTTAGACCGAGACTCCACCAAAGCTGTGCGAGTCGAGACGTGCTTTGAACAACCAATAGAATTGCGTTATTGACACAGCTCCACTCCGCAATGCAATTCTATTGGTTGTTCAAAACACGTCTCGACTTGCACAGCTTTGGTGGAGTCTCGGCCTTAGTCATTATAGCAGTCACTCCGGCAACGCAATTCTATTGGTTGCGTCTCGGCAGCTTTGGTGGAGTCTCGGCCTTACTATCGGCTTTAATCAATATCTCATCTGCGTTAATATCGTAACTTTATTGGTGACTCTTTTTTAAGACGTTTGGAGTAAAAACCTTGAGGCTCGAGAACTCCAAAATGTTTTTAGAAAATTTCTAAACATCTTGTTGATGTTTCTGGTGACCAGAGGACTAGTTTTTCCCTTGATCAAAAGTTCAGCGTTGCCATGTACTATACAGATGAACTATGAAGAAGATTTTCTCAAGATTTTCTCTCTCTTTAAATAATCAAGTATCATACATAGTAAAAAATAACAAAAACAAGGTAAATTACACAATAGAAAATTAATTTGTACAAAGTATTTTATTGCCACACGTCATTTTCAAGTGACAGTTGACACATAGAGATCATTGACACTCTCCTTCTAAATTGAACTGATGCACATTAGCTACTCTCTTTGGCACATCACCAGGTGATAGGGAACAAAGTCAAAAGTCAAACTTTTTAGGCAGTTATCCTCGTTTTACACACGTTTTCCGTATCCGATTTCCGAATTCGTTTTCCGTATTTGGAAACCTGTCTGCACATATTTCATACAAAGTTTTTAACGTGGCGCACACGTTCGTATATTTTCCAAATAGAATACATCGAACGTTCGTTTCGAAAATCAGCCGTTATCTCTGAATTTTGAATCGGAATTCCACATAGAAAACGAATTCGGAAAACGTGTGTATGTGGCCAGTCTTAGTCTTCTGTTGTTCCGAAATAACCATTTTTCACATTTTTTTTTTAGTTTAAGCTTAATTTGACTAAAAAAATAATGTCATAAATGTCTGATGGATATCTAGACGTCTACCTCTACATAATATCCATATATTAAGCACATTATACATTCATCATCTATTTGGGTCCGCGTTCTAGTCTAACCGCTAATGCAATATTCACATGGCTGGCCTTTGAAACGTTTGTGATATAGTGTTAAAATAAGTTTCATTATGATCTCTCTCTTCGTGGGCATGTGGACGACCGGACGACGAGATGCGTGACACGCCGCCCGCCGCGCCGTCGACTCACGTCGTGTTCCCTCAAAAAGTTGTCAGCAATCTGATGGGGCCAAAGCTAGCCGGGCAATCATGACCCTGGAAAAGTGGAAAGTAAAAGGCTATTGAAGAATAACCGTGGATATTAGTGAGTACAAGTCTGACAGTCCGTCCCGTCTCGCCCTGGGGTCCGAGTACTCGTTTGATGATAAATTACCACGATAAAAAAACCGTTTTTTTTTTCTCCAGAAAATCATCAAGTGATGCTCTCCCACAGAAATATTAAAAACAGGAGAAGTGGTAAGGGGGCGTGTCGTTGAAACCTGGTCCTGAGCGTTTTGGCCAGCAATTGACTTGGACTACTTTATTTTTGTTTCCTTTATTACTCCGACTGTATTCTTTTTCATTAAATACATTGCTCTTTTACAACGATCTCACATTATCACTGAGTGACTGGACCAGCAATGTAAAGCTGACATAACGATACCTCATCAAGCCGTAATGTCGCGTGGTGCGTCCGTTGTATTTGAGCAGGAGTAGTACCGCCCCCCGCGTGTCTCGACAACACACAATGATAATTGTTAGTGTGAGTAAGTTACACGGAAAAAGAGTACGCTGTGGTTTTAAGAATAAGGTTTATATTTAAATGACTGAGTTATCGATGGCGCGTGTGTGCACTTGTTCGTAGTATTGTTTTGATAGAACTGCATATGCAATATTATCGTTATGGTGGGGCTGTTGCGGCTTTACTGGTTTTCTATACATTTTAAACTCCACGCCATATATCCTTCTTTAAGATATCTGTGTGCTCTCCTGTCTTGGATGGAGAGGAAGAGACTTTCAGACTTGGCTGATTAAAACCAACGTTTCTTTTTTCTTTTTATTTCTTCTGAACTCCTTTACCTGTCACAGCCTGATAAAACCTTTTGAGACTGTTCTACAACCCCAGATAGCTTATAGCCTTGATAAACACATAGAGTGGGACTTTATAAACTGACATTTCGATTCTGTGGAACATTTTATAGAAATTACAACAAGGTTGCAGCCGAGGGCATTCGGGCGTTGTATATACCATACCAATACTAGCTTAGTAATTGCACTTTTTTTGCCGGCAACTGTAAAAATATGCTCGCTTCACAATAACTGTAAGCTGAATTGCAGTTTAAAACCACTCACATCGTCCAGTATAAGCAACATTTAACAGGACTAATTACTTGGAATTACCGTATATTTTTGGAACAAAAAGTCGTTGATAACAACGTGACGCACGCAAAACATTGCGATTTCAGATGCATGCAGCTGACGCACTAGCACGAGTGTGATCGATTTTCAAATTCAAAAAAAATGGAACGTGTATTCGTTCCATTTTTTTTCTTTTTTTTTTCTAGACTAACAAAGGTCTTCCAGTAACCGTCCTTTTTTTTTCTTTGAGTGGTTTTGCCTCGTCTCTCTGGACATGCATAAACTTATAATATGCCTTTTTAGAGGCAGAAATCATAGAACGCCACAGGGCATCTTTACTCTTTTCGATATGATTAAATAAAGACTCATTTAATATTTGGTATGATTTGGTTGTCTTTAAAGGATTCTTTAGTGAGCACAAAACTTCTCAAAAACTAACGTGGCACCCGAAGCATGCATTTTACTATGTATATTATCTACACGTGTTTTTCCAAATAAATGAATTTGAAGGGGTTAAACGTTTTAAACACGCACACTATAAACTTATCCTGAGTCGTATGGGTGCGTTAATTAACATTGTATTGTTGAATACCAAAACCTTCTCCAGTTTGTAACGACCACTTTTTTAAAAACCGTATCAAAATCGGTTCAGCCAATCGCGGAAAAACAACAGACATACATGTCGAAATAAGAATCTACTTTTTTAAGTCTTTTAAAAAACCAATACTACATTGCATTACAGTCGTTGTAGCAACCATTAGACCAGCGGAACACTCTAAACTTTCCCATTAATTAAACCTATCAAATAACGATTAAGTCCAAAATGGTCAGCAGACCCTTCGAATCGTTTTAGTATAATATAAATAGCCTAATATAAACTTGGAAGTTTGACCTATTTCCCGAGAAATGTCATCACCAAACCAATAATAGAGGGAACGATTCGTTCGATATTCCTATTCGGTTATAAAAAGCCCATATGAGATGATAAAACAAAGATGAGAAGATGTGAGGAGCTTTTGGCTAAATAATTACAGCTGAACAAGCCGATGTTCCGTGTTAAGCTGCGCTTGCTGAGGTTGGTCTGTGGATGGGTGACCATCTGTCATAGCGAGTTTCCCCCGTGACTCGGAAAGCACGTAAAGCCGTTGGTGCCGGCTGTCGTTTGTAAGTCTTTGACAGTCATTACTATCAGTCAGAAGCTCTATAAAACATCTGACAACAATCTTTATACCAAGGGGTATCGTATTACCCAGTTACTGGGTTGCGGAGGTCTGATAGGCAGTCGTTCCATGTAAAATACTGATAGTCAGCAGCCAACGCCGACCCCAATGCCCCAATATATTTGGGAAAAAGCTAGGCATAATTATGATGATGAGATGATAAAACGGATTTATTACAGTAATTCAAACAATATTGTTTTTCAACACATTTGCTCGAAAAATGCATTTACGAAGCCTGTATACATTGTTCGAAAGTTAAAAATTACGCACCATACAACGGAGCGTGCGGTAAAATAGGTACTCTCATCTAAGTACCTACTTTACCGCACGCTCCGTTGTATAGCACCGTGCGTTTTCTTTACGGTTTTTTTTTAATTTCCATTAAAAATAAAAAGAATTCCACCAAAGAGTTTCACGTTCTGAGAATAAACAGCCTGACTGATCGAACCTCCTTGGAAGTGCTTTTGATCAATACGTTGTCTCACTTTAATACTAATGAGTAAATGAGACGAAGGATGTAGTTCTAATTTCCACCACGTGCATGTGGCGCCATTTGCAAATTCACGCCATTTTCATATTAGGAACTTCAAAAATTGTTGCGACTTTTCTAGTGTTACATAAAGTTGGTTTAATTACATTATTGTACTGTTTTCTCGCAAATGTGTTGAAAAACGTTGTATGACACACGTGCGGAAATTGGTGTTTACAAACTCGTGACTATGGTAAGCCCTCGGCTTCGCCTCGTGCTTACATTCGTCTACTCGTTTGTAAAAACCAACTTACCGCACTAGTATCATAAATAACTATTATATACGTCAAAACATAAGCTAATTTGAGTCGCGGAAACATTAAAACCGTCTGTGAATGAAAGTATTTTTGACTGTCCGTCCGGATGTTAGTGTTTAGCAACTAAACGGCTGAAACGATAAAAATAGTCTTTTAAAAGTTGTTTCGTTTGTTTTTATAATTTTATTGGGCTGGATGTAAAGTGCAAACAGACAGTTGTCTAGTTTGATTCAATTTTTTTCATTTTTAATTTTCATTGCAATTATTTAAAAAAATATATAAAGAATAAATAAAATTTTAAAAAAAGTAATACTATTACAAAAAAATAAACATGGTTTGAACATTTGTCTAAAAACACTGTCAACTGTGAAACAGCAACTGTGATGTTGTTGTTATCAAAGGTCGTTTCGTTGCTGCACTTTTTTTATACAAGTGTTCAACAAATGTTTAACTTTTTCTACTAAGAGAGATGTTTAAAAGTGTTTTAACAAACATTAATTATTATGGCTACAACGAAAATAATATGACGAAAGTAATGGATTTATTTCAATAAAAATAAATTATTTTATGTCAAACTAAAATTAAACTATGTGATATTAGGTCATTCAGTTGATGAATTTAATTTAATCTGTCTGTGCGGATGGATGTGTTATTCTACGAAACTGCTAGACCGATTAAAACGACCTTTTTATGGGTTTTTAATTGGTGTTATAATTTTATTTTATTGCGTGGAACGTGTAATAGAACTAATTAAACCATGTATGTGTTAAATTCTTGCTCATCAACTCATTATTAGTTGTGATGGTGTTTCCCATATTTGGGTGATGTAACCACTCTTCAATTTTTTTTATTGGCATTTAGATGAACGTCAAATAAAACTTAACTACTTACATAACTTAATTTAGCTTTTGTGCAAGTTGTTAATAGAAAAAGTAGTGACATACGTTGATTTATGATAATTATACATTTTAGAAATTCAAATAACATTAATAAGATTTTTGTTTAAATAACAAAGTAATCCTATTGTTCTGAGAAAGGCGATTTCGCAAGTCTGTTTAGCAAAGGTTTCCCCGGGCATGTTCGTGCCTCATTTTGCAATGAAATAGACGAGACAACACGCTCGTTTGCACTTGTTCGCTTGGTCATCGTTGAATCGGTCATAAAACACTGTCGATACCGATATATCGGCTAACCCGAAGTCGTCACACCTACAACTCGTCATATTTAGAAAAAGATAATTTTTAAATTTACTTGTGTGAAAAAAACTAGAATCGGTCTAATTTAACCATTGTTATTACCTACTGTAATGTTACCTATGCCATTTTTTTTTTAAATGGTTTTAACTTTTTGGAAATACTCGTAAATTCAGTTCAATCATCCCGATAAATAATTAAGCACTTGAAAATGTCTTTCAGCGCACACGCCTCCGAGCTTTTGATGGTAGTCAACAAAACAGTTCCGTCCGAAAATCCGAATTCAATTTAATTCACCTTCAATTTTATTTATTTGCCAGTCATTCTCATGTAACGGCAACTCTAAAGCCAAACAAAACCCGGTAAAAACTTTTATCGTTTACATTACGCGTGTCAAATGACGTCATTCGATTCCTCGATCGGCCATCGAACAAAACATGAGTTTGATTGATATAATTTTCACGATTACAATCTATTTGTTGTCTCTGGGGGAAATTAAAAAACAACTTGTTGTTGTGACTTGTTGTTTATGTTAACGGTACTTAAGTCATTGCACTTTTGAGGTAAAAGCTTCCTTAATTAAGTACTATTTATGAAGATAGATTTTGTAAGGGACCTAGATAGACTTGTGGTGTCATTTAAGTATACCATCTAAACGATATCACGATATCATTTCAGTAAGAGTCTGGCGGTCCCTTTTGCCCCACCCAGGGTAGGAGAAACAATTTGAAAAAAAGTATACTAATAACTAGGAATCTGACAAGGCAACTTGAGCAAAATCTTAGTATGAACGCGTCAAACGTCCTTTGAAAATTAAATAATGAAACTTCCTTAGAAAAAATGCTCCGAATGTCGCGTGATAACCGTGACGACCATTTTTCTTTATGATCCACCGTTGGACGTTTGAGGGGTGATAAAAATTGAATATATAGTTTTTTGTTCTATTGCTCAAGCAATAAATTAAATAGTTATATAATAAATTTTATAACAATTCACATTACGATGAATCATAATACCAGAAGCCAAAATGGTATATTTTGATCACAAAATGAATGGACAAATAAAAGTCTTATTACATACTTACAAAACCCCCAAACATTTACGATGAAAATTAAAATATACATCAGTAGAAAAGTTATGATTGTATGTGATCATGACTTTTATACTTATGTTTTTTTTTTCCTAGGTACAAGAAAAGTTTTCAACCTGTGTGAAACCAAAATAAGCGACAGATGTTTCCACTTACAATTTCAGGTGGGCTGAAACGTTTTTTCTTTTGCGTTTACCACAACATTTCTGCGAAAAGTAACGTTTTCCATTTCTGTTTATATAAATAACTACCTACATCTGAACTTCGGGTCAGAGCCCATTCGTACCCTGAAATTCGTACCCCAGCATTAAAGTTGTGGATTCGGCCCCTTTATAGGTGCCCATTGGTCTCCTGGTAGGGTACCAATTAATATTTTAATAAAATATATTATTTTTAAGGTACCCATTCGTACCCTCTAATATAATACAATAAAAGTTAAAGATTCGGCACCTATTCAGGTGCCTATTGGTCCCCTGAGATAAAATTTGCTACATTTTACATAAGCAACGGTTAACAGAGTACACTTGCGAACAGTTTATGAACGGAAATAATTTAGTAAATCATAACAGCTCATTAAAAAAAGAGCTATGATGAATGATAATCCCTCATGATAATAATATAACCTGTCGATAGGCTTACGATGTAAAATTGTCGAATGGCTTGTTAAAAAAAACGGGTTACAAAATTAGATAAGGTGTTTTGTTTGTATGTTATGGCTGCCTCGGTGACATATTGGTTCTTGAAAGTGACTGCGAATACGAGACTGTTCAATATGTCTTTGGTCTTTTATTAAATGAAGTTTGCCTAACGAAATAAATTATTTGTTTTTCTCACCGACTTTCGAAAGAAAAGTTATTTTGTAGGTTTTTTTGAACTTTTTTGTGGTTGTTTTGAAGACGGTCACATTTTTTTTGAAAAAGTTTTTTATTTTATCCTTTTTAGTTTCACTATTCAACCCAAATTTTATTGGGCCAAATGGCAGATATACTAAGTATATCGAACAAATATAGAATTATCGAAATCGGACCAGAAACCTCGGAGTAATCGGTGTAGTCCGATTTCGATAAAATTTTAATGGATAATTCCGGAAGTATACCCTATCCAAACAAAAATGATTTTTTTAAATCGGTTGTTAAACGACGGAGTTATGCCAGAACAAACATAAAAAAAAATCCGATCAGTCCTCAATACAAACATCCGAATTGAGAACCTCCTCCTTTTGGAAGTCGGTTAAAATAATGAACGTTCTAATATTAGTTTTGTTTTGCTCCAAAAATTGCGTTGAAATTGGTAAGTACTCTCCAGATGTGCGCGGGGTGTGGAATGCCGAAGCGTGAGGGGTAATCTTAGCCAGAGAATCTGCGCGCAAGCAAATTAGATTTAAGTTATTATGATTTTGCATGTATGTAATTGGTAAATATACAAAAAAATAAGAAGGGATTATTTACTGTTGATATGTGTTCTATTTTTTTTTTTGCATATAGGATTCTATTCAAAATCTAGTAAAGACTACTGAGCGATAGCCAACGAAACAAACGAAAACCATCTTTAATATTATATTTAATTAATAATGTTATATTTAATTTTGATTTAAATAATGGTCAATCAAGACTGATTTTTGAAAAAAAGAGTTGTATTTTGTTAGTTTCTAGGACATTGTGATTTTGCATGTGTATTAGTTGTTAATGAAAATGTTGATTTTACGTAGTTGATATAGACTGATTTTACTTTTTATATTTCTTATATATAAAGTTATTGTAATATTGCATTATTTTGTAGATCTCTAAGACTTTACAAAGTAGTAACAATGAATTGTTATTTTTGTTATATTATTAGTATTGATATTTGGTTATTTGTTTGTACACTGGATGTAAATTTATCTAAAATTCAGTTATTACTGAAATTTTATTTAAATAGTTACACAGTTTTATTTTACTGCATAAAGATTATTATTGTTATCATATATTTTGCTAAATATTTACAAATGTGCAAGAAACTAAAAGTTGATTAATTATTTTGAAGACTGACTTAATGCCTAGAGCCTAGAGGCATTTATTAAACTTAATCTTATTTGAAATAAACATGATGTCTACCGAATTACTATATTTTTATTTTACCCATTTCTGCGTGACTGTACCAGGACTACCAAGCTGCAGTATAAACATGTACATGTACTTATATTAGAAGAATGAATAAAAATAAATATTCTTCAGTGGACGAGTGGGCCCCTCAAAACTTCCAGGGTACGAGTGGGCACAGGGTGCGAATCTTAGGGTACGAATGGGCTCTGACCCGAACTTCTGTCTTACACGTGTTTTACTGTGATTTCTTCATTTTATAAAAATACAATCTGATGGGTGCCCGGTACGAGAAAGGTCTTTCGAAATTAGACAAAATAAAACGTTGATATAGTGAAACACGTACCCAGTGGATTTTAAAAAATATTCTTTTAAACAAACCTTGTTATGATGTATAAAGGCGCATCCACACATGCCCGGCGGCACGGCCGGCGGCATGGCCGGCGGCCGTGCCGCCGGCATTTGCCGCAAAGACTTACCGTTTTTTCCTTTTTTCTTCAAGGCGGTCTGAAACCCGGCGGCATAAGCCGGCGGCATGTGTGGATGCGCCTTAATAATGAACACATTAAAAGAGGAATGACATGATTCTATTTAGTGCAATCATTCGAAAGCTATTAATGTGCTTACGAATACAAAAAGTGCTGTTATATGTTAGTAGATGAATTTTATTAGTACTTTGTATATGATACACAATATCAGATTTATAAATAATCGTTTGATATATTTCAATATCAAATATAGTCTTTTTTTGCGTGGTAAAATTATCAAATGAGCCCTCCCACCCCAGGCAGGGCGGGAGGGACTGTCAGAATCGTACTGACTAAAATCCACGGTTTCCTTCAATAACCCTTATGTTTCGGGGTTACGTTAATGAGACAAGTCCCGCGACCCCGGCAATCAAATACAGTCTTAGTCTTCACAATGAAACTCTTTCGAGAGACCACGACCAACAGACGAACGAATAAAACCAAATAAATCCATTAGAATTTCGAAGTGGTTTTTGGAAAATAATATCTAGAAGCAGTGTTCGCAATAAAGCTCATTCGATAGACCACAAACAAAACAAAAGCAAAAAAAAAAGAATCATTCGAATTTCGAAGCGTTATTTGGAAAATACATAGAGTGCTACCATTGTGCTACAACTACAATAGTGGACGGCTTAGATTGACAAATACTATGTCCGATTTGACACTGCCACATTGGACACCGAAACTCTCTCTCCGCACTAGGCTTCGACATTGTCGAGATAAATCTTTTTCTTTGGTAATTTATCCATTGTTGATTAATTTAGGACTTATTTTTCTTAAGTCTAGTCGCTTTTTTCTCAAATCTACTCCAAAAATTGTTTTTGGACTAGATTTGAGAAAAGCCGGTTTTGTTACATCTTTTTCACCAAATAGCAATATTTGGTAAAAAAGATGTAACAAAACCGGCTTTAGAGAAAAATCACCCTGTTTTTGGTAACGACAATACTTCTAAGTGGTTACTTTTCTTTTTACTTAACTAACGTTACCTGACCTGCACATAGTTGATGCAATGCGTAGGTACATACTTTATGACCATTTTCCTTAGTTGAAACTTACTGCGTTTGGAAACGAGCTGAATGGGCAAATCGCGGTCGAGTTCTTCCTTTGGTACTGAATAATTAAAGTTAATTACGGAGCAATAATTATAACTATTACCTGAAAAAATAATATTTTTGGAGTGCATTTTCAATGTAAGCGACTTTATACGCTGTGTTCGCTATGGCAGCGTCTCTTACTGCCGACATTAATTCTGTTCTTGGTTATACATTAAATGAAAAATAAAAAGGTTGTGGCGCTTTTTAACTTGACACGTATTTCACTTCGCTTGTGTCTCTTGTGTCCGAGTAATCTTTCCAGACAAAAAAACACAATGACATCTTAGTTGAATCCATTTCCACCAGTGTTTATGCTATGTGCACCAATGAATATGACTGGTGGATATTTAATGCATCCATTATCAACGTAGCGTAGCACATCTCTGGTGGAAAGGCAACCTATTTCAAATTTCTGTCACATCGCGCGCTGCTGCCGATTTTATCGTCAGGTGGATGTCAGGTCAGGTTAGGAAGAGGGTTACGTTAGGAATAAAAATTCTTTTTTTTTAAATTCCTAACCTAACCCGCACCCGGGTTAGGATTGCGGGTCAGGTTAGGAATAATCCGATTTTATGGTCCCCATCGGTACTTTGCACATAACGTGTACCTGTACATGGAACTTTACTAATATTCTTGATAATTCTTGAACTGTACTGACAAAAATGGTCGGCTAGCTGAACAAATGGACTTTTTTTCTGCTGACTAGTCGGCTCGTCGGTCAAAGTAATCATTCTATTCTCATCCACTCATGACCCATCTCTAGTTTAAATATACGATTTTCATCGATAATGTGGAGTATATCAGGTGTTTTGATACCATCAAGATAATTATCTCTTCAAACCCCGTTCCAAACCCATAATTTCCCTAGCCCTTTCCTATTTACATTAAAGAAACATCGAGCTAATTTCCCTCGAGGAATAATTATAGATTCTAGGTAATAATATTCTATTAATGTCACGTTGATCCCTAAAGAGTTTATCAGAAGTGAAGGCACGGTATGAACTCAAAGTTTCGTGTGATAGTGTCAATTCTCTTTGAAGGAAAGCTGAAATCGGTAAAGGTTTAAAAACTTTATAATAATCTGTTTATCCGCAATTAAATGTGTGTCCAAATCCTGTAGTCATCATAAGCCTGTATCCCACTGCTAGGACACAGGCCTCCTCGCTGAGTGCGGGCAAAAAAACAAGACAATCATTTTAATTCGATCGCATTGAACAGTGTAGTGTCGCGACGATTATTTTTGTTGAGTGTATACAGTAACTTCGTTCCATCCGGGTGTCCCTTGACACCTTTAAAGTTTTTTTTTTTTCATTTTTATAGCTGTACTGCTATTGAAGAATGCACGTAACTTTTTGTTTTATTTTGGGGTTCCGTCAAAAATGTTGCTTTTCAAAAGGGTTCCACCAACAAAACAGTTTGAGAATCACTGTGATGGAAGACTGGCTCGGCACAGGTCGTCATCAAGTCATGAGCATCTAGATCAACTACAAACGTTACCAGATGCAGTTTCCATCGAGATGAACTACATACAACGATTATAATCTAATCTCTTCAATCTGTTTGTACTTCACGTAACCAAGGCACTATAATTAGATCCACAAGGAAGTAAAATGAATGTTTCTCTTAAAATAAATATTTATTAGGGGAATTGAAAACTGATTACTTCACCAACGGTTACTATGTAAATATGACCCTCAAATTCATGGAAAAATACGACACGATTCCGGGTTACAGGAAAAATGAGGGAAAGATCATTCTGATAAAAGATGTTACTCGTGTTATGTATTTTATATCTTTTGTGAGTTTTGAATTACTTTGGTAGGAAAAAGAATGTTTTTTTTCAAAAACGATTCAAGAAAAAAAAAACTGTTAGATCACTCAGTGAAATTTTTTCCTGTAGCTAGTGATGTCCCCAAGTGAGTTTCTAAAGTATAATTTTGTTATTATTTTTGTATTTTTATGACGAGTAAGATATTTTTTTCTTTGCTGCACCTATGGAGGTGTGGTGATTGATACAGCTATCTAGGAAGATGATAAGGTATTTTTTTAAATGTTTTTTTTAGCGTGGTAAAATCATCAAATGAGTCCTCTTACCTAATATGGATTACCGGATTATTATGATTTTTATGTCCCCCCTCCCGCCCGGGAGGGACTGTCGTACTTGTAATGACTAAAATCCACGGTATCTTTCATTAGCCCTTTACGTTCCAGAGTCTCGGTAAAGATACAAGTTCCGCGACCCCGGCAGGCTTTGGCAGTTTAGACCCCTCTAAACTGCCAAAGCCTGCCGGGGTCGCTAGGGGCTGCTAGTCCCGTCATCGTCTGATGATATAGGACCCCGGCAGGCTTTGTCCCTATAGAGGGGAGGAGCCCGTCATCGTGTGATGCTCAGGTCAGATCAGGAAGATGAATAAATGTTTTTTTTTTTTTACTTTTAACGTGAACTGAGAAATATCTTTCGACTATTTGTTTAGGTAAAACTGTGCTTCATTTTTGGTGGAAACATTTATGTCTACGATGAATTGAGTTGATTGATTTATTGAGACAGAATTTAGCAAGGCGCGTCGGGTGAACGAAGCGGTTTTGTCGAAACGCAAAATTTAAATAAATTATAATCTGAAACTCAAATAACTACCTTAGAATTTATAAGATCTACGTGGACGACGTCACGGGATATCCAGTACTGCTGTATACTAAAACCCTTTAAAGAATGTAAAGAATCCTTTTCTAAAAACCATATTAAAAACGGTTTAACGAAACGAGAGATAATCGCAGACATACATAAATACATACGAAAAGATGAGTCGAAATACGAACTTCCTTTTTTGATATCTGTTAAAAACTATAGTGCGAATATTCATGTTTTAGTCATGTATCATTATGAAATAAAAACCAAAACAAATGACTTAAAAAGATGAATGATAGTTATTATAATTTCTTAATAAAAATTAATAAATTGTCCGCCTAGTTGAATAAGCAAATACAACATAAACACGTCTTAATTCCTATTAGCCTAAGCCTACAGTTTTGCGTGCGTAGAATTTACCAAAAAGTACTAATTCTTTAAGTTTCAGTCGTAAACTATCCGCGTGCTAAACATACGAATCCATTCATTCAGTAGTTTCTGCGTGAAAGAGAAATAAACATCCATTCATCTAAACATCCATCCTTACTCACAATCTTTCGCATCTATAAATGAATAGTAAGTAGTAAGAAAGTACTAAAATAGCTCTACAAAAATACTTTTCCAAGTGCGTTCTACTGAGCACTGCAATCTCAATGCAAAGTGGGCCAAGTACAAGGCTTCTTTCTCAAACATTAAAAGGAAAAGATGTTTTCTCAAATATCTTATTTTAAACTGAAATATCGTGGGCGTAGAATTTAGAATCGACTATTTATATCAGAGCAGTGGTGGCCCAGTGGTATCGGGCCCGACTTACAAGTTGTAGGTCGTGGGTTCGAACCTGCCAGGTGCATTACTTTGTGTAATTTATTTCATCACCACTGCTCTCAAAACGGTGAAGGAAAACCCCGAAAATCGTGCGGAAAGCGGCATATCCAAGAACCAAAAATTCGAAGATATGTGACATCTGCAACCCGCACTGGGCCCGCGTGGTGGATTATGGCCCACTCCCTCTCACAGAGAGGAGGCCTGTGTCCCAGCAGTGGGAACATTATAGGCTGATGATGATGATGATTTATAATTGTCGCGGCACTTTCTTAGCTTGATAAAGCGATGGCTTTGGAACACAAAATGCGTAGGATTTATTTGATGATTGTAGTAACCCAAAAAAAGAACCATGTTTTGTTTTTGCAGATACAGTTCACGTGAAAGCCTTTATTTAAAGTTAGACCTCTAGAGTTCCGGGATCGCGGGGCTGTCCCATCAGGTTACCATAACCCCTGGAACGTAGAGGACTATTGAAATCACCGTGGATTTTAGTTAGTACTAGTCTAACAGTCCCTCCCGTCCCGCCCCGTGGGAGGATTTATTTGATGATTTTCACGATAAAAAAATCAAGACTTCTAGAAATACATCGGCGACTACTGCATTCGATACCATGCAGTAGGTACTTTTTGCGTGATGCTTATAATTAAATATCCGACAGCCAAAAATTCTAAATAGTATTGTTTTTGCTTCTACTGCTCTGGTAAAAGGTGCCTTTTCCCGTATGTGAAGAAAAAATAATTAGATTTTTAGTACCTACTTTAAAATCTTTAATGAATAAAAATCGGTCTGTTACAATATTTTTGGATGAGTAACTAGATTAGTCGCGGGACTCACGAATTACCGTTACCCCGGAACGTAAAGGGCTATTGGAGGACACCATGGATTTTATTCAGTACGAGTCTGACAGTCCCTCCCGTTCTGCCCTTGGTGGGAGAACTCCTTTGATGAACTCAAAAAAAAAAGTGTAACTGGTTAAAATTAGTTTATTCAGCATCCGTTGTAGTTTCGACATCTTTATTGATATCTTTAGTTGTCAAAAAGATAAATGGATATGACTAGTACATTCATATAAATTGGTATATAGATCTCAATAGGTAAGGTCATTTGCAGTAAATTGGGAACGTTTGAGTTGATTTATGTAATTGTGAATTTGTTTGTGAATGTTTCTAAGAGTTTTTTTTTCTCTTAAACACTAACCTTACATCTGTTTTATCTATTATTCTTTTGCAGGCATGGTGTAACAGTTTTTTTTAGAAATAAGTATCATCTCTGTGTTTATTCTTTCTGATATTATCTGTTCTGTGTTTAGTTTGATATTTATAACTTGTTAAATAAATTAAGTAAAAATAAAGTGTGGTAGTCAGTATTTTTACGCAGTTCTGTTGATGTAATATATTAAATAGAGCTTAGGGAGGTAGATAAGTCTACCCTTGCATAAAACGAAAAACAATGGCGAAGATTTTAATACGTCAGAAAACCCTAAAGATAAAATTATAAATTCCAAATTCCTGTCTAATTAATAATTTTAACAATTAATTTTAAGTCCATCTGACTTTGTTACTCACCGAAAGTCACGTCAATTACGAAGCATTAAAATTTTCCGAACCGCCGACTTCGTGATGTCGTCCGCATCATAAATCATCTAAAGCCAACAAACTTTCCGCACTGCCACCAAAATAGCAATTAAAGTACTCTCAGTTATTATTCAGCTACGACATCAAAGATTTAAATATATTTTAAAACTTAATTTAATTTATTTTAAATTTTATTTGTGTTTAAAAGTATAATTTTAAACTTCACTCACTCAACAACACGCACGCACATCACTATTTTCTTTTTCATTAATCGCCAAAAAAACCAAAAACTTTTCTATTTTTAAAATAAGTCGCTGGAATATTTTATTCCAAATTCAAATTCAAAAACATTCGACGATTTCAAAAAAGTAGCGGAGACACGCTGCGTTCAAAGTTGCGAACATTCTGACGCCACAGTATGGAGGCGGCCACGCGGCCGAGTCTCACAGAATAGACTGGAGTTAGCAACTCGTACTCGGCACGAAATGGGACTAATGCGCATGGTACGGGTATACTAAGATAATCCGGGGTAAAAAGTGAAGAAAAACCTCGAAGGCTTTCACGATGAATGCATCTTTTCTATTCAGCCAGCGCATTAGCAAGACGGTTGATTAGCCGCGCGGTGTTGCAAACTGCAAAAAAAAGTTTTGTGAAAATTCCTTTGCCTATAATAAATCTGGTCGTCATTCGAAGGTTAGGTAAACGTTTAAATGTTCACTCGTTGAATGAAATGACGGTAATGACCGTCGAAAACTATCTTGGTACATTTAACACGTTCTCGAAGTGATTGATCACATCATTAGTGAACGAATGTAATCGAACTATCAGAATAAGTGTTAAAGTTTAATATGAATCGAAAGAAAAATCTTTGACTATTTTTTTGTTAAATTGAGTGCATCTACTCGTATATCAACGACCGGAGACTCTTCATTCCAACTTTTTTCTTATGTTTCTAACACACACTAATTGCTTGTGCAGTTCACCTTACTCATTGGCATAATGACCGACAATACCTAACCCTACAATCTTCAAAAAAAAAAATGCGTGAACTTTTCTCTCATTTTTAAATCACCTTTTATTTAGTTAGTTGCACTTCTTTCTGTAATCAAACCTTGCAAGTTAAATTTGACACATTTCCCGGTTACCGACTGAACTGAAAACTGAAAGGATGCAACCTCATCGAGTTTGGACTCATTTGATTTGGCTTTGCGAGTACCTACTTTGTCTTTAGATAGAAGTTATTTATAAATAAGCAAGTAACAGAAGCTTGTTAAAAAATATTTTTGTACTGACTGACTATCTTGTTATGAATAATTTTTTTTTTACGAGTATGAAAATGAACACATTTCAGAGCGAATTGGTTTTTTTATAGAGTTATTGAACTCTGTTTCTTATAGAGTCAAATGTTGATAGGTTTTCTATAGTATCGATTTAATAAATAAGTTACTTTAAATAATTAAAAGTTCAAAATATTCTGAAATAGGTGAAATATAATTATGTAATTTCACATTGAGAAATACAGTTTTTAAATGATAAATACAGGTACTTGATAACATTTTCTTCGACAAATGAAAATAATAGACTAAATTATTTGAAAACATTATAGTTTATCAATAGTTAGACTAGCCTGTTGGTCTAGTGGTTAGTGAGCCTGACTGCTATGCCGGAGGTCGTGGGTTCGATTCCCACCCAGGACAAATGTTTATGTGATGAGCACGATCATTAATGTTCTGTGTCTGGGTGTAATTTATCTATACTATGTAGTATTTAGAAATATGTAAGTATGCTTATCAGTTGTCTAATACTAATAACACAAGCTCTGCTTAGCTTGGGACTAGATGGCGTGGTGTGATAGTTGTGGAATATTATTATTATTATTATATTATAGTGTGAAGCCTTTAATATACGAAATTAATTATATTGATTGATCAATCATTTATACGATACACAATTTACATAATTAATTATTCCTTTGTATTCTCAAACAGCTGCTGTCTTTGTTGAGGCGCTAAACGAATTAAATATCAATCAACTGATTGACTGTCTCGTTGGTGCAGTAGTTGAAAGCACTACTTTTGATGATGAGGCATTGGATTCGATTACCAAATCGCGTAAAATGTAATTGAGTATTTCCTTGTGAATTTCCATGTTTGTAATCCCACCTACATGAAAAATTCCTACAGTAGCGCAACGTTATAAAAAAAAGAAAAATGATGTTTTTGTAGCAACCCGACGTTTTGAGCTCAATTTTAACATCAAAGCCACTCTAGGATTTTTAAACCTTTAATTAATTCGAACACCCTGTGAATTTTAGTCAGTTTGAGTCTGACAGTCCCCCCCCTGTCCCACCTTACCACGATAAAAAATCGCGTACACTTCTACCCTATCCTTCAAATTATACATCTGTGATGTTATGCAAGGTGTAAGTCACTTTACAAATGGCGCGATGCGACGCAATTTGAACAAATTCCAACTACAAGTGAAAATCAACCATAACACTATGACATAAGACATAGAACACGTTGTTATCTATGAGTAGATGAAAAACAAAACACGATGGCCATGGCAACGTCAAGTCAATCGAATTGCATCTTTATTTCTTAGTGGCATGGTTGATTTTCACTTTTAGTTGGAATTCGTTCAAATCGCGCCATGAGTAAAGTCCCTTAGTATTAAAAAATACCAAAGAAGTTTTCAATCTTTTGTTCAAATTGTTGACATTATAGCCAATCTTTTCTTGAAAACTGGAGAGTAGGAAAGTCAAGAAAACTTTTCAAATAAAAATGTTAGTTCTTAGATAAAGAAGTTCCAATAACCTCTTCTATTTCCCACAGAGACGATTGAGATCTAAAAAAAAGAATTGGAAATGTAAATTGTGATTTTAATCTATGATTGTTTTTGTGAGTAACTCAGATCAAAGAAATAGGCAGATAGAGCGCTCAGAACACGCGAGTGAACTTTGGTGGACCCCCACCAAAGTTGGTACAAAATCAAAATCGAACACAAAGTCGCGACAGTACCAAGCTACGCGTCGTACTTAGCTGCGCGTCGTTGTTGTTTTTTGCCAAAATATCTCGTGTCTTTGACCATCGTAAAAGTTGTTCTCAAAAACATAGAAAACATTATGGAATGTAATTCTACGAGTATTTGATTTTGTATTAACTTTGGTGAAGACACTCGCGTGTTCTGAGCGTTCTATCTGACTATTTCTTTGATCTGAGGTGAGTAAGATAAAATTCCTTGAAACTCCGATGATTTCCGAATTTGAAGAAATCCTAAAACTGTTTTAAGAATAAAGAAAATCGTTTGAGGAAGTTATTGGTTCAATATAATACTGTGGCACTAATGGTACAGTGGCTGCGCGACCGATTGTTGCGATGTTTGTGAGGAATTCAAGTCTCTCACAAAGTTCTATGACCTGCAGGTACTTTTTTCAGGTTTTCCTGTTCGTGTATGTGACTTTGAATGTTTGCAGACGCACAGAAAGGTTTTTTATTGATTTAGTCAAAAAATACACAGCAGTTTATTCACATTACACCTGCCACACCGCAGAGCAGTTTGCCGGCAGTAGAGTCTCGTGGATGAATGAATCTTGATCATGAATCTTTGCACAGCCAAAAGCTGGAACAGACCAAATGCGTATGCGTAGACGTAAGCGTAAACGTGCGCGTACATACAGTTGGTTCCATACATTCCAACTCAGTGGTACGCGCACGTTACGCTTACGTCTACGCATACGCATTTGGTCTGCTCCAGCCTTAAACCTTAAAATTTTCTAATGGCTGCTAAACACGTTACGAAAAATTCTAAGCTACTAAGGCTAGACTAGAAAGTTCTGTTGGCAAAGACTCGCATATTGAAACGGATAATGTGAGGAAACGTTTATAATCAAAGAAAAAAAACGATATTTTTCTTCTATGAAAATAATTATGTTAAAAGAAAAAAGCAGTAGGTGGAAAGACCATAAAGATCGTAAATAGAATACAGTCATAGAGACGCCCACAGTTTCCAAAACATTACAGTTTGTTCGTTAACATAAAAGTATAACATGTGCTATAATAGCACAGACAAGATGATCATTAAAAGTTTCCCCAAAAGTCAATAAGCTTAGCAAATAACAAAGTATCGAAAACAAGGCTGGAATAAATCTTAATGAGATTGTTCTCAAGGGTCTCAATATTTTTACAAATAATCTAAAAAAATGTGTCAAAATATTCCAATTTGTATGATACACGAGATTTTTTTTAAAACACAAGAATTCAACTCCACGGAAACCAAAGGGTAGATCTTTGAAAAACCAATACCTCTTGATCGCACACTCATTATGTTTTATATAAATATTTTCTTGTTCGCAGACACAATAATGTTTTATTTAAATACTTTTTCGGCTTACAACGTGATCAAGTCTTAAGGGTAAGTATATCTCATAAAGATGGCAAGAACAAGTAGGTTTATACGTACAATCGACCCAGCGGAATTATGACCCACCATAAGCTTATTTTCCCAGAGACATTCAAATACAATTAGGTCCACATTCGCGTAAACATACATATCCATGGTAACAACTTTGATCTTTGTCAATTTGACAGATTCAAACGATTTATTGTCAAAATGGGTCATGATTCCACTTTGTCGACTGTACCTACCAAAAGAAGTACCAATAAAATATTTAGTGTATTGGCAGCGATATGATCACATAACTACAAAATGTATTTTTATAAAAACAAAAGTTTGAATGGAGGTTTGTTTGTTCTATTACACCAGAACGGCTGAATGATGAAAGGACAAAGATGATTCATGATCATCTGCCTAGCCTTTTCCCAACTATATTGGGGTCGGCTTCCAATCGAACCAGATGCAGACGGATATCAGTATTCACATGGAGCGACTGCCTGTCGGACCTCCAATCCAGTTACTGGGTAATACGATACCCCGTGGTAATTATTAAGACTGGTTGTCAGACTTCAGAGCTTCTGACTACCAGTAACGACTGCCAAAGATGATATGAAATGATAGCCGGAACCAACGGCTTTACGTGCTTTCCGAGGCGCGGAAGAAACTCGCTATGACAGATGGTATCCACAGAACAACCTCGGCAAGCACGGCTTAACCGGCTGTAATTATTTAGCCACGAGCTCCTCTGACATTTCTATCTTTCAAGATCCATCTGACAAGGAAAATCATTAATTAAACATACCTAAGTATTTTGTAGAATTTTCTTCAGAAATTCATGTTTATTAATGTTTCTGGTATGTTACAGATGTGGTTGATTTTTCGGAAAATCGTAAATCCGAACAGGATGACGTGATCAGTTCATAATTCCATGACTAGTGCGCTGTGCACTCTCAACACGGTGGCGGATGTCATAGACATTTTCAACTGTACACTAAGTGAGTTTACAAGAGCCGCGTAGCATGTAACAAATATTCTATGTTACTGTGTCGCATTAGAATTATTTATAATCTATAATGGCGAAGAAACATGCGATAATAATAATAAATAAATTGTACATATAAATAATAAAAAATAATGAATTAGTTATAATGTTCCCACTACTGGGACACAGATATCTACTGTGTTGGAGGGAGAGAGATATAATCAGAGTGGGTTGATAGAGATTTTGTAGTTATATCATAATATATTACTTACCCCTTTGGTATCTACTCGTACCTATTGACGTATGCCTGTGTACGAATACGAACCCATATATTATATTTGTATTACGATGTCGCCTGCATTATTTCTTTCTGGTCTATAGACCAGAAACAATTATATACATCGTATCGTCATAGTCGATGATATACATCAAAACGATCGATGTTTATAACATCGATCGTTTTGATGTATATCATCGACCTTATCGATGTACAAATTAGACATAAATAATGAATGAAAACCTGACCAAATTCAAACTAATACCTAGTTCAATTTTTAGAACTTTTCTTTTCAATTTTCCTGTATAATCTATCAAAAACACTTGAGGCTAAAAACTTAATAGGGAAAGTATAAAATAAATAAGCATCCAATTTATTTTGAAGCTTAACGATACAAGGTCAGTGTTGACACGACTTAAATTTATTGGGAATATAAGACACTCTACACACAGAAGGAGATGCGATGCGACGAAAATGCTAGAAGTTTTAACCATCATCAGACGTCCTCTGCTGAACAAATGGCTCTCCCTTAAGGTTAGCTACAAAGCGCGATCCGTTCCGGCGATCCAATCCGCTCTGATCCATCGGATGCCCTCGAATCTCAGGATATCGTCTGTCCATCAAGATGCCGCAACCAGCTCGACAAACGTTGGAGCTGGTTGCGGCATGGGGTGGTAGGAACAGGCTGGCATTCTCCCCTGCGAAGTCATCAATGATGACGATCAGGGGGAAATTCCAACGGCCCCCCACTGTCAACCTTCTTCACACCTCAAAAAGGACGTGAAATAATTATCGATACGTGGCGATACCTTAATTTTTTTTTAAACGTTGTGTCACACTAAGTTTCTCCTGTGTTAAGGGTGCGTTTACAACCATAGAAACCCACATGCACAAACACCCATACCCGGAACAACTACTTGCAAATTATACAAATATTTGCTCCGTGCGGGGATCGAATTCGCGACTAGCTGCGTAGTAGTCGATCAATCAGCCACTGGGCCAACCATGTCGTCTATATTACAATATTGCAGGCGTCAATCGACTGCGGTGGCCCGCATTCCATCAGATAGGCTGTATGCTTGTTTGTCACATTAATGGTAAGCGTCCACAGGTCCGCATCGTACGTATCGGACGCAACGCATCAAACGTATTTTTGTGTCGGCAGCGATCGGATTGCCGACGCGAGTATCAGCAATCGGATTGCCGATGCCACCTTCATCGGTGCCACTGATCGGCATTCCGTATGACGGCATCGGTACGCATCGCATTAAGGCAATGCCGATGAGCCGTCCGTGCGATGCGGATCAGTGGACGCAGTTGTACGAGTTTCCATACACACAGCACATCTTTATGGAATGGAAAAATCTTAGCAGTTTGTGTGAGAAATTCTTTACCAAAGAATAAAACATTATCATTTTCTCCGTAAGTCAAAAATATCCGATTAAAGATACCTCCTAACTTTCTCGACTAAGCAGTGTGAAAGATATTTCTTTTCACAATCTTTACCTCCAGGTATCTAAGCTTGTCTCGGCTTACCTATCCATCTTATTCGGAAATAAAGCTGATGAATTATTGAAAAATTCATGAAATCTTCTATTGTAAATAATGTTTAGTATTTGAAAAGGTTTCTCTATTTGATATAATCGATTGTAGGTACTATGGTTCGCTTTTTTGCGTAGTTGTGTTGTTTTACTCAGGAATTGACAACTCACCTTTCATGCACGTTGTAAGCTCAAACTTGAGCAAGTCTCAATGTGTTTTTCAATGCATATTACTTTTTAAATGTATCCTTCACATCACTCATATTGATGCAGGAAAATATTGTGAAGAAATCTAGGCAAACATTCACACAATTTAAAAAGTTTGTGAAATTTTTATTTAGGGAAAAAAAAACTTAAAAAGGTTTTCTTATTCATAAAACTCAGCACGCACTAACAGCTTTAAAGTGATTTTCATTATATTTTTTGTTTCTTCTTTATATTGTACTGAAATGTTACAATAAAAACTTACAAAACAATGCTTTTAAATAAAATTAATGCAGTTGCTGATAAGATAATAATATACATTGGGTTCACTGATAAGGTTCCAAAATAAAAATACACTCGTACACCAAAAAAATATATTTCATTCAATAATTTTATTTCGGTACATTACCACTGATAGCTGTGTTATCAAATAAATAAAATTGCGTTGTTATATCCCAAAGGGATTTGCACATAAAACTGCGTTCAAATCAGCTGTCAATTTAATAACTTCTTTGGCACGCTTTTTATTGCACCTGAAAGAACAGTCAGCATAATGACGGGCCCCCTTTTTTTACTGGGTAAAATCATCCAATGATTCCACCCAGGGCAGGGTGGGAGGGCGTGTCAGACTCGTACTGACTAAAATCCACGGTGTCCAACAATAGCCTTTTATTTTCTAGGGTCACGGTAATGAGATAAGTCCCGCGACCTCGTCAGGGACGGGGCCCACTTAGAGGGCCGAGCCTGCCGATACGTAAAGGGCTATTGAAGGATTACCGTGGATTTTTGTCAATACAAGTCTGACCGGAAAACGCAGCGTAGGCAGGCCTCCCTCTAGGTGGACCGACGACATCGTGAGGGTCGCGGGCAGCCGATGGATGCAAGTGGCGAATTGTCGTTCGGCGTGGCGGTCTAAGGGGGAGGCCTATGTTCAGTAGTGGACGTCCTCCGACTGATGATGATGATGATGATGAAGTTTGACAGTTCCTCTGACAGTTCCCCGTCCCGCTCTGTATGGGAAAACTCGACATTTGACGATTTTGCCACGATAAAAAAAGTTAGGATATAAATAAAGGTATTTTCCCAACTCGTTACTACTCATTCCAGTACTTCACTACCACGCAAAACATATGAATCACGGCTATATCACTAAAAACTATGAAAACACTCAATCAATTACATAGTTTTTCACAGAGTTTATAACAGAAAGCCACTCGTGAACATCTCACATGGGATTATGTACTCTATGCAATATGCATAGAGATAAGTTCGCTACTGTAGATTATGTGAACTGACATTGACATAGATACCTAGGGTAGGTAATGGAGGGTATTAAGTATCGATAAGGACATTCTAGATTTTCTATCCAACATTTTTGGAGCTAGAATTGGATTAAGGGTTTTGTAGACAGTATATTGTAACAATTATTAATTATTCATGTTTTTACCAGTTTGTTTTTAATAACGAGGTTTTGATATCATACGGCCCATTATTTTTGTGCCTAGTTAAAAAAAAAACTATTGAGCCAAAATTAAGTTAAGCGGACACCGCAATCTGATGCAGTATCAAGTGTACGAGGGGGTCTATCAATGTATATTTTAAACAGACATTCTTATTTGAGCAGTGGTGGCCCAGTGGTATCGGTCCCGACTTACGAGTTGTTAGGTCGTGGGTTCCAACCCCGCCAGGCGCATTACTTTGTGTAATTTATTTTATCACCACTGCTCTCAAAACGGTGCAAAGGAAAACATCGCTGCATCGTGAGGAAACCGGCATGTCCTTGAACCAAAAATTCGAAGACATGTGACATCTACCAACCCGCACTGGGCCCGCGTGGTGGATTCCATTCTCCCTCTCACAGAGAGGAGGCCTGTGTCCCAGCAGTGGGAACATTATAAGCTGATGATGATGATTCTTATTTATTTCCACTACTGGGATACAATACAACACAAATAATTGATTCACTGACTGACTAACATTGTTTAATTAAACGGGCCATATTGCTCATAAACCTTTAGGCAGATCCAAACCATTAATGTCTTTAAATTACTTCAATCAATTAAACCTATCTCATTCCACTACTTACTTTAAAGAAAAACCTCAAAATTACTCAAAATTACTCCTTTAAATTATGAGTGCATTTACAAACATTTAAACTTAGATAGACAGACAACCAGACCCTGAACAATTTCCAGTGTGGGAAAAGGACAGACCTATACAAGTTGTAGTCACCTCGCTCTCACACTGGAATTCTCTCTCTCTTTAAGAGTTCATGGTAGGCCTCCTGATTCCATATATTGACCAAATCTTTGTTCCGTTCAGAAATCGAACTTGAAATACCCACGCAATGGCGTAAAATCTTAATTTTTATGCGTGACAACACGCTACGTATTACCAACACACCCATTTTACTCAAGGTCCTTGATCTTTCAAACAAAATTACGTACTTACTAATGTTATACCAAAAGCTTTACTCGTGTCACATCGTGCATGTAGAACATCTAATTTAAATGCTACCACGTTTCCTCTTTAAGCCGTAGAATCTACTTAAAGCTTTCCACAACACGAGCACACTAATTGGTCTCTCAAAATTCCGAGTAAGTCGAAATGTCGCATCGTCTGAAAACAGCCTAAGCCATTCGTTGTGGCTGTCACGTATAGATTAGTACGGTGACACCGACGTATTACATCTACGTCACCATAGCAAGGGTTTTTTTACGTATGGCGATGGCAATAGCAAAAAAAACATTGAATATTAAAAAGTTTACAAAAAGAAAAGTTTTTTTGAAGAAAAGAAAAGGTAGCTATATAATTTTTAATAATTACCTATACAAAAACTAGCTTACTAGCTAGTCAACTGTTAATGTGCCAAAGACTAGCGGCGTTGCCACGATGTTTTTTTTTTGTGTATCATCAAATGACGAAGTTCTTTGTGTGTGGTACTCGTATAGTATGAAATTATAATTCAAATATGATTTACGTAATTTATTTTTTCTGCTTAAAATTGATTTTAAATAGTTACAAACTATGAATATCGATCAAGGGTAATGTATTATATGATTTAGAATCGACATAGCCAAAATAAAGTGGAAGGGTTTTAATGCTTTTTTTTTTTTTTTTTTTTTTTTTTTAGCGTGGTAAAATCATCAAATGAGTCCTCCAACCCCGGGCAGGGCGGGAGGGACTGTCAGACTTCTACTGACTAAAATCCACGGTGTCCTTCATAGCCTGTTACGTTCCGGGGTTACGGTAAGGGAATAATCCCGCAACCCCGGCAGGCTTTGGCCCTCTGAGAGGGGGGCCCCGTCATTATGCTGACGCTCTTTGAGGCGCGCGTGGGACACAACGCGCCGTCGACCCGGGCATGGTCCTTGGTCGGGCAGCGAGTTGCCCTTTACTCGCTGCCCGCATGCCCGCGCCTACGGTGGCCGGAGATCATCTTGCGACGTCCGTCGCCGTGGGCGCCTACCACTGCGGCTGGGGCGGAGGGAGGACGCTGTCCTCTCTCGCTCGCGGCCTGCCTCCTCCTTTACGAGCATTACTGCCTCGCAGAAGGAGCTGACCGCTTCCCACTCCGTCTCGCCCCGCAGCATGGCCGCAACCAATGCCGGGCGCGAGAGGTCTCCGCCTATCGCAGCCGTGAGGACACGTCGGTGCTCCGCCCAAGCTGGGCAGTCTTGCACCGTATGCTCCACCGTGTCCTCCGGGCGATCTTCGCAGTGGTGACACCCAGGCGTCTCCTCCTTTCGCATCAGACACAGGTACCTCCCGAAACTTCCGTGTCCGGTGAGGACCTGCGTCAAGCGGTAGGTCAGGACGCCATGACTTCTCTCCAGCCACTCCTCAAAGAGGGGTCTTACCGCCGCAATTGCGGCGTGCCCGGCCGTCGGTCGCGACAGTCGTTCCTTCCATACTGCCCTGAGATCACGCCGGAGGTCTTCGCGCCACGCCTCGACTTCGCGAGGCAGCGGGGTCACGCCCCGGCGCTGCGCCTCCACGCGCCACTCATAGACGCGCTGGAGGGCAGTCGCCTCCAGATCCCAGGGCAGCAATCCGGCAAGGAGGTTGGCCGATTCGCCGGCGATCGTGCGGTATCCCCGGATCATCCGGATAGCCATGACCCTCTGGCATGCGACCAACTTCAGTGGTCGCGTCCGGATGCTCAGGGCCCACACAGGGGCCCCGTAGAGGGCCATGGACCGCACGATACCGGCGTACAACCTCCGGCAGGAGGTGTTTGGCCCGCCGATATTGGGCAGGAGTCGCCTGAGGGCGCCTGCTGCCCGGTTCAGCCTCGGGGCCAAACTCAGGAAATGCTCCCTGAAGTTCCATCGGCTGTCGAGGACGAGTCCCAGGTACTTCATCGTCCTCCCGACGCCGATGCGAACCCCTCCCACCGTTATGTGGGACTCTGACCGCGGCGCATTCAGACGGCCATGAAAGCACATGGCCTCCGTCTTGTGCAGCGCCACGTCGAGTCCCAACCGCCGGATCCTCTGAACGACTGTCGCGACCGCTTCCGTCGCCACGTCGGCCGCCGCCTGGTGCGACTCTCCCTGTGCCAGGACGAGCGTGTCGTCAGCGTAACATATTACGCTGACGCCATCAGGGAGGCCGCTGCGCAGCACCCAGTCGTATCCGATGTTCCACAGGGGCGGTCCCAAGACCGATCCCTGTGGAACACCGCACGACATCTCTCGCCGGTTCCACTCTCCCCGGTGACCGGGGTAGATGACGGCTCTGTCCGTCAGGTAATCCTCGACTATACGACGGAGGTAGGTCGGCACCCGGTGATACCGGAGTGCCTCCCTGATGCAACTCCAGGGCAGGGTGTTAAAGGCGTTGGAGATGTCCAAAGACACCGCCAAGACGACCCTGCCCCGGGCCACTGCATCCCCCGTCGTGAGGGCTCTAACGCGCATGATAGCGTCCACCGTCGAGCGCCCCCTGCGGAAGCCAAACTGGCACTCCGACAGGTTCGGGCCCACCCGATTTAGGTGCCCGACGAGGCGGTCTGCAATGACTCTTTCCAAGAGCTTGCCCACCTCGTCGAGCAGCACGATGGGCCGGAATGCGGACGGAGAGTCCGCAGGGCGCCCGTGCTTCTGGATCAGGACCAGTTTCCCCGTCTTCCAACGAAGCGGGAACTGGCCCCTCTCCAAGCATGCGCTAAAGAGCCCCCCCAGTCGAGGCCCGAGAGTCCCCGAGGCCAGGACCCAGGCTTTTCCTGGCAGGCCGTCGGGTCCCGGGGCGGTATTTTTGGCTTTGAGCCGCTGTACCGCCACTCTCAGGTCTACCTCGGTCACCTCTGGAGCGTCGTAGACGTCGTCGTCGCTGTGGTCCGCGTTTGCGTCAGCTTCGTCCTCAGATTCCGTCGGAGACGGAGCCATAGGCGGGGGGGTATGCTCCCCCCGCGATGGGAACAGGGCGCTCACCACATCCTCCACGAACTGAGGCTGGAGACTCTGCGTCAACGGGGGAGCCCAGGGGCGGAGCTTTTCTCGCACCCACTTGTAGGGGCGGCCCCATGGGTCCCCGTCCAGAGTCCCCAGCATCTCCTCGCGGGCCAATTCCTTGGCCCGCCAGATCGCGTCGCGGAGGGCGGTCTTCGCTGCCCTGTAGCCCTCGTGCAGCTCCGCCTCTACAGCCGCCGCGTCCGGAGGTCGGGTGCGGCGCCTGCGGAATCTGGTGTACCGGCGGCGCGCGGCAACGCACGCTTCGCGCAGCGCTGCTAACTCGCGCGACCACCAGTACAGCTGACGCCGGGCGCGTCCTTGCCGGACCCGGGGCATGGCCACGTCGCAGATCTCCGACATGGCCTCCCGGAACCACTCGGCCTCGTCATTTATGTCGGCAGGCCTGTCCGGTGATGACACCCAGGCCCACACGATAGAGGCTTCCAGGAATAGCTCCCGGTCCAGCTGCTTCAGCGCCCATCGCGGACCACTTGGGTTCCGTCCACTTGGGGGGGGGGGGGGGGGGGTTTAATGCTAAAAAGCTTATTAGAATGATGTATTAGAAAAGTTTTACCCCTATAATTTAATTCTACGCTTACTAACAGTAATGGATAAAACTTTTGCGCAAGCCTTGCTTGATGATATATGTATACAAAGTTGAAAACTGAGTTAACAACACTTATCACTATCGGAGTGATAAAATAAAACTCATTTTATGTAATAGTAGCGCCATCTGTTGGTATTCAATGGTACCTTTAATTGTAAACAGTCGAAGACTTTCAGTGTCGTTTTCAATTTAATATTCAGTAGTTTGAGTGGGGGAATTGTCTATGGGCAGTCATGTGCGGCATTTGACATCTAGAGCTCGACCGCGCGTGATATGCACTCTGATTATTGTAACGCACGCTTTTCAAGATATCGCCTCTGCAGCCTTAGCCAGTCAGCCTAGCCAGTTAACAGGAGCCAGCACCTCTGCAGCCCTGCAGCCTTGGCCGGTCCGCCATAGCCAGCCAGCCAAGGCCAAAAGCCTTTTAGCAAGCCTGCTAAGCCGCTAGCCATGCCGTCAAATCCTTCCACGAGATCAGGCCTGATATTATTGTCAGAGGATGTGACCAAAGAATCTTATTTACAGGAAATGATGTTACAGTTACTGCCACAGAGCATGCAGTAGCTTTATGGTTGTCTGTGTGTCAGCCGTCAGCCATAGAAAATACGAGTCATTTGTTAAAATGCATAATTTGTTAAAACAAGGAAATATAACTGATTGCATTTATACCTTCTATAATTATTTACCACGCCATTATTCATAAGTGTTACATTATATTTAAAGCCTCATTTAGACGATGCAAGAACTCGAACGCGAGTTGCGTTACATTGCGGAATTTATAGGTAGAACAAATTCAGTTATTGAAACAAATGCCGCAAGGTAGTGAAACTCGCATACGAGTTCTTGCTCCGTCTAAATGGTGCTTAACCACGAGGAATATGGAGGACACAGTTGTCAGGCAGCATAAATAGGGAATTGATGCTCAGTGAAGTTTCATTACGAAAAATGTCTTGAAAATGTAAACGAAATGTTAAGTTGTAAATACTCTTAACAGAAAGAGAAGAAAAGTACAACGATACATTTCTTCGAACGCAAATAATACGTACGTGCTTTCGACATACTACATAGTTCAAAGCATTGAATCTCCGAGTTAGTTTAATTGTGCAAGTTGACTTAAAACTCCCAGTAATCTGTTTAAGCTGTAAAGGGTGGATTTCACCGATATTTTTACAAATCCTGATTTCACGAAACAATTAAAGTCAAGGTTCTGCATAAACGATTAAAGTCAAAGTGATTACAGTAGCAACATTTACCACGATAAAAATACGTTTCTGCACCTTGTTATAAACCAAATACTATCTATTGTTGAAAATCATTTTTATTTTAGAAACACAACACGAAACTAGTTGACCCTTGGTTTTTGTTAAATCTAGGCTTGGTGAAAACAAAATCGGAAAAATAAACAGGGACTTTACCCATCGCACGACGAGATTACGATTCGACCGATTCCAACTAAAAGTGAAATACCTCGCTACTAAGAAATAGTGATGCAATTCGATTGTCTTGAAGTCGTCGTGGCGATCGTGTTTTGTTTTTCATCTACACGTAGATAATATCATGTTTTATGTCATAAGTCGTAATACAATTTTGTTTGCACTATTACTAATAGAATGTCATTTTGTTACTAATAGAATGTCATTTTGATTGACATAAAAACTAGGGGTTGAATCTGGACAAAGAAACGATTGCCAATGTACTGAGTTCCACGTTCAACCCTCAGGGGTTGAATGTGGAAACGTTTACGGGTCGAACGCGGAAGAGGGTAGTACATCTTAGGGGTTGAACGCGGAATAAAACGTGTAGTTAGATTGATTTTCGAATCGGTCAAATTACAACCGCGTCGCGCCATTGGTTAAGAGACGAAGTCGCATTCCAATACATCGGCATCGGTGAAATCCAACCTTAATCTTCCAGAATTTGTCTTGCCGTTAATGTTTTCAGTGCAGTTGCAAGTTGTTCCAGCGTTCTATGTGATTTAGTACTGTTTTTCAGTCGAGATTTTATTAACACTGCAACACAGATGCGGATATCAAAGTTCACTGCCATTTTAACTATGCATACAATACAGAATTATTATGATGATGATAGTTTTAGGTTAAGTAACCCAAAAATTACGAAAATACAACGCTTTAAGAACCACAAAAGGTCTCTCGGTCTGTAAAATTTTACAAGTATTATGACGTCTGGCACGCCACAATCGCGGCGGTAAGACCCCTCTTTGAGGAGTGGCTGGATAGGCGTCACGGCCTCCTGACCTATCGGATGACGCAGGTCTTCACCGCACACGGAAGTTTCAGGAGGTACCTCTGCCTGCCGGTATCGGTGTTATCTCATTACCCAGACCCCGGAACATAAAGGACTATTGAAGGACACCGTGGATTTTAGTCAGTACAAGTCTGACAGTCCCTCCCGCCCTTCCCGAGGCAGGAGGATCCATTTGATGATTTTACCACGCTAAAAAAAACTAAAAAAAAAGCATTTTGACGGCACAAGCCCCCACTCCCGAATTTCAAACCTTTGTCAATATTCATTGATTTCAATTTTTATGTAGTAAAAACCCTATTGCTATAAAGATCCCCCCCCCCCCTGCTTAGAGTAGAAGAGTCTGTCAGTCTTGTATGTACTGGCTATATAAGAGGGTAAAATTTTAAATAGCCTTGAGTAGCCCGCTTAGACAGATCGTAACTCAGGCCAGGCACAATAAAGGTTACTTTAAGGTTCTTTTTACGATAAATACGCGGTCCGGACAGAGTAGTATATATTTATTTTGGCACCGTCTAAAAGGTGACAAAGTGCAAAAAGCTTTTTTTTAGCTCAAACTTTATTTTAAGTGAAGAGTTTCAGGTTACTTCTATGCAAACGTGGTTCATCGTCGACCACATCTTCGCTTACTCAGGCGATATAGTGGTCAAACGCGAACTTATATTTAAATAAAAAAATGGTATGTTGTCTGGCGCATTTCTTTGTGTAATTTATTTCATCACCACTGCTCTCAAAACGGTGAAGGAAAACATCGTGAGGAGACCGGCATGTCCTAGAACCAAAAAATTCGAAGACATGTGACATCCACCAACCCGCACTGGGCCCGCGCGTGGTGCATTATAGCCCACTACCTCTCACAGAGAAGAGGCCTGTGTCCCAGCAGTGGGAACATTTATAGGCTGATGATGATAATGTGTATCTCTAATAAAAATCGAGCTGTCAGTGATTATACTGACAAGGTTTATTGCTATACCAACCTTCAATTAAAGTTTGGTTTTTTAATGAAAAAAGAAGTTTCGCCAAATTGTGAAATTTGCGGAGTACAGGATGATGTCCAGCACGTACTGGTGGAGTGCACCAAATTTCGGACGGAACGGGAACTACTGGTGCGCAGACATAAGCTTAATTTATTAAATGTTATTACTTTTTTGTCTGTCCTAGCTTATCCCACATCAGATGCTGCACTTGACTTGTACAAGTTGTTTGCGCGGCGGTAGTTCCTTTTATAACTTATTAACACTTTCACTGTCCGCGCAGCAGACACAATACCTAAACAATAGTCGTGAGTCACATGTGATTCATCGGACAGGGAAGTGATTAAGATTTTTTGTTATTTGTACTTGGAACCGTTTCAAGACAAAGATATTGTTGTTTTTAGTTTTTTAACAAAGGAACTACGGGACTGACATATTTCTTGGAATAAAAGTCCCTAAATAAATAAAGATAAAAAAAAACCTTCAATTACTATGACATGTAATGCATCAGTTTCTATTTGCATCACACATGCATGGTGTGCTCCTCTAATATTGGTTGCGTGCCGATTCGGCGAGGTGTTAAGCGGGACAATCTTGTCGATATCACGCACACGTATCATGTACTATCGAAGTGCAGTAGTGTTATATTACTGATACTCTTCATGTTGGTACTGAAATACTAGGTATTTTCATTACTTATAGTCAGACTACAAGTATTTTGGGATATGTATAGACAACTTTGACGACATACGAAGTGTGGTTTAAACACACTAGAATATTGCGTTTAGAATCACACTGAAAAACAATAATACATGGAAAGATTCATGCTAAAAATCCAGTTCAAAACTTTTTAAACATAGCACCGTTTGAGTTCGAAATGATAGTGCCAAATTGATGTAAAATAAGTGTACGAAATCTCGAAATAGTTTGTAGACATTTCACGTGACATATGACTTAACTTTTACTTTATGAACAGACTTTTGGGTACAATACCAATCCAAACGTCGAAGAAACCGACGCTTTATTTTAGTTTTTGTTACTTTATCTTAAAACCTATGTTAAATACATTTTATACAATATAACGCTACATCGTCTAACTACAAAAAAGTTAAACCTCCGTTAAACACTTGTCTAAAAAAAGTGTCAACTGCAAAACGGCATTAGACGTTGATGTACCTAACTTTTTTGAAACAAATTTTATTTTTCAGTCCCCCTCTCTCAATAGCCTTTATTAATCAGTTCCTATTATGACACGTAATCAATCGATCCCTAATGATTATAGCACATATTGAATCGTCGCTACTGATGCGCTTATCAAACGACAGCGTAATGAATGCACGAGTGTTTACATTCCTGTGGGTGATAACGGGTTTGTACCGAGACTATTTAATGAGCAAATATTTTAATGTGATATTTTCTCTATTAATTTATGGGATTGGAATTGCTGATGTGGACACTAAGACTACCAGGTTAAAGTGGGATTGGGCAGGCTATGTGTATAGAATACATAAGGATCGGTGAGCCAGAGTCGTCAGTGGGTGCCGGATGGGCGTCGTTGCCGAGGGAGGTCTAGAAAACGTTGGCGTGACGATCTAGACGCATTTATGAGATTGACCGAAGAAAGCCACGCAAAGGGAAGAGTGTAAGGTTATGGGGGAGACCTTTGCCCAGCAGTTGGACAGCATAAGTTAATAAAAAAAAATGGGATAGTTAGTGATTAGGCGAAATGATATAATAATAATAATAATAAGGCCAGATTCAGAAGGCAGTACTTCTTGATACGGCTCGTATTGTGAGGAGGTTCCTGTCTCTGGAACCCTAACCACCGGTAGCTTGGACCCTGCTCCCACACCGGCGGACTACTATTTTTATATTTTTAAATGTTTTTTTATTGTTTTGTATTTTTTTTAAAGAAATATTTAAAAATGTAATAGTATGTAAGAAAAATGAATAAACATAATAATAATAATATTTATTTATTACAGATAATACAATCCAATTTGTTAGTAAAACTCTTAAACACTAGTGTTAGTATTTTAATTTAAATCAATTTTAAATTGCATTGTTAACATAATTCATCCTGATAATACATTCCATAATGTCATCTTTACTATTAAAATAACAAAACAAATAATAATAATAAAAATGTCAAATTATTAATAAATTAATCACAAATAAAAAATCCATAATCCAATTTAAATCAAAACAGTAAAAATCGTACCAACATATCACCCACACTATTTTGCGGCTCGATTTGAAGCCAAAACTACGGTCTTGGTCCAGTGTCTAAGCATTAGACCTTCCGCCCTATCAGCCACAGTACCGATGAGGCTGTTAGCACTGCCCCGCATCCGCCGCATCAGGGAGGCGACACGCTTTCGCATGATTGCGTAAAAATCGTCTACACGTGTCTCTGCGAACATCCCTGATGCACTACAGTGTCGGGGCAGACCCAACAGCGCCCTGTATGCATTATTGTACTGTACACGTAAGGCGCTATAAGCCGCCTGCGTATAGTCGACCCATAGGCTGCAGGTGTAGAATGACTGGCAGTATGCCCTAAACAGAGTAGTTTTTACACCTCTCGAACACTTTGCAAACCTACGAATCAACATATTGCTTCTGACTGACAGCGCCCTACGCTCCCTCTCCATGTCCATATTATCCGTTTGCATTGCAGTGACCCAGTGCCCCAGATATTTAAAAGATTTAACCCATTTTAATGCAGACCCAGCGAGCGTGACCGGTGGTACTTCACTATAATCTTTAGTTCCTGCCTTAAACAACAGACACTCGCTCTTTTTTGCATTATATCTGAGGCCGTGAGCCTCCGCATATTGCTCACAAACAGCTACGAGTTTCCTGAGGGCACTGACTGATGGGGCCAGCAGCACCATGTCATCGGCGTAGCTTGTATTATTGACCATTGTTCCGTCAATGGAACAGCCTAACATAGTGCTGCTGAGCTCATGAACCATCCGATCTACGTACAGACAGAAGAGTTTTGGCGAGGTCAAACCTCCCTGCCTGACCCCGCAATCCAGCCCATACAGGTCGGAAAGCGAGCCTGCCCATTTTACCATATTCATCTGATGGCCATACCAATATTTAAACAACTCAATCGTCTCAACCGGAAGTGTTGTCTCATTATAAAGCTTCCTCCATAAAACACCATATGACACCAGATCGAAGGCTTTTGAAAGGTCAAGAAAACACGCGTAAACGGGTGTTTTCCTGTCTGTGTAGTATCTGACAGTGTGCTTGAGACAAAGAACAGCATGCTCTGTTGAAAGACCAGCTCTAAAGCCAAATTGGGCATCGTGAAGCGATAGATGTTTATTTAATTGCTTTTCAAGCACACTGTCCAGGACCTTGGCAATAATCGTAGCCAACGATATGGGCCTATAGTTATTTATATCCGACGCGTCACCAGTTCGATTTTTTATGATTGGCACAACCAGGGTTTTCATCAGATCGTCAGGCAGATACGTATGTACGAAGCAGAGGTTGAAAAATAGTGCAAGCACTCTGGGCATGTGAACACCTGCATTTTGTAAATGTTCTATGCTGAGAGAATCATGCCCCGGTGATTTACCGCGTTTCATGGCTCTCAACACCGCAGCTACCTCTTTAGCCGTAACCCTTACCAACGGCTCTGTCGTTGGTTCCCTCACTGCCAATGACTCATCCAACAACCCTGTGGTGGGCTTCACTGCAAAGTGATTTTTAAAGAGATTGGCTATGGAAGCAGACTCACTAACACCCTCCACGTTTGCAGGGAGGCTCGACTTGCCTTTCAGCTTGTTAGTGTGCTTCCAGAACTTTCTAAAATCCTTTTCTCTGTGACAAGACGCTATAATATTCATTTTAATTTGTTCACTGTGTTCCTGACACCACCTTAGCTTACTTTTAAAAACCCGTTTTGTTTCTTTCATGGTATCGTACACAGATCCTACTTTCGGCTTACCCCACAACATCCAGTTCTGAAAAGCAAGTCGCGCCTCCGAGTGCACTTGTCGAACATGTTTATTCCAACCTATCACAGGTTTTCTTTTGTTTTGTTCTGGCCCATGGTAACAATCACATGCTGCTTCGCTTAAACTGTCAACAATTTTATGATACAGTCTATCTATAACGGATTTATGTTCTACATTAGTACACAGTTCATCACAACATTTTATACATTCAGAAGGAAAATCAACCACCCTTAGTCTCGTCGTGCACAGTTTTTTATATAAGTCAGTTTGTTGCAAGTCTCTTTCACCCCATATGACTTTGTTGCGTTTGCTCATACAGCTTTTGGCCTTAGGTCTAAGAACATTCAAGTTACAAGTTATCTGAAGGGGTATGTGGTCGGACCAGTAAACGTTATGTAATATCTTCGCATCTATCACTGATCTCCAGGCTGCCTCAGAAACTATACAATGATCTAACCAGCTATGGGAGCCATAAATGTCACTTACGTACGTGTATGAGTCTGAAGATAATATTTCAGTATCGGCACACCGCCATTGCTGCTCACCACAAAAGTTCGCAAGCTCAACCCCAAACCGCCCTCCAGGCTGCGCGTTATAATCACCCAATATAAACACAGAGTCTACACTATAGTCCTCAACAATAGCTGCAATCTCACCCAAACATTCCGTAAACTCGGCAAGGTTCTCAGCAGAGTCCGTCGGCATGTAAACTGAGAAAACCAATGCCGAACTTTCACTTAGCGTCACCTTTATTGCCGAAATACGCACACTTGTACACTGTATAACCGAAACCGTTTTAAACGTATTTTTCCGCCATAATAAGGCGACACCTCCGTACGGTCGTCCACGCAACACCCCAACGCCGGTATCTATCGCCGACTTTCCCGTAAACTCGAACTCTGCGTCAATGGTAGCCAGGAAAGGGATGTCTTGTGGTTGCAACCACGTCTCCTGTAATGCTATGATGTCAGCTGATCCGCATAAACGTCTCACGCATTCAATTGAGCGAGTGACAGATCGACAGTTAAACGTAACAAGTTTTGTTTTGGTACTGGTCATGTTGTTTACATCATTTACTTTGATATTTCTATCCATCGTCACTAAGTTTCTCGTCATTTCGTATTATTCTAAGTTCTTTATTCTTTTCATATGTTTTTCTATTATAATAGATAAACTTCCTAAATTGAATATCCTCTGGCCATAAACCATCATCCAGAAACATTGACAGTTTCGTGTGTGGTACAAACATCTTATAGGCATCATAGCGTTTTTGTTTAACCATATTAATTTTCTTTAGCGTTACTGATACGTTCGTCTTTTGTTGTATATACTCAATGATATCGGCAGGCTTGGTTGCTGGGCTTACATTATTTATGAAAAGCGGAACTCTAATTTCTGCTGCTCGAAACTTAACATCGGGTTGCGTTATCGCTTTGCCCTTGTTTCCCAATAAGCGATTTCTCGACCTTTTTCGTTGAGCAGTTTGCCATTCTTCAGAAGGTTTTTCTTTTCTCCATTCTCCGTCGGCAACGACAATTTCCGCTACAGTTTTTTGCTTGGACCACTCGCTACTTTCTGTACCGTTAGTCGTCATTTCAGTTAGTCGCTGCGTCTCGCTCGCACTTATTGCGAATGCATCTCTGTCACGTTCAGGCCCAGCCGCCGTCGTCGCCCGCGCTGATTCATCTTGTCGCTGTTCACTTGTGTTGCTTCTAGGTGTAAAAGAGACAGGTAGTACCGAAACACTATTGAGTGAGCAAGATGTTTGTATCTTGCGCAGCGTCGGACTAAGTTTTTCACTCTCATCAGCTGTTGTCACATTGTTTATATGACTGTGATTCACTACTTCCTTTATTTTGTTGCGAATTTTCAATCAAATGGGGTAGGCCCATCGGTCCACTGTCGAAACAAAAACTTTCCATTCCGCGACTACCTCCTCTTATTTGATTCACATTCAAATCAAAGTTATTAACGATCGATGTTTTCTTTAAGTTTTGCAAATCATTTCTTATCTCCATTATTTGTTTCTCCGTGACAAATGTATCCTTCATAACTCTTATTTCATTTTGAATTGTCAGAATGTCCCTTAGAGTCCTGGTTGCATCAATATGATCGAATGTCACTGGAGGGAGTTTGTGCAGATCTTTTGCTACAAATATTGGTACCTGCTCCGGATCCGTTTGTTTGAATAACGATATCACGTCATATAAATTCCGCTGTGATTTACCACTATTCTTCCTCACTATTTTCCTTTGTTGCGTTGACACCGAGGCAAACAGCAGATTCTTGCCTGTTTCAATATCCTCCTCCGAAAAGGCGGAGATACATAGTCTAACTAGACCTTCTTCGTCCATCACATCCACCTTGTTCTGAATGAACGCTAATAGTTCACAAATAACAATGTTACAAGTCGTACATTTAATAACTTTCGAGGCCATTGCGCCGAAAACTGAGTCACCGTCACAGTCCGATCTGATATTTTGAGGAACGAAAAATTCAGCTGTGAGCAGGGTTTGAACCTGCGTCTTCTGGATAGGTACTCCAGACATTACCTCGTATCTACGACAAAGGCACTATTTTTTTTCATAAAATTAACGGAAAAGTTCCCGTAGACTCTATGGAACAAAAACGTGAAAACTCCTCAAAATATATTATATTTCCAAGTCTTGTCAACTTTATTGTACTTTCATCAAGCGACATTCCCGCGCGTCATTTGTTTCCTTCGCGTGACTTCGCAAATCGCTTTGCCTGTTTACGTGTAGCTGTGACTCGTTCCATGTTCTAAAAGCTTAATTCATTTGTTTTTCATAAAAGCTGTCACAAGACGTGTGACGTTTGAGTGTTTTTGGTTGTGAGATGAGGTTGGGTTAGGACGTGGAGTCACACACACATTGATTTGCGATTCATTTTTATTTCGAAGACATGTGACATCCACCAATCCGCACTGGGTCCGATTGGTGGATTGTGGCCCACTCTCTCTCACAGAGAGGAGGCCGGTGCCAGAGCAATGGGAACATTATAGGCTGATGATGATAGCATAAACATCCTATACTATTCCCACTCCTGGGACACAGCCACACAGGGAACAGGTGCGAAGATTCACATTTTACATGATATTTTCCTTCACCGTTTTGAGATGATGAAACGAATTACACAAAGTAATGCGCCCGGTAACTTAGCCCCTTCGTACATTTAGCCGACGCGACGCAAGTTTCCGATAACGTACGACTTTGGTATCCATTGACGCGTGCTTGTGTTGGAACCTCTTTGGATTTGTATTACGATAGGTGGCATGGATACCAAAGTCGTAAGGTATCGGAAACGTCGCCTTGTGTAAGAAGGGGCTAAGTCGTAGCAGCTGTTACCTCTAGGATAGAAAAGAATCTTCTGTCTTATTCACATGAAACATAATTAATTAAAAAAATAAATGTCATTTAGACAAATAATTTCCGGGCCATTTAAATAACAGAACGTTATCTTTTAAGTTTACGCATAAATGCCTTCCTATTTAAATAAATTCACCCAAGGAAGGGATTGGAAAAGGGTTCAAAATAAAATGGTTGTTGAAAGTAATATTCACTTGTCAATTTTATTTGGAACTCGGGTATTTCTGATCCAAAATGAAAGGATCGTTTAATATAGAAACTTAAGTAATTTTAAGTACCTAGCCTACCTATTTATAGAGCACAAAAGATGTTCTAAAGGATTTGGATTAAATTTCTAAGTCTAAAAACGGAAATTACGGATTCATGGTATTAATAAATCTTGCAGTGTACAGTAAAGGTAACCAAGCGTCGATCGGGGCGTCCAGCGGAGCGTATTAGAGGCGAAATTAACAAACCCGCTCTCAGAGTCGCAGAGAAACGCTTCACGCCCCGCGCGACGCTCGACTCTAGCACCATGTATCTGTCAATTCTGTCAGCGGCACTATAATAATTATTTATTTCACATAAGCTCAAAATAACACTTACACTCATATGTAAGATTCCCACCAACCGGCCGGAATCGGCGGCATTGTATAATGCGGTAAAGAACATTGAAATCTATCAACAGTCAATACAGTTTATGTTTTTGCTTGCAAAGTTATCTCCGTCGGCATTCCGCGACACGTAGCGACGTGTCCCTTATGTTGCTTGCAAATATGAACTTTATTTACTGTGGATAGATTTCGATGTTCTTTATCGCATTGTAAAATGCCGCCGATTGGAGCCGGTTGGTAGGAATCTACCTTATAAAATAGATACACACTTCACTTTGGTTATTTTTGGAGAAGAAGCGGAGATTAACTCATGATTCACATCATTTAATCCGCCAAACCTTTTTCCAACTATAATAATAATATTCCACAACTATCACACAACGCCATCTAGTCCCAAGCTAAGCAGAGCTTGTGTTATGGGTACTAGACAACTGATAAACATACTTATATATTTCTAAATACATACATATTATAGACATATTACACCCAGACACAGAACAAATGATCGTGCTCATCACACAAACATTTTTGTCCTGGGTGGGAATCGAACCCACGACCTCCGGCATAGCAGTCAGGGTCACTAACCACTAGACCAACAGGCCAGTCCCACTATACCCCTGCATGGTAAGACTGGTTGTCAGACTTTTAGAGCTTCTAACCAACAGTATCGACTGTCAAAGATCTACAAATGACAGCCGGGACTAACGGCTTTACGTGCTTTCCGAGGCACGGAGGAAACTCGCTATGACAAATGGTCGCCCATCCACAGACCAACCTCGGCAAGCGTGACTTAACCCGGAAGATCGGCCTGTGTGGCTGTAATTATTTAGCCACGAGCTCCTCATGAAGAAAAAACATTCGTATTTTTAAAAAAATACTCATAATAATGTAAGATGACACAAATCCTTCCAAAGTTTATTTAAACTCGTTCGACCCCAAGATACGAGGATCGCTTTGAGGTTAACCGCAATCCTGAATAAGCAAGGGAAGGGAAGTACACAAACAGACGTAATTAAGGTATTTCCTGATTAATGGGATATTTTGAACTTTCTTCTTTGATGTTCATGGGTTTAAAATTAAAGACATGTTTAATTTTTTTGAAAATTTTAAAGCGAAAAAATATAATCGAAATATGGAGAAGTCATAAAATTATGGTGACAATTTTGTACTAATCTGACAAAATTAAAATATGTATTATGACCGTGACAGGGGTATAAAAATTCTGTACAGAAAACATCAAATATAGTGAAAAATTGCCTCCTTCCACCGAAAGTCAAAGACGAAGGCAAACTCATTCATTATATCATCATTTATTTCAATTAGGCCACCAAAGAAGCACTTTTAAACGTCGAATATTAAAATGGAATGGGATGGGATTGATTCAACACCCATTTACAATTACGGCTTCAATTTCAACTATAAAAACACCCGAATCTTGAAAAAAAAAATTGAAAAAAAGTGGCAGAAGAGAGGTAGACCAAATAATAAATCAAAGCCGTTTATAGCTGTTCATTGATTTAATTATTTATGAAGTAATGCTATTTAAGAATTTACTTCAAAATAATTTTCACAATTGAAAAACAGCTTATGACAATAGAGATGAAATCATTTTATGCTTGAAGTATTTTCAATATTTCTCTTTGTACACAAGAAGATTTGACGTAAAAGAACATTAATTTTAGATACTCTTCCTATTTTTAAATTCATCATATACTTTTTCTATTAATAACTTCAATCATCCCTTTATAACACAGGGTTCCTCAAGACAGACTCAAGCCACTTCATCAAACAATATACTTAGAACATAAACCCACTTAACTTGAGGGCCCGTATAATTTGCCGCTCGTTCAATTACAAGCCTGTTGGCGATAACGACTAATTGGCATGACGTCATTGTTTCAATATAGCTAAATTTTCGCTGCTGTCAAAATGAAAATTGACTATGGTTTTTTTTGTATAATTAGTTATAATTTTAGCTGTCAAAATGAAAATTGATATTCATGTTTTTGTTACGGGGCAGGGTAACTGGGATATGATACACGTACACAGTGGCGTAGCTGAGAAATACGACCCATTGCGTATAGCACAATTCGCCGCCCAAGGCATGACCTTTGTCACCCTCGATAACCTCATCGCCCTACTCCGGGAGGCGTATTTCCAAAGCCTATACCATTTCAGTCACGAGTCAGACTATAATCGATTAGCTTTTGTTTGTGCATATTTCTCTACAAAACCTAATCTATCTCAGTAAAAAACTTGACTCAAATAGATAAGCTTTTGGATTTGATATTTTCAAAGAAAATGCACGGACAAAATCTAGTACCGTTTTAGTCACGCACGAGCCAAACTCTAAAAAAAAAGACCAGGTTTTGTTTATGCATGTCGCAGTGAAATGAGGAAATCAGGGATTTCACGAAATCCAATTATCAAGAAAAGTATCTAGTGATAATTATGACAAAAAATACTAATATAAAGTCAGACAGAGATCATGTCATTTCACTAAACTAAGTAAAATGTTAGAAAATGTCGACGGAGCACCGCTTCGCGGTGCTCCTACTTCTGGTTGGTTTAAAAAAAATAACAATAAAAAATAACTAACCTAACCTGTCCGAGTCGGGGTGCCCACAGTCGTATTTACGATATTCAAGTAGGTACTAAAAAATTTAAGAAAAGTTAAATTCCGCGGTAAATTTACTCATATAGCTAGTGAGCCTCTACTCGACAAGGTTTTGTTCGTACGTAATGTTTTAAAATAACTCGCCAAAAGTCTCGCTATTCGAGTAATATGAATTAGATAGAACTAGATTTTGTCCGTGCATTTTCTTTGAATAACAAAGTCGTAAAGTATCGATGACTTGCGTAGCCGGGTATACAAAGGGCCTTACAAAACAGACACAACCGATTCCGTCATTCCAATTTGCCCCTTAATTAATGACATTATTGTGATCCAGCCTGTTCCTTGCTGCCCTAAGCCGAGGTTCGTACCCCACAGGGAATACCTTTAATGTTTGGTCACTTAGTTTATAGTTTTAATTATAAGCCCCTGGCTGGAGGCCTTAGAGTCATTTAAATCATGGTGTCCGTTGAGTGGGAACTGAAAAAAACTAAGAGGCCTCGCAAAGCTGATGTCGCCTACGATCACATTTAGGTCTAGCGCTTCCATTGCTTGTGCGAGGCCCCATGTTGCAAGATAACTTGGTTAAGTTTTATGTAACTTAGCAATCCTGGCGCACTCCACGGTGTAGCACCGTCCACGGTGCGCCCGCGTGAGCTTGTAGTATGAAACTGCAAGTACACGCGGGCGCACCGAGGACGGGTTTCACATTCGGCTGCCGCCCGCCGCCCGTTTCGCACGCGCTCCTTACTTATTTTTACTGTATTCTATCGAGCAAAGATTTTACATTTGTTTGTTTTTGAGAAGTGACACTTCTGTACATAGTACTATTAAGTATTCTGTACTAGCAGTGGTTTGAGAACATTGCGATGGGATTGTCCCAAAAATAAAAATGCTCTAGGAAACAGACCTTTGTTAGAAAATTTCTCAAGAGTAAGCTACTAGACTTGTCGACAAAACTAAAAAGTAGTAAACTAGTAATACTCGTACGATATAAAGTCGTTTTATTGTTCTTCCGGCTACAGGCTGAAACGTGCTTGAAAATAAAGTATACTTTACAGGAACAGCGACGAAGCTGCCTCACTGCGATGAAGTGAACCGTGAAGTTAGTTTTCGATTGCTTCTTATGTAGCTGATTATAAAGTACATAGTAGTTCTTTTTACCCTTTGTTTACGTATGTTTATTTTATAATAGGTACATTTGCTCTAAATTGATGATGATAATAAAAATAAGTCGGGTTTTCACGAACCGGTTTCCACGGTTTTGCATTCGTTGGAAAGGTCTCGTGCTCCGTGAGGTTTCATCATCATCATCAACAGCCGGAGGACGTCCACTGCTGAACATAAGCCTCCCCCTTAGAACGCCACGCCGAACGACAATTCGCCACTTGCATCCATCGGCTGCCCGCGACCCTCACGATGTCGTCGGTCCACCTAGTGGGAGGCCTGCCTACGCTGCGTTTTCCGGTCCGTGGTCGCCACTCGAGAACTTTTCATCCCCATCGGTTGTCAGTTCTACGAGTGATGTGGCCTGCCCATTGCCACTTCAACTTGCAAATTTTATGAGCTATGTCGGTGACTTTGGTTCTTCGCCGAATATCCATGTTCCGGATTTTATCCCGCAAAGAAACTCCAAGCATAGCTCTTTCCATTGCTCGTTGAGTGACTCTTAGTCTCTCTAAGAGGCCAGCAGTCAAGGACCACGTTTCGGAGCCATATATCATCACTGGCAATACACACTGGTCAAACACCCTTGTCTTGAGACACTGTGGGATTCTCGATGAGAAGATATCACGTAGCTTCCCAAACGCTGCCCATCCGAGTTGGATTCTTCGGGCGACCTCTTTCTCGAAGTTGGACCTACCTAACTGAACAATCTGTCCAAGGTAAGTATAATGGTCTACAACTTCGAGAGTATCGCTCCCAACAACAACCGGTACGGGTGCCACATGGACATTCGACATGACTTTCGTCTTGTCCATGTTCATTTTAAGGCCGACCCGTTGGGAAACGATACTGAGGTCGCTGAGCATAGCATTGAGGTGCTCCAACGATTCTGCTATGATGACTATATCATCCGAATCCGTTCCATTCTAAGACTTTGAAAACGTCCTCCAACGCGTTCGTGAACAGTTTCGGAGAAATAACGTCTCCCTGTCTCACGCCTTTCTGCAATTGGATTGGTTTCGTGCTCTCTTCCTGAAGTCGGATGGACATGGTGGCGTTTCTATACAAACACTTCAACACTTCGATATACCTATAGTCGATATGACATCGTTGGAGGGACTGCAATACTGCCCAGGTTTCAATTGAATCGAAGGCTTTTTCATAGTCCACAAACGCTAAACACAATGGCCGATTATACTCCTCTGTCTTCTGTATAATCTGGCGGAGCGTGTGTATGTGGTCTATAGTACTAAAACCTTTTCGGAAACTGGCTTGTTCGGGAGGCTGGAAGTCATCAAACCTGCGTTCGAGATGGTTCGTAATGACTCTTGAGAACAGCTTGTATACATGGCTCAGAAGTGAGATTGGCCTGTAGTTCTTCAACAAGGTGTTGTCACCCTTTTTGAAGAAAAGAACAATCACACTCCTGTGCCATGCTTCTGGCGTAGAACCTTCGAGTATGACGGAATTAAATAACTTCTGGAGGACTAGAAGTACCGGTTTTCCACCCGCTCTCAGAAGTTCTGTTGTGATTCCGTCCTCACCAGGCGCCTTGTTATTCTTGAGCTGTTTAAGAGCCATTCTAATCTCGTACAGGCTGATGTCCGGGATATCCTCAGTGTAGTGTCGAGTCAGTTTAGCTCTTGCGTCTCGAGCTGTACCGACACTGGGTTGTCGTGTTGATGTGTATAACTGTCCGTAAAACCTCTCAAGCTCCCTTAGGATCTCCGGTTTCGTCGAAATGATGCTGCCATCGTTAATCTTCAGCTTTGTCATTTGGCTCTGCCCAATAGATGAAATCTTTGCGAAGACTTTTGAGCCCTGGTTCCGCTCGATTGCCTCTTTGATCCGTGCCGCACTAAAGGAGCGCAGGTCACGTCGCCGTGAGGTTTATAGCATAGAAAATTCAGGAAAAATTGATGGCGAAACAGAGTTCGCCGGGTTTCCTAGTTGATATTATATATTGATAAAAAATGTTGTCGGGTTTGCTAGTTGATGATAAAAAACTTTCATCGCAGTTTTGTAACTATTACAAACATAATGCCTAATTTGTATTTATTAGTGCCTTATGTGCAAGAAAATCCAGATTTCGATTTCTGGGTTTGTCATTTTTTATTGGATATTGTGTTCAGAATTCACTAAAGTACGAAGTAAAGTTAAATACGTAGAATTCGAACTAAATACAATTAGGTACCTACTAGATAGTTGGAACACAACTCATGAAATAATAATTTCTAATAAGACTAAAGACTTATTCAAAAGGAACTAGCTGATGCCGCCTGCCGTCCCTAAGGGAAATCAGGCATTCGCAATAATAGGATGTTACTTCTGAATAGATAATTATACTTAGTACCTACTTAATGTTAGTCAGAGATACTACAAATAATTAAAAAAAAAACACGTTGCCCCTTATACGAATTTCTCCATTAATTTAGACTCCAGCGTTTAAATGAAGTACACCCATTAAAAACAAGCCTGGACCCGGGACACCTATTTACCTTATTGTTCCGTGCGTATTGAAATAGTAACACGCAGCGCACCAGTCGGTAAGTATTTAAAATTTGCCGCCGGACCATTATTGCTTGTGAAATAACACACAAACAGCATCGATCGCTCTCTGCCACTGCGCCAACCATACCGTCAACTCTTGTAACTTGAGTACTTAGTAATTAGTATTTGCTGTCGGACCATTATTGCTACTTAACTGAAAACAACACAAAAGCAGCATCGATCGCTCTCTGCGACTGCGTCAACTCTCGTTACTGAGTATTTAGTATATTATGCCGCCGGAAAATATTTGCTCGTGATAACCACACGTAAGCAGTAGTTAATCGCTTGGCCACTGCGCTAACCATACCGTCAACTCTTGTTACTTGAGTATTTAGTATTTGCCGCCGGAAAATATTTGCTCGTGATAACCACACGTAAGCAGTAGTTAATCGCTTGGCCACTGCGCTAACCATACCGTCAACTCTTGTTACTTGAGTATTTAGTATTTGCCGCCGGAAAATATTTGCTCGTGATAACCACACGTAAGTAGTAGTTAATCGCTTGGCCACTGCGCCAACAATGCCGTCAACTCTTGGCCAATTCTAAATACTCTAGTGGTTTTCAGAATTTGCCGCCGGATAATCATTGCTTGTGAAAATAGTACGCAAGCAGCAATCGATCATTCGGCCTCTGTGCCAACCATGTACTGGAGTATTTAGTATTTGGCGCCGGACAATCATTCCTTGTGAAAATAACTCCTTAAAATTAAAACTTACGATCTAATTAAAATAAAGTTAAGTTAAATACGTAAGTTAGGTTTATTTTAGTTAAATTGCGGTTCCAGAGGTATCCTCGTTTCTCGCTTGAGCGTGTTCGTAATCAAAGTGTTTGCATGTAAGTTACAACTTGACTTAACGAACTTATTGAAGCAGAATACCACTTTATGACTGTGGTTTTGCTATTGCTTTAGATTTACTATTAATAGTTAAACATTTTCTTCATGTCTTTAACCTCAAATGTTGTTGGATGTTTCAGAAGGAAATGTTACAAATGGTTACGTTTTCGATAGCGAAATCATCAACTGAGTGGTTTGAGCGGAGCGCAAAGTACTGTTTGACTTGACTTACTAAAAGCCAACATACTTCTTCAGTTGCACTTTGCGTTCCAGAGCTGCTTTGTAAAACAATTTTGCGACCGCGGCTATGCTTATCATGTCGTGAGTTGTTGACCGTATTTGAGACTAAATTACTGTTTTTTACGTGGTAAAATCATCAAATGAGTTCTCTCCAGTACAGAGCAGGAGGGACTGTCAGACTTGTACTGACTAAATCCACGGTGTCTTTCAATATCCCTTTATATTCCACGTTTACAGGCCACGTTTACTCGTTAGTCCCGCGGTCGGCAGGATTTGCCTTTCTAAAAGGGGTACCGTCATGGTGTTGAAAACTCTGTCAGGCGCGCATCGAACACGACACGCCATCGGTCCGGGCATGGCTCATTATTAAACAGCGAGTCGCCCATTACTACCAGTCTGAAGGACCTTGGCGCTTGAAGTTAGAAATTGCCTTTCTCAGGTCACCGTGTCCTTTGGGCGGTTCAGACAATAGTGACAGGAACCTCCTGAATTATCCATGTCCGGTGACGACTTGCATCAGGCAGAAGTCATTCCTCAAAGATCGGACTTACCGCCACATTCGCTGCGCATGCTTGGTACCAGCTATTCTTCTTACTATATAAAAATAAGTCGGGTTTTCCTTCCTGACGCTATAACTCCAGAACGCACGAACCGATTTCCACGGTTTTGCATTCGTTGGAAAGGTCTCGGGCTCCGTGAGGGTTTATAGCAAAGAAAATTCAGGAAAAAAATCAACAGAAAAGCGTTTCGAAACGGAGTTCGCCGGGTTTGCTAGTACCATATAAAAAAGTTTCTGTTTCTATAAAAAAAACTATCTAATGCAGGTGTAACACATAGGAAGTCTAATAAATTAATACACTGGTATGCGTTACAACCCCCTTTCTGTTTGGCAAGCATGGCATAGTAATTAGGACAACAGCCGAGACGGTCGTTAGAAACCCATGTTCTATAGTTGAAGTTTATGATCCAATAAAGTAATGTCGTAATTTACGCTAAGCATGGTAAAGACTACCTTGAGGCACGGTAGTGGAGAACATAGGCCCATTAAGTCAGCCAGAACAATTTGGTACTTACGTGGGATAGTAAGCAAATAAAAGTGGGCGTACAACTCAAATTTAGTAGAATATTACTTGATACAGATACTAAAAATCACACTCAACACTTTCGAAGTTGTTCTAATTTCGCAAAAGCTCTCCCACTCACTTTAAATTTATACAAATATTAAAATTGTAGTAGGCCGATATCTGTAGACCAAAATAGAAAAAAAAAACAAATATAATGGGTCTTCGTCAAGATCAAGAAATCAAAACAACAGATTTTAAAATAAATGTATGTTTCAACACGCATCTAGCAAAAACTTCTCCATGGAATGAAGTTTTCATCTTTTCAGATTTTACTTGAAACAGAACATTCTTAATTACCATATGAAAACATTATAAACCAAATGTTTAAAATATAATTATATATATATGATTACTTCATACTCGTAACTAACCCTAGGTCTAAAGCTAATGTAGTTTTCTACAGTTGAAAGAATTTTCATAATAGATTTACTAATTCCAGAAATTACTTCCACAAACTCTTATAAACCTATAAACTTTACCACTATGATATAATATTAGTTTAAGTAAATTATTTAGATAGGCATGTCCGAATACTTTGAAGAGGTATGTTTATAAACTTGCAACACCTTCCTCCATTCATTCTTTTTCTCTCTGTATTCATCTCCTGAAAAACCTTTTCTCAACTATGTTAATACTATTTACCCACGAGCTATGCTGTTCTTAGTAAAACTTAAAGAAAAGTTTAAACTGCAAAGTTCAGTAGGACCCACTGAACAGTAGCTAAGTATTTTTATCTTTTTATTCTGAACTGAAATAAAACTTTCGTCGGAGTATTCAAGCTGTGTGAATGAGTAAAGTAGTAAGACTCCTTGCTCATGAATCGACGCGAGCGATATCGAGATGATTATATTGCGTGTCTGCAATAGACGCCATATCGGTAGCGTTTGCGATTTGAGTCGTCAAATCGCACGATGTCTTTAGCGATACGATGCCATTCGACTGATTTACAAATTATGTAAAAGTGATAGTGAACTACAAAATTTCTTCTTCGATATAAACGTGCTGGTAATATTTAAATTTGTTTTGTACATGTTCCTACGATATCGAGCAGATCTGTAAACGTAAATGAATGGGATAAAAAAATCATGTCATCCCATGCGACTCCACTAACCAATCCTTGCGATTGTCATTACATTTTTTTTCGGCTGCATGTTTGTTTGTGCGATATCTGATCGATATCGGCAATATGAGGGAAATGGTTAGGCAAAAAGAACTCCTTTTTACCCGACTGCGCGACGCAAAGGAGGGTAATGTGTTTATCAGTCTATGTATGTATGTATATATGTATGTATGTTTGTTTCTATGTGGCGTTCTAGAGACCAAATGCGTAGGCCGATTTTGATAGTTTTTACGTCAATCGATTCGTCTTAACCTTGCGAGTGTCACTAAAGACATGACAGTAATCAAAATTCACCACAGCGACAACCAGACGCCATATTGCCAAAATGAAAAAAAAATGTCGATGAACTATGGGGGTATCGTTGAATAGGTGTTTTAAAATTATCTTTAGGTTCCCTTTATAATTTTTGATTTTAAGTAATAGTTTAGGATATTATATAATAGTAGGCATACACCATCCTGCCTATCGAAACGATAGATTTGTCGCTTGCAATTGTTTCAAATCGGCAGTTCGTCCATATACACCATACACCATCCTGCCTATCGATACGATAGATTTGTCACAACTTCAAATCTGCACCAGTGATGCCAACTCAGCAACTAGATCTGGCTATTATTCGGTGACGACAGCTACAATTTCTAGCACCTTTTCATTTCATCATGAGACTATCGAATTAGATTAAAACAAGTGCGTGTCCGGGCCACGCACAGTGTAGGGTTCCGTAGTTGCCCATCAAAATACTTATGCGAACTAACTAAACTGATTCGCTGAATTTAATTTTAAAAAGAAGAATTTTCAAAATCGGTCCAGGAGTCTGAGAAATCGGGGTAAATACATAAGAAAAAAGATGACAACGAATTTAGAACCTCCTCCTTTTTTTGAATTTAGTTAAAAATAGTTGACGATAAAAACCTACCTATCCCCAAAAAACATACCTATAAAAGCTGTAAAAATAAAGTTGACAAACTTACATTTGCAGTTGTCTCCGATACATTTTGTTTAAGAAAATATGATATCAAGTACATTTTATAAGTTGGTCGACTATTACTCGTAAAGTTGTAAAGCCTACTTAGTCATGATAATTTTCTTTTAAACTTCGTTATATATAATACTATTGTGAATTTTTTCACACCCCCAAACATAACCGTTTAGCTGGTAGAGGGGGGGGACACTCGAATCGAGCAAAAATTTGCACTTTAAAGCTTTATATTTCACAAACGAATTTTTTTATCAAAAAATTGTTAATTAAAACTATCATTATTTTTTAAAGGCCTTTTTAATGATACCCCACACAAAGGGGTACGCGAGAAAAAAAAATCCTCACTTTACGTGTAAGTACTGGAGGTACCCTAAAAAAAAATATTTTACGAGATTTTATTTTACCACTTTTTCGGCACAACAAATCCGTATATTTACACCAAATTACAGCTCTCTAGTACTGTGCGTCTCTGAGCTAAACTGCGGACAGACGGACGGACGGACGGACGGACATGGTATATAGTTTCGCTATAAGGGTTCCTTGTTGACTACGGAACCCTAAAAAGTGGTGCAAGCGATTTTCGACCTTATCGACATTAAAAATTTAGTTTGTTTTTCTCACATTCTTATTCGTTAACATTGCTCCTTCATTAAAATCCGGTGTTTGCATCATTGTCAATAAGGTCGAAAATCGCTTGAAGGTCGGAAAACATTTGCTTAAGGATTGCAAGTTAAAAAAAGTGGTGCAAGCGATTTTCGACCTTATCGACATTAAAAATTTAGTTTGTTTTTCTCACATTCTCATTCGTTAACATTGCTTCTTCATTAAAATCCGGTGTTTGCATCGTTGTCAATAAGGTCGAAAATCGCTTGAAGGTCGGAAAACATTTGCTTAAGGATTGCAAGTTAAAAAAAGTGGTGCAAGCGATTTTCGACCTTATCGACATTTAAAATTTAGTTTGTTTTTCTCACATTCTCATTCGTTAACATTGCTCCTTCATTAAAATCAGGTGTTTGCATAAATGTCAATAAGGTCGAAAATAGCATGAACCTTTTTTTAACTTGCTTTCGTGGTCCCTTGACACCTCTCAATCGTATTTTGGTTTAAAATTAAATGAATAACTCTTTTTTTTTACGAGTGTACATGCGATCCATGTGCGAAAAGCCTCAGTTTTCCTGGTAAGGCCACGTTCACATGGCGATTATTTTCCCGTATACTGTATACAAGATTTTATCGAATAGAGCAGTAATAACAGTTCACAAATGAAAACTTAAAAATAGTTTAAACGGCGTTCATACGGGAAAATCCCGTGTTTGAGAAATATAATATTTTACCGTGTACCGTGCAAAGTTGTCCTAAAACTGGTCAACTCTATTCGATAAAATCTCGTGTACGGTATACGGGAAAAAAATCGCCGTGTGAACGTGGCCTAACCGTCCCTGTAGAAAAGTAGCTAAAAAGTTTAGCCACAAGTTACACTTTTTAGCTTTTTTTCTAGCACCTTTATAAAATTAGCTAACTATCTATGAAGTTGCTAAGATGGCATCACTGCTGACGATTTGACGTTGTGTCAAAAACGATTTGATGACCTATCAAAATTGGCATGTCATGCCATCAAATTGGCATTCCACCCCCATACACGTTCAATTCTATTTGAGCAAATTGGCAGTTTTATGCCGAATGGGGAAGGCAAGTGTCAAAGTGAAAATGACAGTTTGGTCCCCAAAGAACTGTAAAATCAAAGGAATTTTCAGAAAAAAAACCATTTATTGATGTAAAATGACTAGATGTTGTTTAATAAGCTGTAAAAATGAAGGAATACACTTTTCAAAATAATATCTACTTTTCTTTTGGAGGTTATGTACCAGTATTGCATCGCTCGAAAATCGAAGAATTATCACCTGGAACGAGTTTTGTAATAGTTGTGGTGTTAAGAAATTAAATATATTGTGATATTTCTCGAATCTAAATAGAAAAAAAAGGTTAAAATTACTGACTTAAAACATTATGATATTTTATCAAAATAGAAAGTCAAAACCAGCATTATATTCTTGATAAAGGAGAGGACAGGTAAAACATACCTAAACTCAAAAATTGAAACCTCAACTACAAGTAATTGTGGATTTATTACGGTAAAATCAAATGTATAACCACTCAATTAAATCACTTTTTTCCTCTTGTAGATGCGCCGCGGCGTCTTAATTCTTCTTTTAGTATATAGTACTTGCATGGACGAATAATTTTCCATATTTGTTTTGTATTTATACTCAATTTTTATAACAAATAATCTTGTTTGTTTTTTTGTACAAGGTAGACGTGGGGACCAACTATCGCAGCGCCATCTACGATTAGCTTTGAGTTGCCATCCCCATTGACAAATAGGCAGTATGGTGTATGGCCACAGATTACCAGATATTGCACTCCATGTACTTACACGCGCTAACTACCTACCGGCCGCCGGTCCGTAGAAAGACCTTAGCGCAGCGGGTTGTCAATAGCCGCGCGACGCGCACGTTCGCATATTTCGGTCGAATTGATAAAATAGTTTTGAAATACTAAGATATGGTTGAAGAGATAAAAACTATTTTTTACGGTTTTCCTCGTGGAGGTTTTTTTTTTTTTGTTATGAAAAAATGTACTTACGCGAAAAGGTAATGAATGTTGAAATGTAATGTAACGACAACATTAATTTATTTAATACTGTCGTTTATTATAAAGTTGTAGGTAGGTACATTTTTCATCGACGATCTTACGTTTCGATTATTTTTAACGTACCCACGACACAGGAGAAATATCTGGTGTTAGACAATTAAAAAAAAAACATTTTATTTCTTTTTACAAGTGTATATTTTTAATTTTCACTTGTTCCGTTGGCGGTCTGTAATAAAATCTTGTTATGTTGATAATTATATTTGACTTACTTCCCGGCTTCCGATTGAGCAGATGAACTCGTAATAATAGGTACAGCCGAGTTTCACTAACTCTCGCTATTACGAATTATCGAATGTTTAATAACAAAAGGAAAAAAAAAAAGTAAAAAAAAAAACTGAATTATTAAGTGTTGATAAACAAACAAATTCGTACAAAAGTAAGTGTACTGTGTCAAAAAACCCTAGGTACTAACATCATTGTCGACAGAGGCAGCCCTCGTATTTAGAATATCCACGCGGCGGCGCGCATCTTCAAAGCGAAATTTACTTTACGTTTGTATGGTTAAGGCACATTTTCGTTCGCAGCGTCTATCGACTTGAAAGTGTAGGCTATTAAAGCGGTAGGTATTGAACATTTTGTATGGAGTGCGTTATATGTACCTAATATGTGGTATGGCTACCATTAGGATTTAAAGTTGATTTAAAGTTTATTCTCTGAATAGTAACTAAAAAGTATGAAATAAAAAAAAAATATTTAACGAAAAACAAAAAACCCGACTGCGTTATAAAAACTAAAAAGAAAGAAACAAGCCCAGTAGTTAAGAATTCACTCATTCACACTCACAGTCGGGGCCCGTTGGGAAGATTTGATTGGTATAATTTGAATGGGCCCCGACTGTGAGTGTGAATGAGTGAATTCTTAACTACTGGGCTTGTTTCTTTCTTTTTAGTTTTTTTAACGCAGTCGGGTTTTTTGTTTTTTCTTTAAATATTATTTTTATTAATAAAAAAGTTTTACATTTCTACCAAAGAAGTTTTAAGTCGTCTGAATCCCAGAGCGAGCTAATTTTATTAACACTTTTCTTCCTTGGCAGAAACCCACTAACCCCATCCTTAACTCTTTATTGGTAAGCAGTTTTCTCTCGCGAGGTGTAATCAGTCATTGATAGGTCCGCTCCGCTCACAGTGGAAACTGGTCTAAGATTTCGTTTCCACTTAAGCAGAGCGGAGAGCAATTCACCAATCACATGGCTTGAAATCCACATCTCTTCTCCACTCGGGCCGTGTGATTGGTGAATCGCTCTCCGCTCCGCTCCACCTCAATCGAACCGCAGCCTTAAAACCGGAGTATTCATTTTTCAGGTTCGCCCTTTTTATTTACTTATCAAAACAATCCTGTGGTATTCCGATGTGAATAAAAGAAAATCTACGCACCTTTCAGGAAAGTTACTAAAGTCAGCTGAAAGACGTGATTTGTTCTCTTATGATTGATGATATTTTATGCTAAAACTTTAGTTTTCGAACCTCTATTAAATCTAACATTGATTTGTAGAATTCCTTTGAAAGCCGTAATGCTCTGAAGTTTATTAAGTGAGGTAGCGCATTGAAAGTTTATTATTAGGTATCTTACTTTTTACTTACAATCATGTCTTTTTCTCGGCTTTGAATAGGTTCGAATTTGAAAACTTTCTTAGTTAATCTTATCCCGAAATATTACGATAGGCACAGGAATAATTCGTTAGTGGTGACAACGTTAAAATATACGAACGCAACAAAAAAGCATTGTCTAATTTCTAATCGAAAATTATGCGCAACTTTATATTGACTTTGTTTTGTACCTTTGTAAAGATATTATGTTTTTTCAGGATGAATTGACGTATGAAATTTTGATTGTAAAATATTTTGTCACATAAAACTACTCAACGAATTAGTAAGGAGTTTCGTTGTACAAAATGTATGATGCAGAAAACAGCCTATTTCTTTATTCTATATAACCAGTACCTATACAGTTTAAAATAGTCAAAAACTGGTTTCTGAATTTATTTCAAAGATAAAATTAGTTTCACAAAAATAGCACAAACCAACCAGATTCTCAAGCTCTTATATTATACTTTGAAAGTCAAGATAAGTATTGCCTTTCTAAATATTACAACTCTATAATCTTTGTATTTTCAAAGTTAAGAATCCGAATATAAATAGATATCGTGTATCTTTAACTTCTGATTTTTGACATTAGGTAGTGACATTTGCGATCTCTGAAGATTTGGTGCACCAGTACAGACGCCAGCAGATTAACCTACCCGAATCTGTCAGATTTTACCGACCACCAGGCACACGTTTTGAGTGGCCCCTCTATCAGCCCCGTAGGGTTATTTTCTTATTTTTACAAAATTAAAAAGCGTGGGTTTTTAGTTGTTTTTTTTTTATATTAACTTGGCTATTCCATATTATGAAAAAACCTACAGCAGTTCGCCCGACCTATCCAACCTGGGACCTTCGCCTCAGCAGTAAAACTTAGGCCGAGACTCCACCAAAGCTGTGCGAGTCGAGACGTGTTTTGAACAACCAATAGAATTGCGCGACTCGTACAGCTTTGGTGGAGTCTCGGCCTTACGATCATTAAAATAAAAACCCAAATACGTCTCTGAACTTTCATTTAAAATTCACCTCGTAAGTTGTATAGCGGAGCTGGTTCGAGTGCCAACTCTTGAACCCGAATCAAATTTACTTAGGTTCTTCAACCGGTCACCGTTAACTTAAGCTTTGACATTTCAAGGTATGGCAGCTAGAGAGGGTATGGATTGAATCAAAATAAGACCATTTCACAGAATCGGACTTAATTTGCATCACAAACGATTCTATATGCAAGGGAACGTTTGACTTTCACTTCAAGTTTTTGATTTATTGTATTTCTAAAGAGTTAGGAGTTTGAATTTAAAGTTTGTGAAACTATCGAGTCGCTATTCTGAGCATTGCTTTCTTTACCGATAAGTTGTTAATTTCTGTTCTTTGTCGCATAAACTCGTACTGTTTAGACGGTTTTATTGCAAAGTTTGCACAAAGACTTTAAAGTTTATATTTTGGAAACGATACTAGTTTAGGAAACTTAATCTCGAACTGAAAATCATTTATTAATTGAAATTAAACCATTTACAGTCACTGTCAAACTTTCAAAAAACCCGTCAGGTGGAAAAACGACAACAGTCGCTTTAAACTAGCTTTAAAATTTATTCCTTTAATATTAATAAAAAGGTGAAATATGTAGTTATCATGAAAGAAAATAAAATACAATAGAGTTTTGAACAACGCTTTCCCCCACCCAAGTTTTTTCAAGAGCTTTTGTAGTGATTCACTTTGAACCAAACCCCACGATATACGTCCAGTCCGGCGGCGTCCGTCCTGCGAGTGAAAGTGACAGAGCTATACAAATCGTCTAGCGCCATCTCGTTCACTCACCGGAACAAGCCTAGTTTTAAGACGTTGTAATACCCCCCCAGGTCGTCTCGCCACTTCTTTCTGGGCATCTCCAGGTACCAAAAGTGTAGAAACTATTGCATAGCGATCAAAGAGCGTGCGGGTGATGTTCCCCGCATATTCATCATCATCTCCTTAGCCTTTTCCCAACTATACTGGCGTCGGCTTCCAGTCGAACCAGGTGCAGCTGGATATCAGCATTTTACACGGAGCGACTGTCTATCAGACCTTCACAACCGAGTAACTGGGTAATACGATACTGGGTAAGACAGGACTGTGGACCTATATTCTTTCTTCAAATATACAGAAAAACAATCACCTTACTGGTTGCAAAAAACTCAAAATTCAACAACAACGAAGCTGCTTTCAATTTACAATTTGTCGAAGAAGATCCAATAAAGAGACGATGAATTGCATGAAAGTAACAACACACGATGCATACTGATGTGATACTTCCCGTGCACTGAAATAGCTCGCGAGTTAAGGTGATTGCTTCGATGTAGCCCGCGAAATCCAATTTTTTTTACGTTTTTTGCAATTTGCAGGCCAGTGACATGTTGTAACTTTATAAATATATGTGTTGCGGTAATAACAAGTATAATTTTAAATATAAAAATTATCAAAAAATTCGCTCCATCAGCTCTCACATAGAAAAGGTGCATCGAAGTTAGATTTCGGAGATTTTAACATGATGCAGCTTTTCTATGTGAGAGCTGATGGAGCGATTTTTTTGATAATTTTTATATTTAAAATTATACTTGTTATTACCGCAACACATATATTTATAAAGTTACAACATGTCACTGGCCTGCAAATTGCAAAAAACGTAAAAATATTTGAATTTCGCGGGCTGGTTGGAGCATTCCCTTAATTTAATTTTTGTTAAAAAAATACGTAAGAGCCGAGTACTGGGCGAATCGCTGTCCGACTATAGACTATGTTCTAAAACTTTAGGAAATTGTTAGAAATGTTTGACGCACGGCATGAGACGCAGCTCACAAAGAAAACACACACGCGATTATCTCCGAGCGAATTAATGCGGGAAAAAAAGTACTTGTAAGCGAATAGTTCAATGCCACGAAACAGAGCGGTATTTACGAAAAGCGTGGCGGGAGTCGGAGTTCATGGCCTGTGAACAATAAAAAATATAGCTCTATTCAAGTACTTGCTCAAAAACGTCCACTCTGACTATTCATGGCATTCTGAGACACTGAAGTAGACCACGATGTCGACTTAAACGAACAAATTAAACTTCAAGTTGTAAAAATAGCCACAAACATAGTTACAAACAAATAAACAGTAAGAACAACTAAAACGATTTCCATTTACGAGTCCCAGTTCCAGCCAGCATTTCGACTCATAAAATAAAAATAAAATTACAAGTAATCTCTGAAGTGCGTGACAACCTGTTGTACTATGGACTCAGTCGCCTCGGATCGTTACAAACCATCACCAGTGAATCAAGAACCTCCTTTCTCAAAACCAGCGGAAGAAAGAACAGGTCTGATTAAACTGGGCCAGGTAAATTAGCCATCAAAGTTATGGTACGCCTGTTAAAAGTGTTAAACTAGATAGATAAGGGAAAATGCGTTGGCTTTGTTTAATTCTGGATTTCGGTTTTTTTTTTCATTTGGAAGGAGCAGATATTTTAGCCGAGATATGTGGGTTGTTTTTGGATATAAATCTTGGTTTAATGCCCCAAATGTATCTTAATAAATAATTAAGAGTTGTAGTTGTAACTACGATTTCGTGATTAGATAGTTTTGTTTACAAAAACAGAACAGTTGGTAAAGAAATGGTTCCTTAACTAAATTAGTCTAGAATTTCTGCAATACGCCCTACGACTCACAAATTGGTAGCACAAAAGATCATTTTTTTGACAATCTGGCTTATAAATGACTACGTTGTTCCCTCCCTTCGCGGGACTGCCATAAAAGGGCACATCTGTCCTAGAACGCAAAGGACAACTGAAGGAACAGGTTGGTTTTTATTCACTCAACTCTACAAATCCCTTCTGGGATACCCAGAGTGGGAGGACTTATTTCATAATTTTCAAACCTTATAAACAGTCTCTTCTCTATATCCGTCCAAATCTAAGTATTTCAAAACCTCACAGAAATGCAAACTACAATGTCAACAACTCAACATTTTGAAACGAACAAAAGAAAAAAAAGAACACAGTGGAGTATCCACACATCCCTAGCGCAAACGACTTCAGACAATATAAGCTTCAAAAGCGCAGCTCCACAGATTTTTTGTCATTACTCGAGTCGACAGCCATTGATCCAGTCATGGCTTTTTTATTTCCAACATCGCTTTATCTGTTTTCAATTCTGTTTTATTCAATATCACATTGCCTTTCTATTGGAGGAATTGAAGGTTAGTCTTTTGTTACATTAGCTACTGTCGATATTGTTCTTTTATGACTTCCCATTTGTTGAATCTTCTCATTAGTTTCGAGCAGTGTTTCCCAATTTTTTTCGTGAAATGACTCCTTTTTTTTTTCAAGGTGGTAAAATCATCAAATGAGTCCTCCCGCCCTGGGTGGGGCGGAAGGGGCTGTCAGAATCTTACTGACTAAAATCCACCCGTGTTCCTTCCTATGCCCTTTACGTTCTGGGGCCACGGTATACTGGGTTAAGAAAAAACCCGCGACCCCAGCAGGCATTTGGCGCGAAACACGACGCGCCACCGACCCGGGCTTGGTCCTTCGGACGGCGAGCTACCCATCACTCACCGTCCGCAAGCCCGCTCCGCCGCTGTGCCCTCTGCTGATCAGAGGGACACGCGTTGGAGCGTCCACACGACAGGCTATTCGCATACGGGCAAAGAGACCACTTGCTTTTTAGTGAAGCCTCCCAGCTCGGAACAAATAATTGCATGATTTACAAAAAGGTAAATGTACCGAGTATGAGAATTTGTGTATGAGTTTAAATTTTTGTAAACGCGTCCACGATACAGGAGAAAATAAAAGCGTGTGGCACCGTCTAAAAAAAGTTAGGTAAAGTAATATTTTCTATATCGCTCGCGCGACAGGCCGCGGGCAAAAGCCGATAGCTTAGAAATGGCAATTGTATCATTCGAAATCCAATATTCCTCTGAACCAAATTGAAATTGTGTTGATCATGCTCCAATTGCCAAAATCTCTAAACAGATACACTTCAAAAGGATCTTGAGTAAATTTTGTTTTATTTGAACCTTTTGGGGAAGTAATTCAACCCTGTTTGGGTCCTTTACCGATTAATAGATGGTTGTTTTGGTTTATTCCAAGGGCCTTAAAACATCCATTAGGATTATTATGGCTTCTGTAATTTGTTGGATTAAGTACAACGTCTTTCTAATGAAAATGTATTTTTGTCATTGTTTTAGGATCTGCAGGCTGGGGTTTTGGTTCTCATACTGGATTTGGAGGTAAGATTTCTTAACAGACTCATCAGACTTTAAGATATATTTCACAAGTAGAAAGCTACATTTTTCGGCCATTCTCCAAATAGGTGTTATTTGCCTAATTACCGTGCCGTTTTTGAATTTCACTGATATGACGTTAAACACATTAGAATATGAAACACATTAAAGTTAGGAATTCAATAGTTATTTTGACATTCTACTATTACTGATGGTTTTCTAGATATTGAGATTTAAAAAAAAGTTGGGTATGGTAATTAGACAAGTTGAATATTTGATGCTACGGTAATTAGAAAATATTTTGTATCTCCATACTTGTATCTTTATTTTCTTTCATTTGCTCAAAATTGCTTAATAATGACAAAGTACTTGTAGAAGAAGATGAGAGAGCACTAGTTGGACGCGGAGTTGATGTTATTAAGGTAAGTATGGAAGTGTTGGCATCACCTCCGAAGTCTTAAAAACTACGGGCCAACCTATGCTCGGCGAGCTTAAGAGGCTGTTCAACTTCGTCATAGCCAGTGGGATTACCCCGGAGGCGTGGAGCAGGGACGTGGTGACATTTTTTTTCAAGAAAGGAGACTAAAATCTCCTCAAAAACTATATAGACCAACCCCGTTCCTGTGTCACGTCTACAAGCTGTTTTCGAGGGTCGTCACAGATCGGCTTTCCGCTAGATTTGACGTTTTCCAGCCACCGGAGCAGGCTGGGTTTCGCAAAGGCTATAGCACCTTAGACCACAGTTTCGAGTTCCGAGAACCACAGAAGACAGAGCAGTATAACCGGCCGCTCGCGCTGTGTCTAGCCTTTGTGGACTACAAAAAAGCCTTCGATTCCGAAACCTGGGCTGTTCTGGAATCCTTGCAGCGATGCCAAGTCAATTGGCGGTACATAAAGGTGCTCAGGAAACTATATTATAGCATGGCGTCGATGTCGGTCCAAGTACAAAACCACCATACAGCTGCTAAGAGGTGTGAGACAGGGAGTTGTAATATCCCCTAACTAAACTGTTTACCAACGCGCTGGAGGATTTGTTCAAGAACGCACTGGAACGGACTGGGTATCAATATGAATACCTAATGCACCTACGTTTTTCGACGACATAGTTATTATGGCGAAATCGATGCAAGACCTGCAAAAAATGCTGAACAGTCTCATGCTGTCTCGAGACGTGTGGGTCTTGGGATGAAACAAGAGCAAGGTCGTGTTCAATGACCATGTCATCCCAGAATCAATTTCCGTCGAAGGTATAACACTCGAAGTTGTCCAAGAATACATCTACCTCGGGCAGGTATTACAGCTAAGTAGAGATAAATTCAAGCGGAATATCGCCAGAAGAGTGCAGCTTGGCATTTGGAAAAATGCGTCATATCCTCACGTCACCACTGCCACAGTGTCTGAAAAGCCGGGTGTTCAATTAGTGCGTCCTTCCAGTCCTAACCTACGGAGCCTAAACGTGGAACATGTCAGTCAAGCTGGCCCACCAACTTCATGTCACTCAGCGTGCTATGGAAAGGTCTATGTTTAGGGTTTCACTAAGGGATAAAATCCGGAATGAGGTACGGCACAAGACCAAAGTTATAGATATTTTCCAAATCTGTAGCAAGCTGAAGTAGCAGTGGGCTGGCCACGTCTGCCTCAGAACCGACGAAAGTTGGAGTAGGATGGTTCTTGAATGGAGACCGCGTGTAGGTAAGTGTAGGGTGGGACGCCCTCCAGCAAGATGGACCGATGACCTGAAGAAGGTGGCTGGCAGTGGCTGGATAAAAAAGCAGAAGATCGTGCTCTGGGGCGCTCCCTGGGAGAGGCCTATGTCCAGCAGTGGACTGCAATAGGATGAATTGATAAATAGTCTTGACAGAGTTTCAAGAGGATCTGATATGCTGTTATCAAGCACGACTAGATCTATGACTACTTCTTCCTCGATTCTTTCCAGGTTTCCCTTTTCCTTTTGTCTTTTATTACTCTCTAGTCTGATTTTTTCTGTATAAGTTTTTCATACGACGGTAATTATTAACACATGGTAATTAGTATATGGTAATTAGAAAACGATAGACTTTCTTCAAAATTTCGAAAACCAACAATATCTCCAAATACTGGCTTATCATAACATACGTAAGCCAAAGTACTGTTTCATTTACATTATCAATTAGGGTCTAACTTCAAAAATCAAGTATTTAAATGAGTATAACGGTAATTAGAAAAGTTTTGAACCAAGGGCTACGGTAATTATATACTCAAGTGCTTCTTTGGCGCTACAGTAACGTTTGAAACGTACGACTGCTAATGGGCTGCAGCACACCCTAAGAACATTCGACGCGTGCGGTACTGATGTGCCAAATACCGATAGTTAGGCATGTGCACCCGAGAACAGATACTGTTACGGTAATTATAACTTTCTATCGGACACGCGGTTATTTAATTATTATTATTTATAGGCTGGTTCTATTGAGTCCATATTTTAGTAGGTGATACACGTTGCTTAGTATTGTTTAAAACGTTGAATGGATCAAAGTAAATCTGCAGGTTTGAGAAATTACAAGCAAGTTTTGTCATCAAGTTGGAGTGCGGACAGGCTTCGGTAATTAGAAAAAAGAGCTTTTTCGAACAGAGATTCAATTAATTTAGGCTAACTAGTTAAGAACAGAACTCAATATTTTGTTTACGGCTAGATACGGTCGTAATCTAACATACAAAAAAAAAAACCACGCTTGAATATGATCATGTTACGGATTAAGTAAGCGCGGACAAATAAAAACTTGCAACCGGAGAATGGCCGTTTTCTTGAGCCAACATTTGCGGAAGAAGTCATGGCCAGAGTTATACTTGAAAATAATTTGTTTAAAACTGTTGTTTTATCTGCCCGACCGACTGTCTTATTTGTAGAAAACAACGACGTCTTGGGTACAATCTTCGGTCAGACAAATTGTCAATGGTCTTGTCTATCTGTAATTTGTCAATAAATGCCCGAACTATTTATATCAGAGTGATGAAAGCAATAGGTAGTTACTATTGTTTCTTGAAACTCAAATAACTATTAGTAGACCACTGACTACACTTTAGGTTCACCTGTGTCAGAATATTCGAGAATTCTAGACACGTCTAAAAATGATGATGATTTTCATAACTATCCTATCACGTCATTACTATTTGTGTTATAGTTTTATTTTATGTCTTTTGACAATTCAAAGTGCCTGTGGCCTTATTGAAATAAACGCTTTGATTTGATTTGAATGATTATCATCGTCATTATGATTGCCCTTGTTCCATTTGACGTGGGCTCGGCGTAATACGTTTTCTTCTTCCACTCTCCCTCTCGACGTCACACCATGTTTATTTTTTTAAAATCATTTTTCAAACCATCAATATTGTTTTTCTTTGCCCTTCCTGCATAACAATCAAAAGTCATAATGCGAGATTCTATGAATTTAATTCCAGTTACTGTTAATTGCTATGTTTCTTTCAGATTTCAGAGCACCCATTCCTAGTTTTGGTCAAGTCTGCAGCAGCTTCAACTTTCTTCGTGGTCAAAAGGTTTGAATTATTCCCGTTGGATCCCACTTTTGAATCCCACTTGAATATTTTTCCCGTTATTTTGAACTATTCCAATTCTGGGTAATAGTCTTCATTTTTTTTTCTCTTTATTTCTTCCGGTTGGTATTTAGGTACATTTTATAACTTTTTACCTAGGTGCTTTCATTTTTTCATTTCTTTCAATCAAAAACATATTTTTACTGGGGTTATTTTTGGAATCTTTTATAAATCTATTTCCTACCACGATCGATCTTGTAAAATGTCATAACAAAAGTGAGTCGACAAAAGAACTCCGCTTTAATGAAAGTGGTGCGTGGTGAGTTAGTGAGTCCATTCATAAGGTTGCCCTATTGAATTAGTTTTTGACCTGACGAACTTATTTTATTATTGAAAATCATGTTTAGTTCGTTCAAATAATCCGTCTTATTTTAATTAGTGGCGCTGCAGCATATTCTCGTGCGTATTTGCAAATTATTCGTTACTCCTTTAGTGATGCTATTTTTGCCATAAATCTTTATATTCTTGCTTTCATCTTGTCTAAAATCTCTTTTACATTTCTTGAGTACAGCCAGCCACATTTATTTCTAAAACTTTACTCTCGACATCTTCCATATTATACGAGTATAATGCTAGTTGCAGAGTAGCTATGTTCCTCACTAAAATTGGTGTTGTTCCTTCATACAATGTTAAGCTATTGGGTAATTCATACAGGGTGAATTTTTCAACTGAGCGTGGATGGCTATCTCCGTAACTATGAGGAATATCGAAAACTTTGAAAGGAGTCTCGAGGCCGAATGTGAAGAAAACTAAAACTACATACATCATTGAATTTTAGAAAAATCAATAATCCTGGCCAGGAATCGAACCCGCTGATTTTGAAAAATTCACCATTTGATATTTTTGCTATTATGTATCAAATTATGAGAAGTAATCGTATACGGCAAAGTTAAGCTTTAAGCTAAGTTTCGCTTTTTACAACGTCAGTTTTTCCATCTGTAGGTACTAGTCCTCCCTTTCTGTGTAATTATCATCTTCTTAACACTTTACATTTCCTTCACAGTTGATTTGTCTGTTCTGCAAAGGAATCGACCCATCATGCTTCGGACCTTCAACGACTTCGACATCTTCAACCACGACTGCTTCTACTACTACTGCTAAGTTAACTACGAATACTCCAGCTACTACAACCTCTACGACTAGTAGTACTACTACAACTACAGCGTCTGAATAATATTTGTGGACATCAAAATAGTGTACCCGTTTGTATCTTTTATTCGTGAACTCATGTTATTGTTGACACTTTTTTTCATAAATGTAAAATGTAAGACTACAATTTGACGACACGGCTGGCCCAATGGCTGAGCGATCGACTGCTGTGCAGCGTGTTGCGGGTTCGATCCCCGCACGGAACAAAAATTTGTATGATCTGCAAGTAGTTGTTCCGGGGCTGGGTTGCGTATGTGTGTTTCTATGTTTGTAAACGCACCCACGATGCAAGACGAAATTCTTATTGTAGGGTAACGTTTTTAAAAATAATAATATATAGGTATATTATAAATAATTTAGGCTTGAACGTATCAATGTGGGATCACTAGTTTTATTTCCATTTTGTTATTTGACAACATGTCACAATACAGCAAGCGATTCCAAACAGATAAAAAACTTTTATTTGACACCAAATATGATCGTCTCCTTCTCTTGTAATTTATAGGCTCAACTCTAATAACTGACTTAATTGCTCAGCTCAACTAGAATCAGTCATCATGATATCGTCCACCAAATCATAACCGCATGCATACACACCAATAAACCGCATTTGGCAGATCTTCTTAATCGACAGATAATTTATGAAAACTCGAGTCATTTGCGTAAACAAACTATTGAATAAAATTCTAATGAGGCCGAGTTGGTGTCAAGCTTGAGTTGAGCTGAGTGAAGTGTAAGAATATCAGCACGGTAATAGATATTTATACTGTGATATCAGCGTAAGCAAATACTACCAGAATATTACTCCAAGCATCCCTTTACTCTCCATCTTTCCAGAAAATAACGGGTATAACAAGTTAATTATCTTGTTACATCAGCCGTAAGAACCCGTCAGTCGGCTTGATGCCCATCGGTAAGCACTGACAGGCAAGCTTGATGGCGGCCATTTTATTGACCACGTCATCGCTACCCGTCCGCGAAATTCCTTTGACAACTTGTTAATATTTAACACGTAGATACGTGGGAGTAATATGGCTTTTGATAAAGGTTCTAGATGTGGTTTAAATTTGATTAAATTTTCTTTTATACATATTGTATGTTGTAAGTTGGATCCGAAACAGACGATCCGTACGCTATGTGAATGAACAATTGAACACTAAAGCTATTGTCAAACACGTGGCGAGGCGCCGAACGCAAAGCGAAGCGTTATTGTTTGTAATATAATGAACTTGTCTGAAGCCAGTCACGTAGACTATCGGATCGCTTTCACTTATCTATGTGACTGGATACAAACAATTCCATACCTACATTACAAATAAAAACGCTTCGGATCGCATTCGCTTCGCCTATCTGTTTATCAATAGCTTATGAACGAAAATGTTGGTAAAGTCTTATTGGAGCTAATTTATTTAGCTAATAAATGATTTGCTTGCAAGTTGATAACACATTTCTTGGATTAAATTTTTTTAATTGGCACAAACACTCAAACTAATATTACAATTTAAAACGAGATATTTACCATGATGATGGTGCTTGCAACAATTTCGAATATCGTAAACTCAAAACAATTAATGAACATGGTTTTTCCGTTTTAAAATCTCATCGATTATTTGCTACCATCATAATAATGTAGATAGTATAGTTATACTTGTTGAAAAGAGAATAGGCAAGACAGAAAAAATTAATATAATATTTTTCGACCTCAAGCTGGCAGAGTTCCAAACAGAAAGTTGTAACAACAATTTTTACGGTTCGGTAACACCGGACGGGATGTCATAACATGGCCTTAGCAACAGCTTGTCGGTATTAAACGATTTTAAGTAAAGAAAAAGAACATTTTCGTGACTTAATAAATACCACATGGCTCATTTGAAACTGGATTTGACCCGGCCTATAGCAGTCCAGTGTTGGACAAAGGCCTCTCCAATCGCAAGCTATTTCACTCGATCACCGGACCACTCTCATCCAGCTGTAACAGGTCACCTTGCGAAGGTCGTTCCTCTACTTTCCCAGAGGGCGTCCCACGTTTGCCGAATCTCTGTCTCCACTCGAGAACACATCTACCCCAACGATCATGGTTTCTACGATGACTGTTGCCTCCTTACCGTTTTCTGTATTTTTTTGCCCTTAAACCGACAACCAGTCTTACCAATCTTACTCCATACTTACTGAGTTGTGCAGGTCAGAAAGGCAGTTAAATTAGCATCTGGTTAAACTGGAAGCTGACCATTAAATATAAACCGAAATTGACACTCATCAAATGAGTCTACCCATAGGGTGGAGAGGAAGGGACATTCAGACTTCACCCTGCTCCTTCAATTGTCCTTTACGTTTCAGGGCTACGGTGATCTATTAAGACAGTGATCGCGATCGTAATACCCATTATTCATAGATTCATAGAAATTACAAGTGAATCCGTCAAGAATATAAATCAAGCTTTGATGGAATTTTCCATCGGGAAAAGCGAAGAACAATAGGGTTTGGAATTCGGAATTTGGCTGAAAAAATCCGTCATTTAGATTTATCAAAATCAAATATTTTGCCACATACACATGCCAAAACCAGACCAAAACTGACGAAAATGCGACACTTTTATTTACAATTTTTACTTGCTACTGACGTCACGAATTTCGTCATGCATTATCTCTTTTTATTATAATTATGCATTGTTTTAACGAAAGAAAACATACAGGCTACGTGTCCATTATTTTTCAGAACTTTAGCTGACGGATTAACTAAATTTTGCAATTTATTGATCCTGTGAAATTACAAGGAGAAGCAGCGAACTTGTAATTCTTTCTTTTAAATCTTAACTTTGTTGAAAAAGTCTTGAGTAGAATTAAATGTTTTTTTTAGAAATAGGTATTAGTTTATAGTTATGGTGTACTTTTCAATTAATTTATGATAACTAAGTCCTTCACGAAGCTAAGCCAAGTTTCTACTATGAGATTTTATTTGCTTAACCACACTAATATTTTCTTCTGTATAGCGGCAGCGTTTACAATAAGATAGATTTTGATTACCAATCTAAACTCGCACATTACTTCGTTTATTTCATCACCAAAACGCCGAAATAAACTATGAGGAAACCAGCGTAACCCAGCTAGAAAATCGAGAACATGGCATCGGCACTAGAGCAGAGTGATAAATGAAAGCTCATGCTGTGAGGATACCTGTGTCCCAACAGTGGGAACATTATAGGCTAATTTCCTTTTCCTCGTTTGCTTCAGTCATAAGCCTGTATTCCTTGTCTCCAGAATTCAATTTCCCCCAGCAGGTGCAGTTCAACTGATACCATTAATAGCCACTATTGTGCACGATCGTCGAAGCAGACTGTAATCCATTGGCGACGTCATCCGAGAAACTAATTTTGATTAGCACATTCCTATCTAGATGCATAGTCACTGTATAAAAGCCTTTTGTTTAAAACCGATGAAGTAGACTTTAATTGAAATTGTTCTGACCTGTTAGGCGAAGAAATGGTCTTGGAATAGTCTGTAGCACTTATTGCACCGTAAAGGTGTGCGTCCACAGGTCGGCATCGCACGTATCGGATGTATCGTACCTAACGGATTTTAGTTTGCCTTGTATGAAAACTCATACAACTGCGTCCACTGATCCGCATCGTACGGAAGGCTCATCGTGCGATGCATACCGATGACGTCATACGGAATGCCGATCAGTGGACGCGATGAAGGTGGCATCGGCAATCCGATTGCTGATACTCGCGTCGGCAATCCGATCGCTGCCGACACAGAAATCCGTTTGATGCGATGCACCGATACGTACGATGCGGACCTGTGGACGCTTACCATAAAAGTACCGTACCGTAAGAATGCGATAATTTCAGGAACTACAGGTTCGATTCGAACCATTCTTTTTGAACGTTGGGGTAAAGAAACTTGTATATTTTTTGTGGCAAAATTTTAGATTGATTCTCATTATGTACTTATACATCCAAATGTCAAAGTTGGTTAAATTAAAAACCGAAGTTTGAATAAAATAAAATACTTTCTCTATAAGAACCAGCCGAATAATTTTATATTTCGTAACATCTAAATCTGTTTGTAGTTCAGAGAATTTTTGTAAAAAATAAAATAAAAGTGGAACCAAACTACTGCCGCGGTAGTTTTATTTAATTTTGCTTTTCACTACGTTTGACGCCGTACGAGTATTTGAAGTGTAATTGCTTCGACAGAAACCCCTTTTAAAATAAATATTTTTCCGCTGTTTTTATTCGGGTTTTATAGCTCTGTGGCTTATTTTATAAATAAGGTTTTCCGTCCAATACGTTGCTGATTTTTTAAAACCAACGTAACATTAATTTGTGAACATAATTTTAGGTTTGGAATTTTATTGTAAATGTTGCATACAGTATAGAAAATAATCCTACTACTATTATTAAGGCGAAAGTTTGTAAGTATGGATGTATGGATGTTTGTTACTCTTTCACGCAAAAACCACTGAACCGATTCGGCTAAAATTTGGTACACAGATAGTTTATAACCTGGATTAACACATAGGATAGTTTTTATCCCGATTTTATGTTCCCGTGGGATAGTTTTCGAGTTGTAGCGGGTGAAGCCGCTGGCAACAGCTAGTATCATATAAGGGCATTTCTACGAAGAGGGCATTTTTTTTGTCCTTTTAAAAAAAACATGGTTAGAAGTTACATACACATCCCAAAATTTTTAAACGGACGTCCCAATCTATATTCCAACTGGAGAGCATAACATAAATTCCGTACTACTTCTTAATTTTCCTAAAAAAAAATCTGAAGTGAAAAAACGGGGGTAATTTCACTGATTTTGACCTGTCCCTTTTCCGAAATCGAGTGTAAAATATTTTATATTTTTTAATGGAGCTGAATTTCAAGCAAACTTTTGATATTCTTGGGTATATGGATAATTAACCAAGAGACATTGACAATAAATAAACCTGTAATTGCTTATTTTGTTATATTTGTGGATGCGTAAAGATTTGTCCCAGTCTAATGAGTCATTTCCGTGTCATACAAAAAACACTTGATTACGATACTAAATACCCGCGAACTGGACATCACCATCCGATTCTTGTAAACTGTCAAGTGCTCTCGAGCAGGCCATGTGAGTGCATGTGTGGTATGCTGCCGTTTTTTTAGATTTTCAAAGGTGAGAACCTGTTTCGGTGTCTTTAGTTCGGGGTCTTTTCTCAATACCGTGTCAAAGATATCTTCTGACAGTTTTATTTTTTAAAATGTTTTGTTTCCCTAGACTGAAGTTTAACTGGACACCAGCATGGTTTTTTCGTTTAATTTGTTTGAAGTCGTAACAGTAATAAGTTATTTTGATTAGTACGATATTTTTTCAATTCCGTGGCCCTCAATTTTGTGCCCTGGTGTCCACGGAATTGAGAACGATGGTTTACCTATGTAACTAATCTCGGTTTATATAAGGTTTAAAGTCATTTAATTCACAATTTGTCATGGTAAAGTAGTTAACGCCATATTTTATGTGTCTATAATGTTGTATAAAAGGTTTAAAGTATCTAGAGTTGACGTTGCAATTGCAAGATCTGATTTTAGCTAATACTACCGCGACTAGTTACTCGAGCCTCGGAAGATCGTATTATGATAGCCTATATTTTATTCTGATGTATAAACTATATTGCTGCAAAGTTTCATTAAAATACATTCAGTAATTTTTGAGTAAAAAATTGACCTGACTAGTATACGGCCGAAAACTTCGATTATGTCTATTACTTTCTGCGGTTTGACAAATAAAACTGACTTGACGTCTATACTTAATGTCTCTTGTTTGTAATTTAAAGGTTTAATGAAAATGCTTTATATAAATACATTTTACCATATAAGTTTAATAAAAATGCTCATTTAAATGATTTGACTAAAAGTTAGTTAACTAAGCATGATAACTCAAGGAATCTCTCTCAAGGCAGACTCAATGTAAACTGACGTACCTAAAATACCAAAAACTGCTAAAATATGTTCTTGAATGTTTTTTTTAAATTGAATTTGTCTTTCCCGATTACGTAAAATATGTGTAATTCTAAATTCTGTGGTCACATTTCTCAATTCCATGGCACTCAAAATTTATTTCATAAACTACTGGAGCAATTACTGGCAAATTAGCACCATTTTGTTTGAAAAAATATGCATTTTATTTTGGTGATATACAATTAGTCATAATGTGAAAAAAAAAATTGCCCACGGAATTGAGCAAAAATCACCGTGTCCGTAGAAATGCCCATAAGTTTCTTTGCGTGTAAGGCTGACGCAAACTTTACAAGATTACGTAAGAATGACAATAAAATAGATATTGTAATGATAATTTTCATAGGTACAAAATAGTGTGAAGACTCGCACATAAAAGTATTTAAAGCGGCAACAAAAATACACATTTTCTAGAAACATCTGTCTACCCAGTAAGTACGGACCATGAGATACAGAGCTCGCTGAAAAACAGACGGACGGCTGAGCCATTTTAATAAGGTACCACTGGTTACTCTTAAGCGCCTCGTCCACGATAGATTAAAATATCGTAGAGCGAGTCTCATAGGGCAATCTATGACGTGTACACATTAACGTGATACCCTAGCTAGGGTAGTCTCGCTAATGTGTACACGTCGTAGATTGCCCTATGAGACTCGCTCTACGTTTTTTTTTAATCTATCGTGGACGAGGCGCTTTAGAAGCCCTAAAAAGTCTACGGAATGCTAAGACGAGACAGTACGACTACGCATACCGGGGCCTTATATGAATGCAGCCTTGGCATCACTCAGGACGCTTCAGCAGTTTCAGGACGTAACGTAAATATGGTCACGGAATTAATAAACATACCGAGGCAAAGTTACAGTCAAAGTGTCCTTGTATATGTATGCCAAAGGATGCCCTGCCTTCAAAGAGTGTGTGCCAGGCATAAAAATGTGAGGTTAATTGGACTTTAACGCCTGATGGAGGGTAAACATGGCACAGCACGATGACTGAAATGACTAGACTGCTGCGCTGAGTGTCGCACGGAACAGATATTTGTATGATCCACAAATAGTTGCTCCGGGCAGGATATTTGTGTTTGTTAATGCACCCACGATAATGGAGAAATTGTTAGTGAAGGAGATAAGTTTAAAAATAAATGAAAGAGTTAAAGGCATAGGCAAAATTACCTACCCTCAGGCCTGTGTCCCAACAGTCGGGAACATTATAGGCTGATGATGAGGCAAAGTCACAGAGACGAAAAAAGATAAATACGAGTATGTATTGGAATTACAGAGACGAAAAAAGACAAAAATTGACATGAATTATTAAAAATATCTGGTTGACCGAGCTTTGCTCGGTTTTTTGTTTTTGGCCCTCATCGGTCATGGCGTTATAGATGGCGCTTCTTAAAACGCGGTTTTTAAAATGTCTTATTAGTTACCGAGCTTTTCTCTAACCTGGAATCTTGATAAATCAATTCCTTGAGCCGAAATACCTCTAATCTGTAAGGGTTAGTTCAAACCGCGACGCGAAGCGACGCGACGATGCGCGCACTCTTTTAAGAGTCAATCAAAATACGACTTTATTTTCTGCACCAAAAGATACACATTTCGTTGAGAGAATTTAAGCGGTGTCAAGCGGCGCCGGATGCGTCTCGATGCGCCGCGCTGCGCAGCACGGCGCCGCTTAATCCGCTCGAGGCCGCTCGTGGCCGCTCGACTCTGCGGGAGGAAGGGGGTTGGGGCGGGAAGCACGGAGCGAATGTAGACACACCGCTGCACCACGCGGCGTTTGGATGCGCAGCGCGACGCATCGCGACGCAGCGCGGCGCATCGCAGCGCAGCGCATCGTCGCGTCGCTTCGCGTCTCGGTCTGAACTGACGCTTACTTTCATGAAAATCCTTGGAGCCGTTTCCGAGATACAGGATCTCGGAAACGATATCTGAATCTGAACTTATAAATACACAATAATTGCTCGTTTAAAGATAGTAGATACAAATCTCAATCCAAAGATATGGTGTGAAACTTAAATCTTACATAACAGCGTTTTTCTCCGGAGTCGCGGGACTGTCTCATCAGATAACCGTGAACCTGGAACGTAAAGGGTATTGAAGCCTCACCGTGGATTTTAGTCAGTACAAGTCTGACAGTCCCTCCCGCCCCGCCTTGGTTAAGAGAACTCATTTGATGATTATCAACGATAAAAATAAACAGGGTTTCCCTTGTGTACAATGTACTATTCATCTCTAACACTGTAGGAACATCATGTTAAACAGTTGTTTACTCCTAAAAAACAGTCAAAACACATTTTCGTGGTAGTTTTGTCTCCTTAATTCCAAGTTATCATCAGAATTTGTTTTTGTTTCCTTATTTTTTTCTTGTATCTGCTTTTGACGAAAACTTCTCGCGTAATAAATGTTGGAACTTTGTTCGTACAGATGAAACTTTTGACAGGACAAGACGCGATTCGTGTTCGGAATTTTAAAGTGCTTCTTACTTCGTACTGTTTTCTGGCTGAGAGATTAAATTACGGGAAATTGTGCGTTGCTAGGGAAATTTAAACTCAGGTGATCGTGTTTTGGTCTTGTAACTTTAGTAGAACTTTAGTAGATGGGAAAAGTTTTTTGAAACATTCTATAAGCGCTGATGTAGAAAAAGGACAGCTGTTTTGGTTTAGTTTAATTTTACCAAATCCAAAATACTGCGTAAGTCAAGGCATTTTTTTTAGCGTGGTAAAATCATCAAATGAGTCCTCCCACCCCGGGCAGGGCGGGAGGGACTGTCAGACTCGTACTGACTAAAATCCACGGTATCCCTCGGCAGCCCCTCATGTGCCGGAGTTGCGGTATACGTATGTCCCGCAACCCCGGCAGTACTGTGGCCCTCTCTAGGGAGGCCCCGTCATTATGCTGACGCTCCTCTTGCCTGCCCGGCGGCAGGGTTAGTGCACGCCGGGCCCGCTCTTACTCCAACCACTGTGCCCTCTGCTTACAGGGCAAGGAAACCCCTTACGGGGAGTTCTTGCCCGTACCCCGGGGCGCACCGTCCCAAGAAACTGGGCTTCCGCCCGGACGTATCCGGAAAGGAACTTCCAGTCCTTGGGCACTCGTGGAGGTTTCCCGTCCTTAGCACCCCAATAGCCTTAATAGCCCAATAGCCTTCAATAGCCTGTTACGTTCCGGGGTCACGGTAAGGAAATAATCCCGTGACCCCGGCAGGCTTTGGCCCTCTGAGAGGGGGGCTCCGTCATTATGCTGACGCTCTTTGAGGCGCGCGTGGAACACAACGCGCCGTCGAATCGGGCATGATCCATGGTCGAGCAGCGAGTTCCCTTTACTCGCTGCCCGCATGCCGGCGCCTACGGTGGCCGGAGATCGTTTTGCGACGTCCGTCACCGTGGGCGGCCACCACCGCGTGTACGTAAATCAAGACATAGGAAGAAATAAAAATTAAACCATACTCGCCGTTATATATTATATTTAAACACTGTTTACACATAAAATATTGTGTACTCTCCAAAATAAAACGAAGACATTTTGAAGCACTTTCATTTCATACATTGTTTAGTGAGAATGCGATCTGTGGTTTGATCTACCATGTTGCTGTGCTGGCACGACCTGAAATTAAATTACGAGAGAAAATTTAGAACCCTTATATCATCATGTAAACAACAGGTATAGGCAAAATAAAAGCTATCAATGTATTATAAATTACACCGCGATTGTAGGACGTGGGGCACATTACGAGTATACTATTAGGTATCTAAGCACGGGGTGCTATGACAGGAAACCTCCACGTGCGCCCGTGGACTGGAGTTCCCTCTCGGATACGTCCAGGGGGAAGACCAGTTTTTCGGGCCTGTGCACCCTGGGATGCGGGCAAAAATTCTTCCTTAGGCACTGTGTGCCTAAGTGGTCTCTTTGCCCGTATGCGAATAGCCTGTCGTGTGGATGCTCCAACGCGTGTCCCTCTGATCAGCAGAGGGCACAGCGGCGGAGCGGGCTTGCGGACGGTGAGTGATAGGTAGCTCGCCGTCCGACCAGGGACCAAGCCCGGGTCGGTGGCGCGTCGTGTTTCGCGCCAAATGCCTGCTGGGGTCGCGGGTTTTTTCTTAACCCAGGTTACCGTGGCCCCGGAACGTAAAGGGCATAGGAAGGAACACGGGTGGATTTTAGTCAGTAAGAGTCTGACAGTCCCTTCCGCCCCACCCAGGGCGGGAGGACTCATTTGATGATTTTACCACCTAAAAAAAAAAAAAAAAAGGTATCTAACTAAGCACGATTCGACCGAAGGTTCGGACTTGTCCTGCTCTTTATCACTTATGAACATACGTATTACGCAACATTATTAGTAGATATGAACTAAAAATTTATGAGATTGGACGGTTGTACTGATACCGAAGTGTAACACGGAGTAGGGTTCACTTAAAACTTTTGAGTTATCTTTCGTAACTTCGTTGACGAACCAACAAACTAGATCCCCAAGTAACGCCTTTGACCACTAATTTGCAACCACTGCCAAAGTAGTGGTCGAAGGCGGGAGTCAATGCTAAGGATGCATTTATGCGAGATTCTAGATTAGTAGAAGTCAGTAAATAAAAACTACAAAAAAGTAAAAAAAAAATGAAAATTATGGGAAGACAATAAAGGATAAAAAGGATCGAATGATCGAGAAAGGAATAATAATGAGAGACAAACCTCAATGTTGCTATTCTTTATTTTCCCAAAATCAAAAGCTGCAGGTAAGTCGAAGTTTCGAATACTGCTCGAATCAGGCCATTGGAAGTCACCACCCGCACCTTCAGCACCATCACCTTCATTTGGGATGAAGGTCGTTACGTATTCTTCAACTTTCACATTGTTTCCTTTGTGCTTCTTGTGGTGATTGGCTGGAACTAAAAGGAGCTTCATTAAAATATATCGATGACGTCGACTAAACAAACCAGTGACAAAGGGCAAAAGGGTTTCTCGGCCGGACCCACTAGTTGTTTCCACAAGATGGTCAAATGTTCTGGAAACATCCATAGACTTTTGTTTTGAGGTTACGTATGTATCCCCTTAATTTTGGGGGTGTAAACTCATCAAATGAGTCTACCCAGGGTAGAAAGCAAAGGATATTCAGGTTTCAACTTGCTCCTTCGATTGTCAGGGCTACGGTACTCTAATAAGACAGTGATCATGATCAGTAATATCTACATTTTAATTTTGTAAAATGATTATTCTGAAAGAATTGAACAGAAGACCGAGGTTAAAAAAAAGTTGTCTGCGTTTCTCCGATTGGATGACAGTGTGGTCTCTAATCTATCAGCAATGGGATTCTCTTGTGACTAGTCAGCCGAGCAAAGCTTATTCATTGAAACTACAAGAGTACTCTATCTACCATAGTACTAAACAAACCAGTGACAAAGAGCAAAGGCTTTCATAATTATTCGTTATTTGATCTATTTTGTACCTTTACTACTCGTACTGACTGAAATCCACGATGTTTCAATAGCCGTTTACGATCCAGGGTCCTTTTTTATCGTGGTACAATCATCAAATGAGTCCTCTCACCTTACTGTCATAAGTTCTGACTAAAGTCTACGGTGTTCCGTCAATTATCCTTTTGTTCCAGGGTTCTCTTACCTGTTTAGACCGTCCCGCGACTAGCGAGAGTTAATTAAACCACAGCTCTGGTAGGAATATTGCAACGGTTCTGTATGTTGGATCAATTCAAAACAAAATTAATACTCCAATAAAAAGTAGAAGGTGTGACACTCTCGCTCATCTAATGCTCCAAGTAAGTAAGTATAAGTTTACTTACAACATATTCTTAAGGTGCATCCACACATGCCGCCGGCTTATGCCGCCGGCTTATGCCGCCGGGTTTCAGACCGCCTTGCCCAACAACGAACAACGTGCCGGCTGAGATGCGGCAAATGCCGGCGGCACGGCCGCCGGCCACGCCGCCGGCCGTGCCGCCGGGCATGTGTGGATGCACCTTTAGAGTTGGACACGAAACTTATTTGTAAAAACAACTTGTTGGTCTGTCCAACATTTCCATCAAAATGTTGGCGAGAACGTATCCATTTCCTACAAAAGTTTGACAATGTAGCGACCCTACGTCGTGTTCTTTCTTTTGTAACTTTTTTTTTCCCTTGGAGTTACCCTTGTTTGTCTTTTTATTGGAGTTTATGTTAAAAGGTCTATTTTGGGAACATGACATTGTTTTCTATTGTGTTTTTTCGTAGAAAATTATGACACAAGTGTGTGCGGCGGAAAATTGCTAAGCAAATTTTTTTTTACGTATTTTAATGGCGATTGCTACTTATCTCACCAACGGAACCGCAGCTGACTTCTACGAATCTTTATGATACGACTACCGTATGTAGTCTACTAATTATGGCTTGAGAACAAATCAACAAACAAATCACTCGAGGGTATAGTGTTCAAACCCAATAAGTGCCGAAAAATCAAAAATCGTTTTATTAGTACATCTTAATGCATTTTTTACGCTCTTTCCAGTGGTCTAATCCAATAAGTTGAATTCGCAGCAGAAAGAAAGTTACTGAAGGTAATAACCCAATAAAGTCACCACGTTTCGCCAAGACTTAAAAGCTGGTACCCTATAAAGCGTGTTATCTTGTAACTTATTATTTTTGTTTCACGCTTAAACCACATAAAGCTTATTATTGGTATTGAGTGTTCAACAATTTTAACTAAAATGACCCAACTGTTTCGAGGCAATAATCACTATTTCTATTTATCGGGTTTTACCTTCAAATACGTAGATTAAAAAAACAAACAAAACCAAAAGTTAAATCAAAACAAATGTATTTGTTGGATTTTACCTCGGTTTTACTGTTCGATTTATGTTTCAAAAGTAACAAGTTATGTTTAGTTATATTGTATTAGCTCTCATCGTCAACTAACTTTCTTGATACTTTTTTCGAAGAAGAACCCAATATAAATCAATTGGACCTATGAACTTCTAGCATTTACTGTTGTCAGTTTGCGAGGCGCATTTGCATCGCGCGTATTGTTATCGAAGTTCTTTTATTTAGTGCGATAATACTCTAAACTAAAGCAAAGTTTTTTGAAGTTGGCTAAAAATACTAGCGTAGTCCGAACTAAGCTTATGCGAGTAGAAAATCGTTTTTAAAGCAGCATTTTTTTTTTTTCGTGGTAAAATCATCAAATGAGTCCTCCCACCCCGGGCAGGGCGGGAGGGACCGTCAGACTTGTAGGTACTGACTAAAATCCACGGTGTCCTTCAATAGCCCTTTATGTTCCGGGGTCACAGTGATGGAAAAGTCCCGCGACCCCGGCAAGCTTTGGCCATCTGAGAGGGGGGCCCCATCATTATGCTGACGCTCTTTGAGGCGTGCGTGGGACACAACGCGCCATCGACCATGGTCCATGGTCGGGCAGCGAGTTGCCCTTTACTCGCTGCCCGCATGCCCGCGCATACGGTGGCCGGAGATCGTCTGCTGACGTCCGACGCCGCGGGAGCCTACCACTGCGGTTGGGGCGGAGGGAGGACGCTGTCCTCCTCCTTCACGAGCATTACTGCTTCGCAGAAAGAGGCGACCGCTTCCCACTCCGTCTCGCCCCGCAGCATGGCCACAAACAATGCCGGGCGCGAGAGGTCTCCGCCTATCGCCGCCGTGAGGTCACGTCGGTGCTCTGCCCAGGCGGGGCAGTCTTGCACCGTATGCTGTACTGTGTCCTCCGGGCGATCCTGGCAGTGGTGACACCCGGGTGTTTCCTCCTTCCCTATCAGACACAGGTACCTCCCGAAACTTCCGTGTCCGTTGAGGACCCGCGTCATGCGGTAAGTCTGGACGCCGTGATGCCTATCCTGTAATTCTTCAAACAGGGATCTTAATGCCGCGATTGCGGCGTGCCCGGACGTCGGTCGCGACAGTCGTCCCCTCCATACTGCCCTTCCCGCCGCGCCTCGACTTCTCGAGGCAGCGGGGATACACCCCGGCACTACGCCACCACATGCCACTCATAGACGCGTTGGAGGGCGCCTCGAAATCCCAGGGCAGTAATCCGGCAAGGTTGAAAGATTCGCCGGTGATCGTGCGGTATCCCCGGCTCATCCGGATAGCCATGACCCTCTGGCATGCGACCAACTTTAGTGGTCGTGTCCGGATGCCCACACAGGGGCCCCGTAGATTGCCATGGACCTCACGACACCGGCGTACAGCCTACGGCAGGAGGCGTTTGGCCCGCTGAGATTAGGCAGGAGTCGCCTGAGGGCGGCTGCTGCCCGGTTCAGTTTTGGGGTCAGACGCAGGAAGTGCTCCCTGAAGTTCCACCGGCTGTCGAGGATGCCAGGACGAGCCTGTCGTCAGCGCAATATATTACGCTGACGCCATCGGGGAGGTCGCCGTACCACTTTAGTCTTGCTAAAAAAATATCTCTCGAAAAACTTATCATACCAGAGGAATTTCATGGATGGATGTGTGGCATGAAGACGTACCAAACCCACAGCTTTCGAAAGTGACGAAGAGTGATTTCTCCTGATTTTTTTTGTGATTCTTTAAAAAAAACAATTGTTCGAAGTACATAATATGTTTGATTTCTCTAGATCTAAAACCCAATAAGTCGGTACCCTTTGTAACTTAAATTTTTATTATAACAAAATGGACTACCTGAGAAACTCAAAAGTACTGTTTTACACTAATTCAACGTATCCACTTTTACCACAAATACTCATTATACCGACATTATTTGAATAACATAGGTATTTATGTCCTTAAAACTTAAATATTGAATATCTCAAAAGTGTCAATTTCATACTTATTGGGTTTGAGCACTATACCCTCGCACTGACAATTATTACCTCTACAACAAAAACAGAAATGCCACCGCTGCTCCTTGTAACTATCAGATAGCAAAATTGTTTAACTGAAAATATAGAGATAGAGCTTTTCAACTATTACATCTCCTTTTGTATGAACAAATCAAATAAAAGATAAACCTAAATGTAACTGAAACAATGGGGAAGGCAAGTCAAAGCTAATTGTAGATGGCGCCACCACTGCTTAGACCTAAATCGACCAATCATCATCATCATCATCATCTCAGCCATAGGACGTCCACTGCTGAACATAGGCCTCCCCTTTTGATTTCCACAGATACCGGTTGAAAGCGACCTGCATCCAGCGTCTTCCGGCGACCTTTATAAGGTCGTCTGTCCACCTTGCTGGTGGACGTCCTACGCTGCGCTTGCTAGTCCGTGGTCTCCACTCTAGCACTTTTCGACCCCATCGGCCATCTGCTCTGCGAGCAATATGACCTGCCCATTGCCACTTCAGCTTGCTAATTCGGTGGGCTATATCGGTGACTTTAGTTCGTCTACGGATCTCCTCATTTCGGATTCGATCACGTAGAGAAACACCTAGCATAGCCCTCTCCATAGCTCGCTGAGCGACTTTGAGCTTTGAGATGAGGCCGATAGTGAAAGACCACGTTTCGGTGCCGTAACTCATCACTGGTAACACACATTGGTTGAAGACTTTCGTCTTGAGGCACTGAGGTATGTCGGACGAAAAGACATTGCGTAGTTTCCCGAACGCTGCCCAACCGAGTTGGATTCGGCGGTTGACCTCTTTCTCGAAGTTGGACCTACCTAACTGGACTACTTGTCCTAAGTAGATATATGAGTCAACAACTTCGAGTACCGAGTTTCCAACAGAGACTGGGGTGGGCACAACATTGGCATTTGACATAATTTTCGTCTTGTCCATGTTCATTTTCAAGCCCACCCGTTGTGAAACTCGGTCGAGGCCATCGAGCATCATGCTGAGTTCCTCCATCGACTTTGCCATGACTACGATGTCGTCGGCAAACCGAAGGTGAGTGATGTATTCGCCGTTGATGTTGATGCCAAGTCCTTGCCATTCCAGGAGCTTGAAGGCGTCTTCCATTGCGGCAGTAAACAATTTCGGGGAGATAACGTCCCCTTGTCGTACGCCTCTTCTCAATGGAATCGCCTTCGTGCTCTGCTCCTGTACTCGGACCGACATGGTGGCGTTATTATACAAGCACTTCAACACCTCGATGTACCGATAGTCAATACGGCATCGCTGGAGTGACTCAAGTACCGCCCATGTTTCCACCGAATCGAAGGCTTTCTCATAGTCCACAAACGCTAAGCATAATGGCAAGTTATACTCTTCGGTCTTCTGTATAACTTGCCGCAGCGTATGGATGTGGTCTATGGTACTATAGCCTCTTCGGAAACCGGCTTGTTCGGGAGGCTGGAAGTCATCAAGTCTGTGTTCGAGACGGTTCGTGATAACCCTTGAAAACAGCTTATAAACATGGCTTAGAAGCGTGATGGGTCTGTAGTTCTTCAATAGGCTGTTATCACCCTTTTTGAAGAACAGCACCACCTCACCTCTACTCCATGCTTCAGGCGTTTTGCCCTCGAAGAGGACGGCATTAAAGAGCTTCTGGAGGACTTTAAGTACCGGTGTTCCACCCGCTCTCAGAAGCTCTGAAGTGATTCCGTCCTCGCCCGGCGCCTTGTTGTTCTTAAGCTGCTTCAGGGCCATCCTAATCTCGTACAGACTGATGTCCGGGATATCTTCGGTATAATGTCGGGACAGCTTGGCTCTTGGATCTCCTACCAAGCTGTCAACGGGCTTTGCGACCGAAGTGTATAACTGTCCATAGAACCTCTCGATCTCGCCTAAAACCTCTGCTTTGGTCGACGCTATGCTGCCATCCTCCCGTTTCAGCTTTGTCATCTGGCTTTGCCCAATAGACTTGTCCTTTGCGAACACTTTAGAGCCTTGGTTTCGCTGTATGGTCTCTTTAACACGATTCGTATTAAAGAGACGCAGATCGTGTCGCAAGGACTTAGATATACGTCTATTGAGCTGCCTATATGACTTCGCGTCATCGGAAGACTGCAACTGTAGCAAACGTCGTTCAGCCATGAGGTTTAAGGTTTGCTCGGTCAATTTCTGAGGTCTATCTTTACGGCAGGGTCTAAAAAACTTAGACCCTACCGTGCGGACAGTTTCCACTAGCCCGTCGTTGATCTCGTCCACTGACACTAAGTTCTCAAGGCAAGCAAAGCGATTAGAGAGCTCGAGTTGAAAGCTTTCGGGGTTTTGAATATGGGGCCGAGTAGGTCTGAGCGTAGACTTCATCAGGCTGGACCTTTCAAGTTTAACATTGATATTCAGCGAGCCTCTTACGATTCGGTGATCGCTACCGGTTTTTACCCTGTTGATCACAGAGACATCACTGAATATCCGTTTCTTGTCGGTCATGAAGAAGTCTATCTCGTTTCTCGTGAAACCATCGGGACTCAGCCAGGTCCATTTCCTGTGAGGCGGCTTCTGGAAGAAAGAGTTCATCATGAAGAGTTCCTCTTTCTCCAGAAAGTCGGCCAGCCTCTGTCCCCTAGGGTTCCGTTGCCCATATCCAAATTGCCCCACTCTCAACTCATCACCGCTTTTCTTGCCCAACTTTGCGTTAAAGTCCCCCATAACAACAGTGAAGTGGGTTTTGGAGCTATGTATGGCCCTACTTACGTCCTCATACATAGTCTCCACTTCATCATCGGAGTGTGACGAGGTCGGTGCGTATACCTGAATGACCTTCAGCGAATATCTTTTGGATATTCTGAGTATTAGGTATACCACCCTGCTCGACACACTGTCGATGGTTATTATATTGTTTACGAGGGACTTGTGAACGAGAAACCCGACACCACCTTGGGACTGTTGGTCGCCCTCCCGGTAGTAGAGCAAGTTACCAGACTCCAGGGTTACGGTGTCCTCCCCCTCTCTACGGACTTCGCATAACCCCATAATGTCCCAGTGTAACTTGCTCAGCTCCTCTTCCAGCTCGCAGATCTTTTCGTCAGTCCTCAATGTGCGAATGTTGTGTGTTACCAGGGCCAGTCGTCGTGGGGGTGGGTAGCCGGATCTCTTCCGGAGATTCTTAGCACCCCCTGCTCCGCCGTTACCTTGACCGCTACCCGCGCCAGGGATAGCGGAGCTGCCGGGGACTGGGGGCCTGGTTTCTGTAGATTCCATATTGGGGGTAATTTGCCATAATCGCCACGCTTGGCAGGCGGGTTGGCGATCGCAGTGAGGATGTGCAGTACACGGAGGACGCTGCTGCCCGACCTCCGGTTTGTCCCTTAGTCGCCTCTTACGACACCCACGGGATGATTTGGGGGAGCGCAATTCTAAGCCGGCGCCCCACGGCTTCGACCAATGACGTAGTACTATTTAGAAGTACCTTTAAGATTTGAACTGATTTGAACCAATGACGATGCTTGGAACAAGCTATACATTACATACTAGCGCCATTAGTTCCCCAGTTGCCAGCCCCATTGAATAGAAAAATAAGTTTTCTTTTATTTTTAATGGTTTAATAAACGCAAATAAATATCGTAGTACCTTTATTTTTATAACATTTGCATTAGAATTTTCTTACATCTTGAGATGTTTTCCATCTTACCTATAGCTTTTGTTGATCCCACAAGACCAGATGCAATCATTCGTATCTGTAATTTTCCAAGTCGAGCCATAATAATCTGGCCAAGAATAAACAGGACACAAAGACTGAAATATACAGCGAATTAATCACATAAGTAGTTAGTAGTGCTTTCTCAGGGATTATAGTGGGTGTATTAGTATGGCCCGGAGTGTATTGTACGGTAACAATAGAAATTTACTAGGACAGTGTATTTCAAAGCGTGGGTCGTGACCTACTCCATGTAAACTGTAAGGAGAATCGATCAAAATATTGAGAACCTAAATGTAATGTTAAAAATAAAAATATTTTTTTATGAGACTGTCAGGCTGTTACTTGGGGTTTATTAAAGGTAGTCCCGCAAACCCAAAAAATGTCGCATTAATAAGTTTCGAATTGTGTGCCTGATTTTGTTAACCTTGCTTGTTGGTTTAGGTTTACTCATTGATTTTGTATTTCATCATCATCAGCCGGAGGACGTCCATTGCTGAACATAGGCCTCCTCATTAGACCGCCACGACCGACAATTCGCCACTTGCATCCATCGGCTGCCCGCGACCCCCACGATGTCGTCGGTCCACCTAGTGGGAGGCCTGCCTACGCTGCGTTTTCCGGTCCGTGGTCGCCACTCGAGAAATTGCATTTAATCAATACCAAATATAAATAAAAATAGACTTAAATTCTGTAATGATGGAGGTTAGGGGGTTGCCAAACATTTTTAAATGCTTAGGAGGTCACGCCACACAAAAGTTTGGAAAACACTGAACTTGAACGTTAACAGAGGGAATAGGAAGTCTAATACAGTAGTAGGAGTTTCACATATTGTTTGTGTGTTTGTTTGTTCGCGTGAGAAGATTTTGACAAACTGCGGAAAGGAGAAACTGCGTATACGCCATTTTAAATTGAAGATCGGCAGTGCAAGTTTAGAAGTCAAGAATCACCGATATAGCTCATAAAATTTGCAAGTTGAAGTGGGAATGGGCAGGCCACATCGCTCGTAGAACTGACAACCGATGGGGAAGAAAAGTTCTCGAGTGGCGACCACGGACCGGAAAACGCAGCGTAGGCAGGCCTCCCTCGTCGGTCCTAGGTGGACCGACGACATCGTGAGGGTCGCGGGCAGCCGATGGATGCAAGTGGCGAATTGTCGTTTCGCGTGGAGGTCTAAGGGGAGGCCTATGATCAGCAGTGGACGTCTTCCGGCTGATGATGATGATAATGATGCAAGTCTTCTTCTTTCTCTATTAATTATTGTCATCTCAACAGTAACCTCAATTGTGGGCTTAACAGGTAAGATGATTGAAAACATCTAATTAGGCCGTATTACGAAGTATTCCTGTTTGAGCAACGGCATAAAGAGCACCTATGTTTACAGCAACGATTCTAATCCCGTTTGAGCACCGATCAATACGTTTTTCTCAATCGGCAACGAATCAATCAAAATCGAAGCATCTATTTCAAGTAGGCCAGTTACAGGTACTTTTGAATTGTCATAGACAAATAAAATTAATTTAAACACTAAAAAGTAATGGTGCTACAGTCCCAGTCACAAGACATAAAAACTGTGACAGTATCGTAGATGATTTGATAGGTATATACCCATTAGAACACTTAAAGCGTCTTCTAGTGATGAGGTATAATAAAAGACATGGGTTCAAGTTGGTTGTGTTTCATTCTGGGAAGGTTAACCGAAACACATTTGCATTATTATTTTCTTATTAATTTAAATTGATCTTATCTTTTAGTTTCTGGTTTGTAGTTTCGCGAGGTGGTGCAAAATTCGTGTACATATTTTGTAAAATTTTCGTCTCAACCAAAATTTTCGTAAATTGTGAAATACTCGTACATTTCCCGACATGTTCGCCATTTCCAAACACACCCAGGTCAGTATGAATGTAACTAGGTTATTATTTTACCTACCTTACCTGACATTTAAATGTTGGTTAAGTTTTCAACTAAAATTAGTTTGTTTAATTTTAGCTAGGTACAACTTTCTGCAAATGTATATTTTATGAATATTGAATACCTACTAACAGTAAACGTGTGGGTATAATTCCTTCCGATTGCATAAAAAATTCAGAAATCTAGAAATTGCCGGCAAAACTTTTGAAAGATAACTGATCATTTTAAGGTACACCATTCATGCTTTAAATTATAATGGCCGTTTTTGCCCGTTCTTCTCCATAGACATCTACTACTTGGAATGGGCATCTACGGTTCTTTCACAGTTTTTATGTCTAGTAACTGTGACTGTAGCACCATCATTTTGTAGTGTTTAGTAATATTTTACTTGTCTTTGACAATTCAAAAGTGCCTTTAACTGGCATATTTGCAATAAATGCTGATTGATGCTAAGCTGCTATTTGCTATATGCTAACTGATGATTTTGATTTTGAATGATTTTCTGCAAATCACACTTTTCTTTCAAAATCTTTTTAAAGTACAGAGTTGTATGAAAACTTTTGTAGGAATACGAAAAACCTTTAGACACCAGCTCGTATAACAAATAACCGTATACAAGGGGCAACAAATATAAATGAGAGCGGTTACCCAAAACGCGCGCAAAGATCACGAGAAAGCAACAATAAAGTGAATTTCAACGACGAAGATAAAATGGAGACATTTTACATGGTAAGTAAAGCAGAGATAATAATATAAAGTTAGATATTTACTTTAGAGTTGCAGTACAGATTGGGACAGAAGGTCGAATATGAAGAAGCAAGAAAAACTGTTACATTATTGTTTAAAGCATATTTTTCAATTCTATAAAACCCAATAAAAATACTGATTGTGCTGTTATTTTATTATTCAGATCTGTTAGACCAATATCTCGCCTGATGGTAAAATCAAATTTTTCAGCGTTTTTATAGAAGACACACAGTAGCTTTCAAAAATGGATTCCCTCTCCCTTCTATCTGCAATTTCCAATATCCTCCATGGGTGCTTTCTAGGACCTTCATTCTCAGACAACGGATTTAATTGAAGTCAAATTCATCCCTGTGTTCCTTGCGTCATGGGGCAGCGGTATCTTATGCGACTTTCGATCATCATCTGGCTAGCCTTTTCACAACTATATTGGGGTCGGCTTCCAGTCAAACCGGATGCAGCTGAATATCAGTATTTTCCTTTACACGGGTACTACGATACCCCATGGTAAGACTGGTTGTCAGACTTTAGAGCTTCCTTCTGACTAATAGTAACGACTGTCAAAGTGCACTCTTGTATAACAAAGAACTATTCTATTCTAGTTAGAACATAATACTTAGTTCGTCATTTTGCCGATAGTGGGTTGTTCTCGCGCTAACCTTCTACAATATTCTTTGTAGGTATCAAGTGTCATGTTGCTTTTGAATATTCACAAGTGTGTCCTTGTTATCAAGGTAGGAGAAATGATCCGTCACATTTGATTACATTATCACACATTGGAGTAATGTTATGCTTATGAGGTACAACTTGGATAATTTTCCATAATGTTGTAGCTTCGTTTATGCTTATAATTCTTCTAATATGAATTTTGAGTTCAGAAGTAATCTTTATTTATATAATGTTTTTTTTTCTCTGAATGAGGTGTTAACTTTACGAATTCATCAAATTTTATTTCATAATTTCTCTCTCTCTCTCTCTCGAATTATGTAAAAGTTAAATGAGTAAAAAAAATATCCACCTAATAGTATAAAACTTTTTTTCGTAGAGTACTTTGATCCCTAAATAAGGCAAGGAATAATTATGAACCTCATGGGGTCGAATTCACAGACCGTCGGGTAACAGTTAGTGTCTCAATAATAATCCCAACATTTGTGGGTTATAGCAATTCCTAAAATACGTGCAAAGAAGTGGCAGATCACTAAATACTAAAAACGGAAAACGAAAAAGTTAAACTTAAATAATGTAAAACTAAACAGCTTGAATTTTACCAACAAATTCTACATTTTCGTCAGCATTTCTCCGAATGAATCCAACACCGTATCACAAAATCTTCCTTTTAATAACTACACATTTTCATGTGGGAAATACAAGATAATTTCCAGGAATATAAACTCGGCATGTCTAGCACCTTAAGTTGTCACATAATTTATGTGTTGTAGTAGCTATTACTATAGGCTTGACAAGCGCAGGGACATATTTTAAATAATTAGAGGTTCAAAGGTCGGGTTTGTGGTCGTTTTCCCAAACATTAAAGGCTTTGCCAAACAGCGAGGTCGGCGTGGCGCGACGCTAGCGTGGCCTTAGCGTGCTGAATTACAATGAACGTCACACGATAAACACAACACTAGCGCCAGCGTTTAGAGCGACGACGCGCACTAAGCACAGGCCACGCTGGCTCGCCGTTTGGTAAAACCTTAAGCAATGAAACAAGCAAATAAAGGATGTACACATAAATTACTGTTAACGAAGGCGAAAGGCACCAAGTACACGTAGAAACAGACAAAGATAGAAAAATGATAATTAGGTCGCAACTCCACAGAAAATCCTGAAATCTTACCTAAAAATCAAACAAAGGACACTGTTTAGACTTAAATTTATCCTAAAAAAAGGGTCCAGTCTACAGAAAGTCAGTGAACCTTTATAATTGTCGTTATTGTGTCTGCGGCTTTTGATGTAAAGGGTCGGAATTATCCTTTGAATATTGTGTTATCTGTCAAGCCAGACACAGCACGTTTATAGGTAGAGGTTTATGAGTCTCTCAAACATTTTGGTTTTTGCTAGACTGATTAACATTTCTCATTTGTCTTGTGTTCAACAAAAAGGTATTTATGTTCGGGATAGCTTCCAGTTTATCTGGATTAAGATAAGTTCTATCTAGCATTGATGACTTAAAGAAGGTGGCTGGCAGCGGATTGATATGGACTGCCTGAGACTGCAATGGTTCACGCAGAGAAAACTCCTTGTTATCTCTACTACTGACTTAGTATTGATTACTAGAAATGTTGTAAATTCAACTAGTGAGTCTTGCTGTCACGGTTGCAACCAGAAGTTCTCGTATAAATTTCTCTGCCAAAATCACTTTGCCTGATTAGAGAATCGAACTCTGGACCTCGTGCTCAGCAGCCGAACTTGCAGCCACAATAACAACAACTTATGACACAGTTGAAATAAAGTTATAGAGCCTATCGTAAAAAAAAAGTTAAATTAAAACTCAGTAATACACACGTCAACAGCATTTTTTATTTATTTTAATTACCTTTACTTCTTTTTTCACTTGTTTGTAATTTCATTTATAATTGTTTCTACTTGTAGATGAAAGAAAACAACTGTAAATTGTTGTTCTGTTTTTTTTTTTTTCAGTAGGTATAATTTGTCCTCAAACAAACGTAGGTTCGTTATTTATTTAGTTAATTATGCTCGAGAACCGTTAATTACAGGATTCATTACTGGCTCTTTGCCTCACTTAAATACGAAGGTTTCAATTATTTTTTGAATGTCTTGAAATGTTTTGGATTTAAGTTAATTGATGACTTGTTGAGTCTTATGTCATCATCAAACCAATTTATTAAACAAATATTCTATGTGCCTGTGCTTTCCCATCATTTGCTAGTTTCTGTAAATTTCACCGTGTTAACATTGTATTATTATACCTGATTATTAGTGGTATTACAGTAATTTATGACTTTGACATTCGGAATTATTGAACTTTCGGCAAAATGCAAAATACATATAGCTTTTTTATTTTTTTATTTTAGATATTCCATCATTCACACAATCATACATAATTCTAGCCATAACGAATGATTTCTAATGATGTTGTGTTTAACACTGGTTGATTTTTCGGTAGATTTTTCAAAATTGCGACGACGACTATTCACCACCAGAGGCAATTTAGGCTGTGGGAAAGAGATGGCGCTAGAAGACTTGTATAGCTCTGTCTCTTTCCCACGGCCTAAACTGCTCGTGGTAAGGCCTCAGGTAGTCAGCAGTGAAATCAATAAAAAAAAACTTGAGAGGTGTCAAGGAACACCCGGATGGAACGAAGTTACTGGACTTACCTGCAACCACAGCCAGCGCCAATAAAACAACGAACAATATTAATAAAGTAAGCTTCATTATTATAAGCCAGCAAGATTTTCACAGATTATTACTCAAAGAAAATGTTCCCGCTTTATATATTTTCTTGAAAAAGCAAATAGCCCATAATTTGCCGGCAATCTTACAGAAACTGATAAGGCTCTTGTTGAAAATGATTTGGTAATTACCGAGTAGTTTTCTTTATCATAGTTCGTCTGTAAAATAATAAGGCACGTAAATACAGTAAGCCATTACGGCAAATTGTATTTTTGTGCCTATTTAGATTAAAAAGAAAAAATGTGCATAATTTCATCCACGTCGCAACGATTTCGTAGCAAACTGTCCAAACAGAATCTGGAACGTACAGGGCCAATGTTGGAACACCATGGATGTCCCTCTGAACCCTTATGCTTCACCCAGAGAGGATTTATTATTTTGAAAATAATACACGTTAAATAAAGTTCCTTCTAGCAATTTTTCGACCATCCAATACGTCCATTCAAACTCACAAACATTCTTCTCACATCTTTCAACATGATTCAGGGCTGATTTTTCAAAAGTCAGATAACTTTTTTCTGAGGAATTATCATAACAGTTTGACATAATTATTTTCCATATATAAACTGTCAAACCGCCATTTTTATTCCTCAGATAAAAGTTATCTGACTATTGAAACACCAGCCCTTAAAGTAAAAGCATAAATATAAACCGTAATGTGTGTGCAAAACACATTTATTTGAAAATAATATTTGAAACCTCTCTGATGCTTGAGGTATTAAGGCGTCATCCGTTAAGATTTATGATACATTGCGGTCCAAAGGACGTTCATCTTGGTTTGTAAGGGAAATGCATGTGTGTGGGGGATGGGAGGGGGGTGCTGCGCAAACAATGAGCCCTTAAACCGATGATAAATGAGGCCCTTAGCTTGTCAAGATGACAGAAAATCTCTAAACATATTCAAGACACTCCAAAGAGGTTGTTGTTATTTTAGGGAGAAAATGTTTTAACCGACTACGAAAAAAAGAGGAGGTTCTCAATTCAAGGGAATCTTTTTTAGGGTATGTTTCCCGATTTCTCGATGACGCCTAGACTGAATTGGAAAATTCTTCTTTTGTTTGAAATACCAGTATTCTAAAAGTAAAGGCGCTCCCTTACCGCGAGCTTTCACCTGTAATGTAACGTTACAGATTCGAACATTCGAAGGCAATAGAGCATCAAATTGCGCACTTTTATTTTACATTACAGGTGAATGCTTGCGGTGAGGGAGCCCCTTTACGGTACAATGTATGTCTGAGTTTGAAATGCTGGACTTCTTAATAAAAGGGCAGTTCTATGAGCCGCGCGTGTGACACGACGCTCAGTCGATCCTGGCACGGTCCATGATCAGACGACGAGTTACCCATACTCGCCATCCGCGGCCCGTGGTACCAAATAACTAGAAATAATTTCAACTAAGGAAATTCCTTAATAATTAAAGAATCGACCATATAGCAACAACATCATCTCATCTGCCTAGCCTTTTCCCAACTATATTGGGGTCGGCTTCCAGTCAAACCGGATGCAGCTAAATATCAGTATTTTACATGGAGCGACTAGCCTATCAGACCTCCACAACCCAGTAACTGGGTAATACGATACCCCATAGCGACAACAATAACAACATTCTCCACTTCACCATTATTATTTTGTCCCATGCTTGACAATCGCTCGAAGTGTTTGCCAGCGACCGCCTGTTTGAACATCGTTACTTTTGAAGTAATGAGACACACAAATCTAAGTTCAAGTGAAATGTAAACACTAGTTCGTAGTTCGTCAGTGTGTCACAAATTGGGAGCTGAAGTTTTCCTATGAAAGTTATGATGCTTCGTTGCTTAAATAAACGATTGTATTTGTTAGTTGTTCGGCATTATGTTGAAATAGGCCTATTTGGCTCAGCCGTGAGTCACATAGTATTTCGCAGGGACTGTTTTATCTGTACCCTTAGCACGAATTTTCAGTATTTGAGACGTAAAGTAAACTGGAACTTTGACAATTTCAAATTGACAATAAATTTTCAAGGAAAAAATTTGTTCTTTCTCCGCACACCAGAGACGCTGTTCCATTTTTTCATACAAAAACGCTGTAAATACTGGAAAGACGCTGTAAAGTAAAAGAGTGAATATTCGTGCTAAGGGTACAGAGCCCGGAACGTAAAGGACACTGTGGAATTTAGTCAGTACAAGTCTGACAGTCCCTCAGTCCTTACTTTAGTGGACTTTTTTTATCACGTAAAAAAAGAGTAACACAGTCTTATTAGATTTATTAGTTTTTGTATTTTTTTCTCTCATGTTATGTGCCGTGGCAAAGTGCTGGAATGCCGCGGTATCTAAGCGGCCAGTGTGCGCTGACTCACCGCAAAATCCCTTGCCACGCCGCCGTCCCGGTCTGCGTAGGCCTTTATAGAATGGTGAGATGAAGAAACATTTCTAGTTTTTTATTGAATTCTAATACTGTGTATTATTAACATTAATTAAACTATTATATAGTTTAATTAATGTTATAATAATTCTAAATTTAAAAAAAACTAAAAAACTATTAAAGAGCATAATACTGTGTTTTTGTTTTTTTACAACCAACTAGGTAGACAGACGATCTTGTTTTTTGCCCGGAAGAAACTGGATAGCCATAACACAAAACCGCCAGAAGTGGAAATATTTGGAAGAGACCTACACTCAGCTTTCATTGGGTGACTAAAGGTTCCTCCGAGCATTTTTAACAGAGAGTATAGTTCCTGTAAAGGGCTTCACACACAGCAGCTTTAATGTAAAGATGTACATTATAGCACGATACATCTCATTACATCTTTCCATAGAAATCGTCAGGAGACCACACACGACAGCTATAATGTACAATACATCTTCGAATCTCTATGGAAAGACGTAAGGAGATGTATCGTGCTTTAATGTACATCTTTACATTATAGCTGCTGTGTGTGAAGCCCTTTAGTCACAGATCATCACAAAAAATTGAATGCCAAAAAAGATAGAACTCTATTGAAAAATGCAATACACGGCTAACATTTTCTTTATTCAAAGGGTAAACGGCAAACCGTATCACTACAACACGTGTAAGTACCTCTCGAAATAGCTCCAAGCAATAAAAAGATTTAAAACTACCGCGGGCCAGTTGGAGTAGGTAGCCATTTTTTCGATACATAAGTGTTCCGTTTATTTTCCTTCCATTTTCGGTATTCCGTTTTTTGGAATATCGTGTGGAATACTGAAATAACATTGTTGGAAAAGCTTTCATTTTTTAATTTAACGATAGGCTCGTGTTTGACCACTATCTCGCTTGATGTTAAGCAATGATGTGGTTGACAATCAAGATAGAAATCGGTCATTTAACAAAATTCCTAATGATTTACTTCTTGAATTAAAATAGAATAATAGCCAATGACGTTGCTGGCAATTAACGAAGTGAATCATTGAGATGCCTCACAGCGAGCATTCATCTGTAATGTAACGTTACAGATTCGAACATTTCATCACTGAAGGAAGACAATCGAACATTACAATGCGCACCTTGTATCAAATCTATGCTAAATGTACGCGAATGCTCGTCAGTCAGGGAGGTAGAATTGTAATGTAACGCTCAAAGACAAATGTATGTTACATTACACGTGAATGCTCCTAGTAAGGGAGCGCCTTCAAAACAAAACAAACTTTAGCGAGCACTAAAGCTGAGAACATAATTATTTTCGGACGCGTCCGTCAGCCGCGGCTGAGAGACGCCTCTTAGCAGTGTGCACGGTAGATCGGACGACGTCTTCGGATGCACATAATAGAAACATCCACCCGGCCAGATTCTGTTCGGACGTCCGAACGCTCAAGGTCACGTCCGCGTCTTACGACCGACAGTTTGCACAGTGTAGTATTAAATGAACTGGCTAGATAATAAATAAGCCGCGTCTCTGAGCCGCGGCTGACGGACGCGGCCGATTATTTGTTCGTAGCTTGACGAGCGCTCTGACGAGCTTTTTGCCTAATCGACAAATTTAAAAAAAGGCGAATGCTTGATGTTCTGTTATAAGTGAATGCTCAAGTCTATCACGTTTATGAATATTGCTGTTGCCTAGAAGTAACTTAAGTGTTGACTCTTGATTAAAAGACCCCTTATCCCGGTATTAAATTCCCGTGGGATAATTTCCGTGTTAGACGCAGATGACGCCGGCGCCGCTGGTAACAACTAAATTTCTAAAGAAAAGTTGCTCGACATTGTGTAGGGCAAGATACAAAACATAAGGAAAACAAAGCTGAAATCTTCCGTAAAAGTGCCTACTTCCTGTACATTTTGCTTATAAATCCTTCCTCGTGTTGTTTACCTCAACCCTCAACAACAAGCGATGTTTCTTTAAGATACTTTATTTTTCTAACGGACATGTTTGTAAAGTGGGCAGATTCGTTTGTTATTTGCATTTATCATTTTCTAACACCAGAACGCCCGGGGTCGCGGGATTATTTCCTTACCGTGACCCCGGAACAGAAAGGGCTATTGAAGGACACCGTGGATTTTAGTCAGTAGAAGTCTGATAGTCCCTCCCAGCCCTGCCCGGGGTGGTCGGACTCATTTGATGATTTTACCACTAGAACGCGGGTAACGTGTGGACTTTTTTTACCGGGAAGGACTTTCCTAAGACCAAAACTCGCCGGGGTACCGTGCGACCCCTTGAGATACCTCAGCTACATAACCCTTTTGAATTTACGATCTTTTATCACTACACAAAGAAAAGAACAAACCGGCACACAGTCCATTTTACAGTTCCGTCGTTCCTGCTATAAAAAACATAATAATTTACACTCCAAAGTTAAATGCCTTTGCCCATTAACTTCCTCATTGTGATACAGACTGAAAATTAGGGCTCGTTTACAACAGCAGTCGTTGTTAAGAGGTTAAATATTTAGTTGCCAATTTACAGCGATGTAAACAACTCCTTTAGTAGCTACTTGATTAGTAGGTAGGTACCTCTTTACTTGACGGCACGGTTAGCGCAGCCCTGCTAGGGTCGCGAGAATGTCCCATTAGGTAATCGTGACCTTGGATCGTAAAGTGCTATTGAAGGAAGCCGTGGCTTAGTCAGTGCGAGTCTGAGTCTGACAGTCCCTCCCGTCCCGCCCTAGTTGGGAGGACTCATTTGATGAGTTTACTGAAAAAAAGAAAGAAAATAAAATATGTTCATGCAACACAAGAAATGTATACAATGTTCTCTGAAAAAATACAGTAATAAAAAAAATCAATTCAATCAACCCCGTTGACGGGACAGCGGGCTGAATTCCCATTCACCCCGCTGCGTTCCAGGGTCACAGTTTCCTTTACGAACGGTTCCACGACCATAGCCTAGTTACGGGACAACACGATGCCTTTTTTACCCACTTCAAAAAAAAGGAGGTTATCAATTCGGCCCGTATGTATGTAATATTATCAGAACTGCCCAGTTTTCGTATATGTTAGTCTATATCAGCGTCTGAACAAATGTACCAAATTTCATAAGTGTATGTATGTATGTATGTTTTTATGTTTGTGCACGCATATCTCCGGAACTACAAGTCCGATTTAAGTAATTCTTTTTTTGTTGTACTAGGCATTGTTCAACTTAGGGTACATTGCAAATTTCATCAAAATCGGTTCAGTAGTTTTAGAGATATGGATTTTTTCGTTGTGACGGATTACAAGATTAGTGCACATCATGTAAGAAAACTTTGTATTTAACAAGAATTTGGGTTGAATATTTAATAAATAAACTAAAAAGGGTAAAATAAAAACTTTTAAAAAAAAAAGTAGCGACTTCAAAAACAAATACAAAAAAAAATAACCTTTCTTTCGGAAGTCGGTGGCAATTCACTGGTGGCAATACTCAATGAAATAATAAAAATCAAAGCCACCGACTTCCGAAAGAAAGGTTATTTTAATTTTTTTTGTATTTGTTTTTGAAGTCGGTACTTTTTAAAAAAAAGTTTTTTTATAGACTTCTTGAGATCATTTAAGGTATCTGATTACGAAAAACCTTATAGACCGACCTTCACCACGTACAACGTCAAGCCACAAAACTCTCTCAAATGGTCACTTGGTCCCCCAAGTCAAATTTAGTGCCATCCACCTTGGTGTCTGGGCTCGATGATCAAATTTTTCCCGACTGGCCCTATCGTAATTTTTCCCGACTAGCCCATTGACGATAGGGCCAGCGGGCTAGATAAAACCAACCCCAATATTCGTGCAGCATAATTCATCGGAATTGCAATACTTTACTCAAGTAAAGAAAGAAAGAAAGAAACACACAACAAACAAGCAAGTAAAGAATAAATAATAATAAAAAAGAACATGATATCAAAGGACATCGGAAATTAGAAACAACAACAAAAAATTATAGATAACAATGTGTGCCCCACGGCTACATCAAATAGGTCCAGTTCAGCAAATTGTCGAGCAGCTAGTGCTCGACAATTTGCTGAACGAAACCGGTGACGTGACGGACGCAAGTACAGGAGATTTATTCCCGTATCAGAAGAAAAGTGTTACCTTTATTTTAAAGATTTATTCTCTGTTACTAATTTATGAATTTTACAAAAAAAAGTTCTTAAAACAAAAGCAATTTTGTCGTTGAAAGTACTCGCATCCAGATTTTTTAAAGCATGTGGGATATAGGGAATAGTTTGTGGGATCCAACGGAAAAATATTCAAGTGGGATTCAAAAGTGGGATCCAACGGGAATAATTCGTACAGGAACTGGTCATGTACTCGTATAACTTTCAGTAAACAAGAGATGTAGGGTGCATAATATATAGGTAGTTTAGACGACTGTATACGCGTATATTCCCCAGGCCTTATATCACACGGTCTTGCAAGAGTGTGAGTGTCCTAATGAAATGTCGTTGCATAGCAACGGAGCCGTAAAAACCGTAAAACCCGTAAATTACAACGTAAATACGATTCGGGGATTACGCCTACGTTACAAGGATTGTAGTAAATCCGAGAAAAATGGCCGTTTAGACAATGTGATGAGATAAATACGGTTTTAGAAGACCTTTAAATAATTGTGATGACTTTAATGTGGGTGATGATAGAGACACAGAGCTTTTTTTACTGAGTCAAATAATAATAATATTCCACAACTATCACACAACGCCATCTAGTCCCAAGCTAAGCAGAGCTTGTGTTATGGGTACTAGACAACTGATAAACAACATACTTATATTTTTCTAAATACTTACATATTATAGATAAATAACACCCAGAACAAAAATGATCGTGCTCATCACACAGACGTTTGTCCTGGCTGGGAATCGAACCCACGACCTCCGGCCTATCAGTCAGGGTCACTAACCACTAGACCAACAGGCCAGTCAAAATCATCCAATGACCTCTCAATGTGGAGCCAACGGGACTGTCAGACTCTTGGGGACTTTATCCATTACGTTTCGTGCGTACTCGACCTTGGTACTAAGAGATAATGATGCAATTCCATTGACTTGACGTCATCGTGGCGATCGTATTTTGTTTATCGTCTACCAAGATAACAACGTATTTCATGACATTTATGTCGTAGTTGTAAGGTTGATTTTCACTTGTAGTTGGAATCGATCGAATTGCATCGCATCGCGTCACGGGTAAGCTCCCTTACTGACTAAAACCTGTTCCTTCAGTTGCCATTTGCGTTATAGGGCCACGACATAAGACAATCCCACCACCCCGGTGCAAGTCCCATATCCATACCCTTCTTTTTTTTCTTCGTAAAATCATCAAATCAGTCCTCCCACCCCGGGTAGGGCGGGAGGTACTGTCAGACTTGTACTGACTAAAATCCACGGTGTCCTTCAATAGCCCTTTATGTTCCGGGGTCATGGTAAGGAAAAAGGTCCTCCGGCAGGCTTATATCTATGCCCTTAGCACGAGTTTTCACTTTTTTACTTTGCGGCGTCTTTCCAGTATTTACGGCGTTGCTTGTATGAAATAATGGAACAGCCTCTGGTGTGCGAAGAAGGAACTAATTTTTTCCTTGAAAATTTGAAACTGTCAAAGTTCCAAAGTTTCAGGTCACCTAACGTCTCAAATACTGAAAACTCGAGCTAAGGGTAGTACTGTAATTCGGCTCAAAGGTTCGACTTGACATAAATCTAACTACATAGAATAGATGTGTGATTCTACATAATTAACAGAGTTTAGCATAATTAACACGTTATTAAGGCCCAAGAGAAAACATTTTAACACGTGTAACGACTAACTAGGCTTAATTGCTAAGCTTTTACAAATGCTTAAATATTTACTGTTATATTTTAGCCTATATATTAGCCCAAGGGAAGGAAGTAACATCCAAATATTTTTAAGTGAGCATGTAATAAGGTGTTAGCTTATTGCTATCAACAAAAATATTGATGACACGGTTGGCGCAATTGCTGAAAGATCGACTGCTACGCTACCTGTTCCGGGTTTCATTTCCGCATAACAAAAAATATTTGTATTCGATCGACGAGTAGATCTTCAGGGTTTGGGTGTTTGTGTATGAGAGTTTAAATTTTTGTTAAACGCACATACGACACGAGACATTCCTAGAGGCTCATGTAGTTACACGACGACAACGCTGGCGGCGGCGTGACAGCGCGGCGTCGTGTATATGAGCCCTGTCATTTATTTTTTATTAGTTGCTTATTCAAATCACCTGTCCGAGTTCGAACGAAGCCAGCAACAACCAAGATCATAACACCAAACCAGCTCATAAATGACGCCCCTTTTTCACTGATCCGCTAAAACAAAGTAATGCAGACAAGATAAATACTGATCCTTTTCATTTAGCGCTTGATTGAACGGAGTGCAAATAGATAGAGGTGGCAGTTAGTTTGCAGTCCCATTGCACCTAATTTAGTAAACATCATAGAATAGAAAATAATAATGTAGAAGCGACAGTCACCTCGTGCAAGCAATGCTGCTAAACTTGATCTGATTGCATCATGTCACTTTCTCCAAATGAAAATTTAACTTGACTTAAGAATTTTTAAGTTCAGAATTATGTAAGTTTTATTGTAATTTTATATATGGGGTGCCTGGTAAAGTGGTAATTAGTGTACGATACTTAATCACGTGATTGTGGTCATGATAACAGACAATTTTCGAAATCGTAAAAAAATATCAGCTGTTCAGTACATTAAACAAACATAAATGTACTGAACAGATGATTTTTTTTCGAGTTTTCAGGTTTATTCCTATAGTAAAAGTTGTTGGTTATCATGAGCACAATCACGTGTTTAAGTATCGTACACTAATTACCAATCACCCTATAGAACAGAAGTGCAGATAGCTGTTTTTAAGCCTTCTTAAAATTTAAACTAATTTTGATCGAATTGGAACGGTAGTGGCCCAATAGAAAAGCCATGACGTACGAGCTGCGAGTCGTGGGTTCGAACCCAGGCGGGGTTACTTTGTCTACTTAATTATCTCGTGTTTTGCAGTGAGAGCAGATTCAGATTCGGACGGACGGGACCCAAATCCAAATTGACAGTCTCCGTGCTCCACCCAGTTGGAAAAACTAAGTGGAGCACGGGTCCGCCCCGTCTTGCCAACGTGTTTCTTGGCTCAGAGGGGACATCATTATTACTTGTATGTGTGACAGGTGTAATATTGGAAAAATAATATAGTTTACCCTTGGGTAAACTATAATCAGGACCCGCAGCACGAATTCCATGTCAAACACGTAATAACATTTAAAGGTAGCCTAGCATCAACTAATATTTGAAGCCTGATCTACGAAGCGTGACCAGATTCAAAGCCACAAACACGTCTCGTTTAAGGGTTGAACCACGCTAGAACGAGACAGAAAGCATAATGCGATAGCACGCGCCGGAATCCTCGATGCGGCCGCGTGCAATCGCATTGTCTCGGTCTAGCAAATGGCAGTTCTAAGCGACAGAAAGAGGAAGGGCGACGGAAAAAGGCGATTCCGTGCTACCAGATGTGGGTCAACCCTTACAAATTACATGAGGATTGATTCAAACATATTATCGAGCACTTCTATGAAAATGTGTGGGTGAGAACTATTAATAGTATTGTGAACTTTGAAACTAATGGGTGAAGTATTAAGGTTCTTGCACACTCATCGTTTAGGTTCAGTTGAAAGTCAGTTGTTAGGTTGAATTGGGGTATTAGTTGTTCGGGATTTTGGTGAATTAGCGCCATCGTGAGTTCCACAATTTTTTTCATGAAAAGTTCTATTACATCATAGCCGAAAAACTTTCTTTTTAGCCAACTTCTAAAAAAGGAGGTTACTCAATTCGTCCGTATATTTATTATGCTTTTTATGATTGTTCGGGCAGAACTTCGTCGTTTATGAACCGATTTTAATTTTTTTTTTTTTGTGGGAAACAAAATATTTCGGTGGTGGAACCCCTCAACGGTTTACACGAGCTACCTTGTATTTGAACTTAGGTAATTCATTTAAATTAATGAGAACTTTTGCACCCATGTGGGTTATTGTTCGATGCAATAAATCTGCCATTTGGTCCCATACTATCTTAATTTTGTTTCGTTCAGTAGTTGTTATTCTGTACATCTTTTTTCTTCCATTTTAATGTAAGCACAAAATATCACTGGAAAATAACATAGTAATAACACCAAAGTACAAGGGTAATGCTAAATTATGGAGACAATCCTAACTTTTTATTTGAAAAAATAGTCTTATGCTTGTGACTCTGTTTTAGAACAGAAATGAGACAGACAAAGCCTACGATGAAATGAGCTTACCTGCCCTGACACCTGAGGCCGAACTCTTAACGAGCTCTTCAGGCGATCCAATTTAGGCCGTGTGAAAGAGACAGAGCTATACAAGTCGTCTAGCGCCATCTCTTTCTCACAGCCTAAACTGTATCTCGTTAAGAGTTTGTGGTAGGCCACCTGAATCTTTTATGTAACACTAGCACTACGCCCGCGACTTCGTCCGCGTAATTTTCGAACTTTGCCTTTATTAATTTCTAATCCCAGCCACCCCCTGTATGGGATACTCTTGGAAAAACGAAATCAATATTCAACAAAAATTCTATCAACCCGCAAACCGTCTTAGGTAACACGTTAGAAATAAAAATAAATAGAACCCCCTTGCAATGTTGAGTTCTCTAATAACAAACACCAAAGAAAACCCCTAGGGTGTCGAATTTTGTAAAATTTTGTCTTAGTGAGAACCTAGGTCCTAAAACAACCCCCATGCTGAAACTCTTAGCATTTGTAGCAACAAAGTTTCATACAAACTGTCAACCCCAAAAACAACCTCCTAGGGATCGAATTTCACAAAATCCCATCTTAGGTATTACTTACGTCCAAAAAAGAACCATAATATGTAAAAATTTGAATCTTAGGAGTAGAATTTCAGAACATAGTGCCTTGGTGTGCATTTACGTCATAAAAGAACAACCTTGCGAATTGAATACTCCTAGCATTTGTAGAAACGAAGTCATAAAAAATATCAACCCCTTGGGGTCTATTTCCACAAAACACCCGCATCTACGCCAAAAAAAGGAATCTCTATGCAAAATTTGAGTCTCCAAACTATCAACCCCGAAAAATCCCCTTAGGGGTCGAATTTCGCAAAACCGTTTTAGTAGACATTTAGGTATTAAAAAGAACCCCTCGCAAAATTCGAGACCTAGCACGTGTAATTATCAAAGTTTCATACAAACTATCAAACACAAAAACAAACCCCTTTGGGGTCGAATTTCGCAAAATCCCGCCATGGTGTGCATCTTAGTCCTATAAAGGAACCCGGTGCAAAATTTGAGGCTCCTCGCACTTGTAGTAACAGAGTTTCATACAAACTGTCAACCCCAAAAACCACCTCTTAGGGATCGAATTTCGCAAAATCCCATCTTTGGTATTACTTACGTCCAAAAAAGAACCATATGTAAAAACTTTGAATCTCAATACTATCAACCCCAAAAACAACCCCTTAGGGGTCGAATTTCTCAAAACTTCCACCTTGGTGAGCATAATTATAAATCTTAATAAGTATCACCATGCAAGATTTGAGACACCTAGCACTTGAACTAAAAAAGTTCCATACAAACTATCAATCCCAAAAACAAACCCCTCAGGGGTCGGATTTCGCAAAATCCCGTCATAGTGAGCATCTACGTTCTAAAAAGACACCCCATGCAAAATTTAGAATTCCTAGCACCTGTAGTAGCGAAGTTTCATACAAACTATTAACCCCAAAAACAACCCCTTAGGGGCCGAATATCGCAAAATCCGTTCTTAGTGCTCACCTACGTGGTATAAGGAGGGCTTATGCTAAATTTCAAGTTTCTAGGCCCAGCGGTTTGGGCTGTGCGTTGTCAGATCAGTCAGTCAGTTTTGAATTTTATATATATAGATTGTATAAGCGGCAACTATAATGGAAATGTCTTAAATATGTAGGATTTACGTAAACTATCCTCTTGGAATTTGTTGTAACAATAATATGAGCCACTTTGGTACCTCTGGAACTTGCTCTCAAGAATTTATAGTTATTGCAATGTTACAACACAGTTGTCCTAAATAACCACAACAATATAATGTTTACAAAACAAAATGTCTGCAAATTGTATTTCTTTACATTAAGTACAATTTTCTGGATTATGAAAATCGTGGCGAGTCAATATAAAGGACTTTACTCAAGGCGCGACGCGACGAAATGCAACGCGATTCGAACAAATTTCAACTAAAAGTAAAAATCAACGTTGCTTCTAAGAAATAAAGATGCAATTCGATTGACTTGACGTTGTCATAGCAATCATGTTTTGTTTTTCATCTACCTATAGATAACAACTTGTTATAAGTCTTATGTCATAGCGGTAAGGTTGATTTTTACTTGTAGTTGGAATTCACACACACACGACAGTCAGTACACTTAGTTCACCTTTTTGAGAAAAAATAATGCGCCTAGCGGGGTTAGAACCCACCACAGCGATCGATACCACTGGACCGACGACTGGGATAACGATGATAATATTATTATGTAGGAACTAAACCTTTCTAAAAAAAATCAAATTAGTCCTTCCGCCCTGAGAGGAGCGGCGTAAGGTACTATTAGTCTCTTAGACTAAAACCATCCTGTTAATCCACATGCCTCTTGCGTTTAACTAACAAAAACACACTCAATGAAAACCCTTCTCTGATTCCCAGAAACCTTGAGGTACCTATTACATGAAACTCACTCCGTAAGTTCAACATAACCCTTTTAACGACTAAACTATCGGCATTCGTCAAAGGGTCACCTTTCAACCCTAAGGCGCGTTTCCATTAGGTTAGTCTTGCATACAAGGATGACGTCACATTTATAATATACAAATTCAATATGCAATTCGCATCTTTTATACAAGTGACTTTTCTTATAGGTACTAAATCACGACCAATCTCTTAGATTCTGCGTCAATCGTTTCAGCATATTATATTCTAGGTTTGTAGGGTTTGCTTTTTTTCCAAAACTTCTTTGTATTTAAAATACAAAGGTGACTTCAATGAAAATTTTGTCATAAAAATACTAAATCTTAGGCGCCTGTAACTTTCAAACTATTATAAATTTTGAAAAAAGAAAAGCTATAAACCTAGTTTTTTATTTATTTATTTAAACTTTATGCACAAAATCGTACAAAGGCGGACTTAATGCCATAAGGCATTCTCTAACAGTCTACCTTAGGGTGATGCAGAGAAAGGAAAAAGTAGGTGTAGCATAAAAACTGTATTTGATAATAACAATAAAATAATAAAATACATACTTAAATACATACATACAATATATATATAAAAAAAAAACACACTCAACTTTTTTACTGTGTCAGAAGCTCAGAAGCATTAAAAAAAAATACTTTTTTGCCTTTATAATCGACCCCCAGGTCTTAATGTCATTGTTAAACTCGTTATAAACCGCAAAAATTACGTATGTATGTTTCTTTACATCAGTGGTAAGCTTTTACTACTTCAACAGTTACATAAAAAACTTGCTACAAGGAAGTTTCATTTACGTCTAGATATTCTAGAAGTTATGTCTAATAATACCTGTAGAAACACTCTTTCTTGACTCATAACCTGTGGCACTGGTTTAGTGAGAGTTGTACATAGTGTTTTACATAATTTGTTCAGCTTTTTAATGGGCTGTGATGATGGTATCAAAACCCATTACCAATCTTGATAATTTGACTGGTTACATGTTTCTCATAGTTAGTTACATGAAGCATTTTTTGTGAAACAAATGAACCACGCACTTTGTGAAACAAATGAACCACGCACATTCGTTTTTAGGGTACCGTACGTCAACACATAGTTACATGAATTCTCTTTTGTGAAACAAATGAACCTCGCACATTAGTTTTTAGGGTACCGCACGTCAACAGACTAAAACAGACCCTTACAGGATTACTTTGTTGTCTGTCTGTCAAGAGTCAAGACCCTTTTTTCTCAGAAACACTTGGAGATATCAAGCTGAAATTAATACAATTTGGTAGACAGGTAGATCCTAGATTGACCCGTAGGTAGATTTTATCCCGGTTTTATGTTTCCGTGGAAAGACTTTCGAGTTATAGCGACCGAACCCACTAGCAACAGCTAGTTCAATTATAATGTAAAGTTTTCGTTTGAGATAAATTATTTTCAATTAGAGAACCCTTCATTGTGCTTGGTCCGAAAAGCAACTGGCTAGTTTATTTTTCTTTTCTTTAATTTTTACAGCAGATGGAGCAACTTAGAGACGAATTTATTGACAAATTCTAAATTAATGTAAGCATAGTCGCGGCGAAATACTAATAGAATAAGTAAATCCGGTCCGACAGGAAGTTGCTAGAAGCAAATAAGCATAGTCACTCCAAATATTGATTTTCGACAATTACAAGCAAGAAAGCTGAACCTTGTTAAAATAATCTTTGAAACTTATTAATTCGAACAAAGGGTAGTTAATCACACGTTTAGAAACTAAAACAATACAACATTAAGTTTTACTAATAACGGACAATGGTACAAACTTTCATCTATTGACTGAATGATTGATTTTGTGTTATTTGTCATGGAAAGTTCCCGAAACTTTCAAAGTTTCATAAAGGCTTTTCATTAAAATTGAAACGATTCCAATTTTAATGTGTTTAGTTGGTTTCTTTGTGATTAACGTATCGATTTATTGTGGTTTAATTACAGTACTTTTACTTACGTACTATTTTGGGTTCCGTACCCGAAGGGTCAAATGGGTGTTGCGGGACATACGTATACCGCGACTCCGGCACACAAAGGGCTACCGAAGGACACTGTGGATTTTAGTCAGTACAAGTCTGACAGTCCCTCCCGCCCTGCCCGAGGTGGGAGGACTCATTTGATGCTAGTGCTACTAGTCTTTAATTTCTTTAAGTAGTTGTTTTCCTCATGACTAGGCCCCTCGGGCTAAATCCTGCCGGGGTCGCGGGACTAACGAATTGCCGTGACCCTGGAACGTAACGGCTATTGAAGGACACCGTGGATTTTGGTCAGTGCGAGTTTAACTTCACCGGTTTGAGAGCAGTAGTGATGAAATAAGTTACACAAAGTAATGCGTCTGGCAGGGTTCGAACTTAAGACCTACAACCCGTAAGTCGGGATCGATACCAATTGGCCACCACTTCTCCCAAATATTGGGTTTGTTCCGCGTTCAACCCCTAAGATTTTCTACCCTTTTCCGCGTTCGACCCCTAAACGTTTCCACATTCGACCCTGACCATCATCTGCCACTTTTTACATAAATCTGCATTTATTTGATTTATGACCTAGGCTAGTAAATTCATTTAAATTTTATTTCGTAACGTTCGTTATCGCAAATCTTTATCCAGACAGTCTATTCGGGTTTAATATTAAACTAGAAAATGAAACAATAAATCATAGTTCATAATTTATATTGTGAATTTATAATTCTTGGCTTGATATCGCCCAAAACTTGCGCTGAAAGGAACAAAAGGTGGTCGTTTCAAGTAAGCCTTAACTTAAACTGGTTTTTATTATTTGACTGGCTAATATGAACAGCAGGTTCACTCGCGTAATTACTTGCTCTGTTAGTTTCCCAAGGGATAAAAAAAATATCCTTTAAATTGAACCAGCTTATACATAATTTACAGGTCTCCTCTCAGTGAGAGGGAGTGCCGGTTTCCTCACGATGTCTTCCTTCACCGTTTTGAGAGCAGTGGTGATGAAATAAATTACATAAAGTAATGCGTCTGGCGGGGTTCGAACCCACGTCCTACAACTCGTAAGTTGGGACCGATACCACTGTGCCACCACTGCTGCCTCTCACTGAGAGGAGGCCTGTGTCCCAGCAGTGGGAACATTATAGGCATCAGCCTATAATGTTCCCACTGCTGGGATATCATCATCATCAGATGATGATGATAATGATACGTAATTTATTGTCTAGATAAGTGGTTGCGGGACCAACAAAAAACTACCGTGACTCCGAAACGTAAAGGGCTAGTGAAAAACACCGTGGATTTTAGTCAGTACAAGTCTGACAGTCCCTGCCGGCCTGCCGTGGGTGGGAGGACTCAATTGATGATTTGGCCACGCTAAAAAAATATTGTCTAAGTAAGTAAAACAAAGTTTTTGAAAATGCATTTTTTATTAACAAAAAGCTTTGCAAACATCTAAATTAGCATTCTAAAAACGAATTAAAAGGTGAAACTAGAAGTATATGATTCAAAATACATTATATAGAAAGAATGTGCGTGTTTTCTTTCGAAAAAGGACTTTAAAATTGATATACGCCAATAGTGGTTTTCTCCACAATTTATGAAAACACGCCAAACATGAATTACTTCATTTACAACTAACTTTGATCAATTTTCCGAATAAAGTTAAATTAATCATTATGATTAATCAATCCAAAATATAAATACAATACATTCGTTTGCACGCATGGCCATAAAAATACGAACAAAACAATTAATCAAATAAAACGAACTGATTTAGAAGCTGACATCGCCATTACTTATATTTTATCCGATGATAGCAAAAGAAAGACTGACACTAAATGAAAAAAAACAACATTTTTCATTTAATGTCAGTCTTTTTTTCAAAAGTAACTCTTTGGCGCCTGTAACTTTCAATTTATTATAAATTTTGAAAAAATAAAACCTATAAACCTAGTTTTTTACTGTGTCAGAAGGATTCTAAAATCATTGAGATAGGATAACATTTAGGGGTAGGAAAACGTTTTCTCTTTTAGTATAGACGAGCGCTCGGTAGACTATTGTCTTAATTCTAATCGATTTCAGTTTCATCAGTGAAATCCAGCCTAAAGGGGAGTTGTTTGATCAGTAGTTAAAATCCTATAATTTCAACAGATGGTTAATTTGTTATAAAGGAATTTAACTATGTGTAACATAGTTAGTTTAACTGCTGATCGAACAACTGGCCTTAAGTATTAACTGTCGGACTAACTCTTCGGGTTTACCTTTACTTTATACTTAAACGTTTTCGTTTCGTTTTACGTTACGTTTTACATTACGTTTTACGTTACGTTTTACATTATGTGTTGTTACGTTTAAGTTACATTACGTTTTACATTTACTTTTACAAAGATCACAAATGAAGTTCGGTGCTTTAGTAGTTGTTGTAGGCTTCATAGTGGTCGTTGGCGGGGGTGTAGTTGTTTCTACCACCGGCTTACTGTAAATGATGTGTCCGTAAGGATACGGATACGGGGTGAAAGTGGGGTCTTCTTCAACCCACACTTCGGGGCCAAAGGTGTATGGACTGTCTTCAATATCTTCAAGGTAGATTAGGGATGCGGCATCTGTTACAGAATAAGAAGGTTGTTTAGGCGAAAATTGATCAGAGGCCTTACCACGAGCTCTTAACGCGATCCAGTTTAAGCTGTGGGAAAGAGACAGAGCTATACAAGTCGTCTAGCGCCATCTCTTTCCCACAGCCTAGATCGCGTTTAAGAGTTCATGGTAGGCCACCAGTGGTGCAGTTGTTGAGCGATTGTTGAACAAATAATAATAATAAGAATATTGCACAACTATCACACAACGCCATCTAGTCCCAAGCTAAGCAGAGCTTGTGTTATGGGTACTAGACAACTGATAAACATACTTTAAATATATTTCTAAATAGATACTTATTATAGATAAACTACGCCCAGACACAGAACAAATGATCGTGCTCATCACACAAACATTTGTCCTGGGTGGGAATCGAACCCACGACCTCCGGCATAGCAGTCAGGGTCACTAACCACTAGACCAACAGGCCAGTCAATGTTTTTATGATCTACAAGTAGTTGTTCTGGGTCTGACTGTTTGTGTATGTTTGAGTTTTAATGTTTGTAAACGCATGAATGATAAATGAGTTCATTCGTAATCGGTGCAAAGTTTAAAAAAAAAAATATACTCACACATTTTAATATTTATAAATATGTGACCTTAATAGGCAGACACGTTTTTTATAATTATAATAAAAAAAATATACAATTTATATAAATGTAATACACCCAGGAATGTTGACTGATATAAACTAAAAACCTACCAAAATCGTCACAATTGAATCAAGGAGATAACAGGAACACATAGAAAACATGATTAAAAACATTTATTTAACAAAAATAATGTTAAGCACTCGTTCTCGAAACTCGTGCAATTTGGAAATTCATAAAAAATAAATAAATCGGACCAGTAGTTCCAGAGATTATTTCCTATAAACAAATTTTATCTATTCAAAATATAAAAATATAGATAACGGACCTATAAACCTATGACCAGTGGTCCACTTTGGCCCTGGATCGTGAAAACTGGAAGTCATGGGGAGAGGCCTTTGCCCAGCAGTGGGACGATGTGGGCTTGCAGTATCAGTATAGATAAATACATTCAGGCACACTTGAGCATAGACTTAGAGTATAGACCTAGAGTATTGAATAGGTACTACATGTTGAGGATACTTTCATACAGAACCTCTCAATGGACACTAACGAGTCACTTGCAAGACATTAGAGCACTTAATGTGAAACCCTAGTTAGTGAGAAATGAACCTTAAGAAAATGGACAAAAGAGTCACTCTTACTCTCTCTAACTTCTAGATTAGTTCACAGTTAGCGCTCATGTACACGACGCCGCCGCCGCGCCGTCGCCGCGCCGCTACCGCGCCTCTAGGCTGTGTACACGGTCGCTACCGCGCCGCCGCCGCGATGCCATTCGCTAGTGTTTTATTTATCTAACAAAGGAGATGTCTCATTGCGGCCATATAATGTTTTTTTTTTTTGATAATTCAAGGATAACTTCTTCGTTTATAAATCGGTTTTGATGATTCTTTTTTTGTTGGAAAGAAGGTATTTCAAAGGCGGTTCCATGATATGGAGATTAGGGTTTGATGATGGAAGACCAGAGAAATCGAGTGGAGCTAAATAGTAAGAAATATCTGCTTTCCAACAAAAAAAGAATCATCAAAACCGGTTCATGAACAAAGAAGTAATCCGCGAATAAACATTAAAAAAAACATTATGGCCGAAATGAGAAACCACCTTTTTCAGATAAATAAAACACTATCGAATTGGATTCGCGGTGCCAGCGCGGCGGCGGCGCGGTGGCGGCGCGGCGGCGGCGCGGCGGCGGCGCGGCGGCGGCGCGGCAGCGACCGTGTACACAGCCTAGAGGCGCGGTAGCGGTGCGGCGGCGGCGCGGCGGCGGCGTCGTGTACATGAGCCCTTAGTTTCCACTTACAACATTTAAACAAAAGTGGTTCAGAAACTCGTGGTCGTTTCATTACAGCTGCATTGCCTAAATCTACAAGATTAAGCCACGCTTGCCGAGGTTGTTCTTTGGATCGGTTACCATCTATCATATGCTTCGGAATACACTTAAAGCTGTTGGTCCCAGCTGTCATTTGTAGAACTTTAACAGTCATTTCTGTAGGTCAGTACCCTTATCACGAATTTTCAGTATTTGAGACGTAAAGTAAACTGGAACTTTGACAATTTTTGAGCACCTAAAAAATTAGTTCCTGTTTCGCACACCAGAGGCGCTGTTCCATTTTTCTATACAAGAAACGCTGTAAATACTGTAACCAAGGGGTATCGACTTAAAGTTGTTGGGGTGTGGAGGTCAAATAGACAGTCGCTTAATGTAAAATACTTATATTAACTTGCACCAGATTCGACTAGAAGCCGACTTAAACATGTTGGGAAAAAGCTAGGCGGATGATGACAGGTGTATAGCGATACGGACTGGCATAATATGACAGGCGGAACCAATGACTTTACATGCTTTCCGAGGCACGGAGGAAACTTGTTTTAATACCATGGCCACCCATCCACAGATAAATCGAGACAATCGTAACTTAATCTTAAAGATGAGAAACACCTTACCGTCATCATCAGCCTATAATGTTCCCACTACAGGGACACAGGCCTCCTCTCTGTGAGAAGGAGTGGGCCATAATTGGAGTGGGCCACGCGGGCCCAGTGCGGGTTGGTGTAGATGTCACATGTCTTCGAATTTTTGGTTCTGAGACATGCCGGTTTCCTCACGATGTTTTCCTTCACCGTTTTGAGAGCAGTAGTGATGAAATAAATTATACAAAGTAATGCGCCTGCCGGGATTCGAACCCACGGCCTACAACTCGTAAGTCGGGACCGATACCACTGGGCCACCACTGCTCTCTTAGAAACACCTGGGGGGGCAGTTATATTCAGGCTTCATACATGGTTGACGGCGCGGTTAACGCAGTGGCGAGTCGCGGGTTCGATCCCCGCACGGAACAAGTACGAGTATTTGTATGATCTGCAAAGTAGTTGTTCCGGGTTGTTCTGGGTGTTTGTGTATGTGAGTTTCTACGAGTATGTTTGTAGCACCCACGATACAGGAGAAATTTCAAGTGGGGGAAAAGATATAAATCTTATTTCCTTATACTACAATTTATACTTACAAACAAACCACAGAAGGAAAATTGATACTAAGTAGAATCTCCTTTCAAGTAAAAGCGTGACTTCGCAAAATAAAATACAACGTTTTTCTCACCAGCCAGTCTAATAACCGACACTACCCTCACAAACTAGTTTCCTAATACAAATTAAAGGGAACATGTTCAACATTGCGTCGGTGCTAAAGAGGTCTTACCCTCGTCACTCCGGCGTTTCGAACAGTAGAGCGGGCACACCTTGAAACAGAAGAAAATCGGCTTATCTGGAACGAAAATGTAAGCACTTTTAATATAATCCTATTTATTTAGGCTGACGTGTGAGATTATTTACTATAATGTATGAGATGTCAAAACAATTTACGGACCGATTATTACTTCGGTCTTGGGCGGTGCGAAAAAGAGATATTATTTACCTACTTGGTAAGTAAGCGAATTCGCCACTGGTAGCGCCTCACGAAGTGTTTAATTTTTTTATTATTTCATTTTGCCACTACCGCCCAGCACTGGTCGCCGGATTATTTCCTTAGCGTGACCCCGGAACATGAAGTGCTATTGAAGGACACCGTGGATTTTAGTCAGTAGAAGTCTGACAGTCCCTCCCGCTCTGCCCAGGGTGGAAGGACTCTTTTACTCTACCTACAGTGTTTTTTGTATGAAATAATATAACAGCGCCTCTAATGCGGGAAGAAGGAACTAATGTTTTCCTTGAAAAATGTCAACTTGAAATTGTCAGTGTTCCAGTTTACGTCTCAAATACTGAAAATTCGTGCTAAGGGTACAGAATTGCTGGGGAGTTTTTACAGAAAAGTTTATTCAATTCATACTTCCATCCAACCTCACAAACTTTATCGCAAACGCACACATCATTTACACAGATAAATTAATTCAAAAATAAAATAAGGCTAATAAATAATGAAAAGGTCAGACGAGGGGTTAACACCTAAATAATAACATAAATAATAAAGTTTAATATAATATGAATTGTGAGACAAACACTAATTAATTATTCACGGTTCTTAACAACGGATCACAAACAAGTTTTAATAGTTAAATCTTAGAACAAACTTTCATAAAATCGACTAGTGTAAATTTTAGATTGAAACAATTTCGAGTAAGTAATTATTTTTAATGAAGATTTCAGCAGAAGTTTCTTAAAAACATTTAATTGATATGTTAATTAATTATTCATGAGGGATTGACAAATAAAGTCTTGTGTGAAATTTTCGAGTGCTTAATTATTTTCTGTAAACTTTTAACAAGTAAAAACATGGTATGTAGGTACATAATGCATTAGGTACAAAGTACTTCGAACGCAGTCATACTTTCGAAGTAGGTACTTTGTACCTAATGTACATACCTACCTATTTCTTGGCGAAATAATTAGCATTGCCATCCAACGTGGCAATGCTGCCAGCGTTCTGGGCACTTATCCCGTTGACAGCGATGTGGTTGATTTTTTTTATCCTCCTTGTTAGTTATTTTTTATATTATAATAATATTCCACAACTACCACACAACGCCATCTAGTCATAAGCTAAGCAGAGCTTGTGTTATGAGTACGAGACAACTGATAACCATACTTACATATTTCTAAATACATAAATATTAAAGAAAAAAAATATTAGGTAAGTTAATTTTGTATTTAAATAAATATTAGAGTTATTATAAAAAAAAAAACTAATAAATGTACGTATGACTTATCATCATCATCAGACTATAATTTTCCCACTGCTGGAACACCAGCCTCCTTTCTGTAAGAGGGATTGGACCAGAATAAACCACGCGGGTTGGTAGATTTCACATGTCTTAGAATTTTTGATTCTAGGACTTGCCCTCACGATGTTTTCCTTCACGTTTGACTAATTCATTATAATTAAATTCAAATTATCCAATTACCTGAGAAACTAAAAAACGGATCACTCAACACCACGTTCAGAAACACAGAGTAAATAAAAAAATATTTGTACATTTCTAATACTGAACACAATCATAAGTAGTACCTCTCTCTACGACTTGGTCGCAAGTTTTCTTCAAATCTCTTTGCGTTCTTTATATTAACTCGGTGAAACCGGTCGATTACGTGTTCAGATGGAAATTATAGGCAAATTCTATGTTTTAGAAATTATGTTAGACGTCAGATTCTTTGAGTAACTTAGTATGGAGGTACAGTGAGTTATAGTAATTAGTTGTCAAAGTTAGGCTTTTGAACAATGGTTACAATACTAAACTTTTTGAAAAAAAGGAACCGGTGGCTTTGTTTTTTATTTCATTGACCTACGGCTACCGACTTCCGAAAGAAAAGTTATTTTGTAGTTTTTTTTTTATATGTTTGGTTTTGAAGTCGGTTTTTACTAAAACCTTGCCCCAGAATGTAACAAACACTTTTCTGAAAACTGCATCAAAATCGGTTCGGTTCAGTTTGAATACTTCCTAGATACTTTGAAACAACACCTACTTTTTAACAGTACGGCTCTCAAACTATATTATTATACTTAAAAAAAAAACTTCAAATATTATTGAACACAAGTAGGTCGTTTTTTTTGAACTAAAACATACATAGGTAGCTTGTCACTTTATCCTCATGTTCAAAAAGTAAACCTCGATCAAGCTTGTTGAACCTGTTCTCAACACCTTATTAAATCACGAAACGTACAGAAAACTACGCTTTTGTGTCAGAAGAAAGGAAAATCTTCAAAATTACTGAAAAAATCCGAGAACAATCCAGATTGTAATAACAACACTCTGTATAATGGATAGAACAAAGCTGCGCTCTAGACGGCTTATGTATGTAGATTATAGGCTTTTTGGTAAATCACTCGTTTATTTACTTTCAAAGGTAGGGCAGAAGTATTTTCATAGACTAACAAATGATACAAAAGGTTTTCTGATCGGTTTCGATTTCAAAAAAGATTCTACCGAGCCAATTTATAAGCCTTTGTGTATCTTTCTTCTTTTCTGACGTAAACTTGAGCAAAGTAAACTGTGACAGAGTGATTCTTTTAGTAAAAGTTGGGAAACAGGGGAAAATCCTAATCCATATAACTTCCTTATGAAACTTTACTCTTTTTGATGCTTATCATTTTTCCATATTATTTTTTTTTAAATTATTGTAATGACATTTCTTCATGCACCTTGTAGGTAGTCAATGTTTCAGAAGAAAAGAAAAAGTAGCAAGAAAAAGCAGAAGTGGGTCAAAACCCACTTCTGCGTTTTTTAAATTGAGTAAAAGGAAAATAATAACTTTTTCATAATAATAAATGACGGGATTTTTCTGCTCCTTAAAATCAATTCCGAAATATTGAGCATTTCCACTTTATTCTTTCGCTGTGTGAAATCAGTGTAAGTACATGAATAACTTCAAGAATTCCGACCTATGGTGATAACCCGTTGGTAAAGCTGGTTTGCAGACTTTCGACCAACCCACTGTTCGAAGACAGTCATAAAAAAGACTGTTATAAATCTGTAAATTACCAAAGGCTTATCGCACTTTTCAAAGAATCTAGAAAACTTGAAAAAGCGTCTAAGGCTGCTTTTCCACCAGAGATGCGCTATGCTACGTTGCTACGGATGCGTTTGATATCCACCAATCATATTAATTATGTGTGTGTGTGTTATGTAAACAAATGAATATGATTGGTGGATATCAAACGCATCCTTAGCAACGTAGCATAGCGCATCTCTGGTGGAAAAGCAGCCTTAAACTTGAAGATGGAACTCTTTAGCTGTTAAAATAACGAAATAGCAAACAAATACAGGTACAACAGAATAAACATAAATTCTATCAACTACTTACTGATTCCATGCAAGTTTCTAAGCAAGAGTTTATTGAGGAAAACCTGTTACCTCACTAGCGCGATGAGCTTACATCCTGAATACTTAAACACTTTGTTGATCACTGCCTTAAAGGCTCTATCCAACTAGTCATACGAGTTAAGGCAGCACTAGTCGCGCGCTCGAACTCACTGGCAGGCATGGTCAAAAACCATGATATTTCGCCGGAAATTGAGCCATATTGTTTGTGTGCGCGAACGTCATCCCCCCGTGGAGAAAACAGGGGAAAACTTATTCAGTGAGATGCACGATCATTCAGAGTAAAAGGCGCGCGTAACAAAATACGAAAAAGCCTTTGGAAGTTGGGGTTTTATGAAATAACCACTGCACTAATTAATTTCAAATAAAATTTATTAAATTCTTCGATAAATTTGCTGTGTCGATACGGACTTCGTTTTGGATATTTGATGCTTCTTTAGCTTCTAATTTACACCTAAAGTTTTGTTAAAATTAGCAAAAAAACGAACCTTTAGAAGCTCGTAACTTTTTACTTAATAGCTTCATATTTTACAATTCTTCTTCCGTACAGACAAAATTAATAATGAGACAAAATGATACCACGTTTAATTTTGGATGTACCTTGTCAAATGGTGGAGTAAAACCCCAACGAAGTTTCTATGGAAAAAATGTTGACTTGTTTGACCTTAAGTGTACATTTTCATTCAACCCCACTTAGCGCCCTTACTCATGAACGTCATTCGACTGATTTGCGTCACCGATCATCTTCATAATCATTTCAGCCTATTGCAAACCACTGCTAGACATAGGCCTCTCCCAGGGAGCGCCACAGTGCATGATCTCCTGCTTTTTTTATCCAGCCACTGCCAGCTATATTCTCTAGGTCATCGGTCCATTTGCCGGGGGGCCGAGAGTCCCACCCTACGTTTACGTACGTTGTCTCCATTCAAGAACCGTCCTACTCCTCCTTTCGTCGGTTCTATGGCAACCACAACAACCAGTCAACTAGAAATAAAAATCATCCTAAACACTATGTCATAATGATGGAACAGTGTTGATCACTTCTATAACACTATCTAGCTCGTGCTGTAATCAAACTGTACATTTTGATTCAATCAAACTGTACATTTTGATTCAATCAAACTTAGCGCCCTTACTCATGAAGTCATCATCATCATCTCAGCCATAGGACGTCCACTGCTGAACATAGGCCTCCCCTTTTGATCTCCACATATACCGGTTGGAAGCGACCTGCATCCAGCGTCTTCCGGCGACCTTTATAAGGTCGTCTGTCCACCTTGCTGGTGGATGTCCTACGCTGCGCTTGCTAGTCCGTGGTCTCCACTCTAATACTTTTCGACCCCATCGGCCATCTGCTCTGCGAGCAATATGAAGCTAACTCATGAAGTAACGGTATCAAATCAGTAAATTACAGAAGCCATAGTAAGGATCCATCAGAATTCAAGTTTAAAAAAAGGAAAACTTACTACATAAAACACTAGCGTAGAAGTAGTTTGGATCTTCTGAGATTGAACGTTTCACAATCGGTCAAATTAATCTCACTCCATTTAATACCAGTTATTGTTGGTTTTCTTAAAGGTCATAAAGACTCCTTCGTCCAGGTCACCAAACACTATCATCCTATCCACTGAAGCGGTCCAGACTTGCTCCTAACACCATTAGTCCTTGTCATCACTAGTACGTGGTAGTATTCTCAATTCTAACTAAATATAAAAAAAGATTTGCGAACGTTAAAGAACCGACTAAGGGCGAATTGCGGGACTATCTCAACAGATGACCGTGACCCCGGAAAGTAAAGGGCTATTCAAGGAACACAGAAGATTTTAGTCCAAACCTGGGCGAGACGACGAATACACAAGCTGCACGATAAACAAAAACGCGCAGTGGTCGATCAATTAGGACATAATTATCCTGCTCGGTTTATTCCGCGTTCAACCCCTAAGATTTTCTACCCTCTTCCGCGTTCAACCCCTAAGATTTTCTACCCTCTTCCGCGTTCAACCCCTAAGATTTTCTACCCTCTTCCGCGTTCAACCCCTAAGATTTTCTACCCTCTTCCGCGTTCGACCCCTAAACGTTTCCACATTCAACCCCTGAGGGTTGAAAGTGGAATTTTATCTCAATACAATTTGACAGGCCTGTTGGTCTAGTGGTTCCCACCCAGGACAAATGTTTGTGTGATGAGCATGATCATTTGTTCTGTGTCTGGGTGTATTTTACCAATAATATTTATGTATTTAGATTTTAGAAATATATAAGTATGTTTATCAGTTGTCTAGTACCCATAACACAAGCTCTGCTTAGCTTGGGACTACATGGCGTTGTGTGATAGTTGTGGAATATTATTATTATTACTCCAGACTAGCAATTCTCTTGCCAAAATCATAAAGCGCCTACAACTACTAACGTTTTGAATACAAAGACGGCTTTGTTAAAAAGAATAATAATAAGGAAAATTCCGACTATTTCTGCCAATGTAGGCTTTATCTAAGACCTGAATATCTAAGCAGGTTGATTGATTGAGGTCACCTTCAGAAAACGATGAAATATTAAGAATTTCATCAAAAGGAATTTCAGTCCTATTCGATATAGCGACAATTTATCACGGAGTTTATTTGTTTGTTGTGAACGACATAATATAGCCCCAGTGGGGCTAGTGCAAACACGCAGAGTCGCTTTTATATTGGTTGCTACATATTATTTAAGACGACAACGATATCGACACAATATCGGTGGGGTGGTTAGTTACATTGATTTTTAGGGAAAAATGAGTGGGGTGCTATAACAGGGAACCTCCACGTGCGCCCGAGGACTGGAGTTCCCTCTCGGATACGTCCAAGGGGAAGACCAGTTTTTCGGGCCGGTGCACCCTGGGAATCTTTGCCCGTGCGAATAGCCTGTCGTGTGGACGCTCCAACGCGTGTCTCTCTGATCAGCAGAGGGCACAGCGGCGGAGCGGGCTTGCGGACGGTAGCGATAGCTTATAACCTAGATTTACACATAGGATACCTCATTTATGGCCCAATAATGTCCCCATTGGAAAATCAAATTCACGCTGCCATGCCGCGCTGGTAACGCCGCGCTAAACTAGTCATAAAAAGTACGTAACGTTTATTCCGCTCATTCGTGCTATGGCCTCAGGATTTATCTTGTCTGTCTATCTCAAGGATTTAGCGAGTTCAAGCCGATATTATTGATTAATGAATATTGTGTTAAATACGTGGTTCTTATTTTCGAAGTTACAAGGCCGGATTTCGTGTTATTAGTACCACTACTTAACATTCTATGAAACTTGACAAGTTACTAATTAGAGTAATTATTTGGTGTCGTCTTGTTGACTCTGTCTAATCAAAATTTTGTTTATTCTAGGTATTGCTTCATTATTAATTACTGAGCTTAAACTTTGAAAGCTATATTTTTCAAAATGTCCGAATTGATTTTAAGGAAACTTCCTATCCATAAGCAGGATTAAAATAGTAGGTCTAAAAATATAGTGGCAAACGTCGTAAAATAGTGTTATAGTTAAATTAGACAGCTTTTAACCATATAAACAAATCTAAATTTAATGTATTTTATTTTGAAATATGTTTATTTTTTAAATGATTATTTTTCAATTGCAATTTACATTATTAAAGATAATTGGCAATATCTGTTTGTATCAATCAAACAGGTTGTCAAATATCTTTTTTGAATAAAACTTTTTAGAATTGTTTTCTTTGCCTTTGGTTTTTAGTTACCAATGACGTTTCAAAGGAGATTGGCAGCAGTGTTGCCAAGTGATGATGAAAAATTTCAAAGCATTTAGTAAAATTTTGTTGACATTACCTTTAATAAGAAAGACATTTATATTTCTGGAAGGGTTTAGGCAGAGGTCAAACTATACAAGATTGACCCTCATTCCGCATTTATATTAGACCCTTTTCAGAGGCGCAAACTTATTGCTGTAAACCTAGCACGAATTCGGACACCGAATATAAATATGAATAATGTATTCATAAATTAGCTTATAATGTTCCCACTACTGGGACACAGGCGAGGTCCGTTCCCTCTCTGTGAGAGGGTACGGGCTGTCATCTACGACGCGACTCCAATTAATTCCTAGTTTTTTCCTTTTAGTATAGATTATTATACTAAAAGGAAAAAACTGACTGGCTGACTGACTGATCTATCAACGCACTGCTGAAACGAGTAGCATGTTTTGCAAAAAACGTTCCTTATACTTCCTTCACATGACGTGAGATACAAAGCGCGCCCGTGTCACTGACTTCACACCGTGCACACCGTAAGCGTGGAAATAACGTAAGTGTGCAATAAAAATGATTTTAGGAAATTCATCCATGATTCAAAATTGCCTGCCGTCAATAGCTTGACCTTGAATAGCGTGATAGAATAGCGTGACCTTGTAGGTATGAGACGTAAAAAGCTATTAAAGGATCACCGTGGATTTTAGTCAGTACATGTCTGCCAGTCTCTCCTGTTCCTGGGTCGGAAGACACATTTGATGATTTTGCCCCCATAAAAAGGGGATGACAGTTAGTATGAAAATGAATTTACATTTATGATTTACTTGAAACTTTAAATGTAAACTTCTCAATCAAGTTGATAATACTCGTGTTTAAATTTTTTTGGAAATTCCAACCCTAAAGGGGTATTAATTGAAAATCATTGGAAAAATACAAATTTTTGCGGACAAAATCGCGGGTTGAGTCCTAGTTTCGTAAAGATATAAGCAAGTAAGAGAGTGAGTTAAATATGTAGTAAAAGCGATTGTCTTGTCATACCTTCATCACTGTTAACTCGTCTTTGCATTCATACAAGCTGATTTAGTTGCCTTTCTCTAAAATATTTCTAGTTTCTAACATTTTGAAAGTCTATTGCAAGTAGATTTTATTAGAGAAAACTTGCAATTTTTACACGCAGAGAAATGTATACGAGAACTTCTGGTTGCAACCGCGACAGCAAGACTCACTAGTTGACTTTATAACATTTCTAGTAATAAATACTAAGGCATTGTTATCTCTACTACGTACTTAGTATTTATTACTAGAGTCCTTGTTATCTTTATTACTTAGTATTTATTACTACAAATGTTGCAAAGTCAACTAGTGAGTCTTGCTGTCACGGTTGCAACCAGAAATTCTGGTATAGGTAGCTAGATATTTCTCTGCGTACATGCTTGTAAAAACGACTAGCTTCATATCAGCTGATGTTGATTGGTAATCATCCTTTCCACCCTGACTGGACTGATAAAGATTGTATTGTCATGCCCACGCGACCCTGGCAACCACCAGCTGATAGTAGGTACTATTTCCCCAGTTATATTAAAGTCAAAATACATGCTTTGGGGCAAGCCTCAAATCCACACTCTGTAGCTTTCATTGAGATTTTTTCTCGGAAAAACCCAAAAACAATTTCCCGATCTAGCGACCAAACACCAACGAATGAAGTATTATATACTCAACACATGCGCTGCAGTTTTTAAGTACCTATCTAGTTTTTTTGGTTTTGAATTGTACTATATAACGTGTAACGTTAAATGCGCAAAACCTCTCGTGGGGTAACTCAGCCCATGTTACTGAACAATTTTTGTTCTGAGACTTTTGGAAATTCGCAAAGTAAAATGGTTTTTCATACAAAATGAGAAATTGATTGGACCCATCATCAGTGTGTTTTTTGTTGTGAATTTCCAATAGTCTTAGATTTTTGTTTGTTCAGTAACATGGGCTGAGTTACCCCGCGACAGGTTTTGCGCATTTAACTTTACACGTTGTTTAAATAAAATGGTGTTCTTAGTATCAATTTCAGCCACATTTCAAAAGATCTTTTTAGAAAATGTATACAATCAGATAAAGTTATCGTGATAAGGGATGCACGAACTCTTTTGAACGATGTTGTCCCACTTATCAAAAAGTAGGTTATGGGAACATTCGCAGATACACTGGCTTGATTAACACCGGCCTTAATAGGACAATGTGTCCTATAAATAACAGTGAACCAGAAATCTTCATTTAAACCCCAAACAATAATCTTATTGCCAAATTAAAAAGACTCACCGATTTCGTGTTTTTGTAAAAAAGAGCTCTAACTCTCATTCATTAGGGTCGACATTGGTAAACCCTCTTCGGACACTAGGCGACAGACGTCTTCGATACCTTACAACTTTGGTATCTATTGACGTATGCCTATGGATTTTTATTGCGATAGTCATCTGGATACCAAAGTCGTAAGGTATCGGAAACTCGTGTCACCTAGTGCACGAAGAGGCAAATCCGTGGGTCGCAAGTTGTTCCAGTAACCTGTCGCCACTTCATCCATCCCTAGTTGATCCGGTGTGTTATGTCCCGGTCTACATCACCATCACCTTGGACAAGCGACATATCGAAAGTCGGAACAGACTGGTAGGGGTAGGAAACTTTTCTATTTGTTAGTACAATTCTCATTTTTGAAAGCGAGTCCAAACGACCAATTCAAAAACGCATTAGGTCGTTTGGACCCGCGGGCCCCACCAGAGCGGAGTCAAACGACCAAAGAGCCCTAAGTGAACTACTATCCTGGTGGATTCTAGCGTCAAACAATTCTTACCGTACTTCGTCGTGCAAGAGTTCCAGTCTCTTCTGGGTGAGTTCGCTCCACCTTAGGCCTTATCTTTGCTGGAGGAATTGAAGAAACAGTTAGCTTTTTAGTCAGGGAGGTCTAACAGTCCCTTTCCCTCCACTTAGGATGGGACTGTAAGGGGTGGATCTGTTGAAGAGACTTTTATAAAATTTATACCGTCTCTATTATTTACCTTTTTTTTATCGTGCTAAAATCATCAAATGAGTCCTCCCACCCAGGGCAGGGCGGGAGGGAATGTCAGACTTGTACTGACTAAAATCCACGGTGTTCTTCAGTAGCCCTTTATGATCCGGGGTCACGGTAATGAGATAAGTCCCGAAACCCCAACCTAGAACCCCATCATCATGCTGACACTCTTCGAGGCTGGGACACAACGCGCCGTCGACCCCGTACAAAACTACAAGGCTACCAAAACAAGGTAAGTAAGTAAAATATCAGATTTCACATATCATAAATATAGATCGAAAACAAATAATGAATACTTACCAAAACATATTTGAACCTCGTCACAGACATGTTCGCCATCTTTATTTCTTCATCGCTAAGTCAAATATACTCAAGTATGTGCTTGAGACTGGATATAGCTGAACATTTTGTCTGCACTTAAGATATTCTTTCATATCAAACCGATATCTTACGAACATCACATTTATTTTTGTTGTTATACTTAAGGCAGAGCTGCTAAAGCCAAATATTATACTTTATAAAAAAAAGACAAATATTTTTAGGAAAACTTTTTCAAAAAAATATAATTGAATTCAAAAAATTTAAGTTAAATGCTCACTCCATTTTTCTAAATAAATAAGATGAAGAGGAGCTACGTTTATTCATTTTGAATGACTTTAATTTATTATTTTAGTTTTTTATAACCAACTTACAAAATAAATATCATTTATGTACACAGAACAGGAAAATATTTTAAAAGAAAAAAAAGTACAAAGGTATAAAGTACTTCAATCTTTTTACTCAGACTTTCGTATTTTATTTTGACAAAACAACTACAGCCCCTTAACAGACAAGCCTCAAACAACTCCATTACAACGTTTCGCATAGAAACCGATTTTCGATAAAAGGGTTGAACGTTATCTAGTAAGCTTCAGTTATTTCTACGAGGATTCTGACCCGCAAAACACTCAACAACGAGCATTCACGTGAAATCTCGCTGAGAATATTACTTTTTTTTAATCGGTTAAAAATAAAAACGTGAAAATCTTTTCTGCTTTGTCTAATGGGGGTTGAACGTGGAACAAATACATTTAAAAAGTAAAATTTACATATTTTAAATGTTGTCACACAAATTGATCGTTTTTGTTTGAGTGAGTCCACCAGGGCGTACCTACATTTGTGCGTCCATCAAGCGAGATAGTGGTCAAACGCGAAACTACCCTTAAATAAAAAAAAAAATGTGCTGCACAGAGTCGCACACTGGTGGAATACCACAGAAATATTAAAAACAGGAGAAGTGGTAAGGGGGCGTGTCGTTGAAACCTTGTCCTGAGCGTTTTGGCCAGAAATTGACTTGGATTACTTTATTTATGTTTCCTTTATTACTCCGACTGTATTGTTTTTCATTAAATACATTGCTCTTTTACAACGAGCTCACATTATCACTGAGTGACTCGGACCAGCAATGTAAAGCTGACATAACGATACCTCATCAAGCCGTAATGTCGCGTGGTATTTGAGCGGGAGTAGTACCGCCCACCGCGTGTCGCGACAACACACAATGATAATTGTTAGTGTGAGTAAGTTACACGGAAAAGAGTACGCTGTGGTTTTAAGAATAAGGTTTATATTTAAATGACTGAGTTATCGATGGCGCGTGTGTGCACTTGTTCGTAGTATTGTTTTGATAGAACTACATATGCAATATTATCGTTATGGTGGGGCTGTTTCGGCTTCACTAGTTTTCTATACATTTTAAACTCCACGCCATATCTCCTTCTTTAAGATATCTGTGTGGAATACCATCTTTACAATGAAAGCAAGCACTGCGACCATGTAACGCAAAGGGCAAATAAAGGAAGAGTCTCAACATTTTTCTTTAAATTTTAAATATTTTATTTGAACACCAGGTGTTAGTAAGTACAAGCACCGAGGGACCGCCCTAAACAAACATTCATTGACCTTATTGACGATGTGCTTTCAAAAGGTCAGGTGCGAAGTGCTTACAACCAACGCACATGTACATAATTATAACAAAGTTCAAGCTGTCATTTCTAGGTACCCAAGGGTAAAATAAGTTGGTTTATTTACATGTCTAATCAGGTGTATGTTTCTATTCTTGCTACTTCGACACGCAAGCTTTTTTGTAGAAAGGATAAATCTGTTTCGAACCGGACTCAATCCTGCGATCTTCTAACATTTGACGCATTCACCAATTTGGCCGCCGCAGTCATACTCACCAAATTCATATTTTAATGTTTCACGAGTCCTGCTCGAAACATCACTGTGATGACTTCAATTACACAAAATAATGCGCTTTTCTGTGTTCGAACCCACGACCATACCTGTCGCTGCCCTTATTCCTACGAGTTATTTCTAATACCTATACAATACACTATACTATTTGAAATCAATATCTCCGAGAAACCTTATATACTCCACCATAAATAAAAATAAAATGAAGTCATATTGACTGAAATCCAAACAAACTACCTGTATAAGGTGCTCCCCTGCCCATAAATCCGTTTTATATCCCTCTTCTGAGGCTGTATTCACTTCGGAGCACGAAGGAGCAAGAAGGAGCATGAAGGAGGATGAAGGAGGGCGGAGGAAGGATACGTTTCAACGTGTGCACGATTACCTGTCAACTTACACCCTACTTATACTGAAATTGTTTTTTAGTATCGGGCTTATGGGGACACTTGCCTGTTGTAGTGGCTTTGCTTGTGATGAGAAAAGATTACGGTATTATTAAAGTGTATTAGGTAAGAAAAAAGTATTTCAATTACACATATTTGGTGAATATGAAGGTTTTTTAATAGATTTGTTTAGAGTCCGTAAAAGATTGATCTGATACAATAGGGTAGTTTCCAGGGTCAAAATAATTATATTCTATTTAGTCCGTATTTTGGATTATAAAAAAATATTGGACACGTATTTTTTCGATTAAACAAAAAAGAACAAAGATAATAGCCTATTTAAGTTACCTGTGACGTCACTCTGCGCGAAAAATGCCACGCATCGTGACGTCACACGTAACTTTAATAGGCTATATCTTTGTCATTTTCGGTCTAATTTACAAATAAAAAAATACGTGTCCCTTATTTTTGAATAATCTAAAAGACGGACTAATTACATTTTTTTAGGAAACTAGCCTATTTAAAGAGAAAACAACTTTTTTTGTTTTTTTTTTTGTTAATAATTGAAATCTTTGATGAGTTCACTGATAGTGGTTTTAAGGTGCTGATAACAAATTGTATAAAGCATATTTTAAAATTTTGTTTGTTCATCTGAAGATTATGTGAAACACATTGTTTTTAATGTTTGCAGACGAAAATAAGATCGTTGAGAATAAATAAGTGTAGCGAGTAGATATCTAGGTGGCGGGTAATCGTGCGGATACTCACACACATCCTTCCTGTCTACCGTCTTTTAAACGGTGTCATTATATCTAACCTACATACATACATAAGAACTTAATTATCTATACATATACAAGTATCGCGTGGATGTAATCATTGGAATCAGGTCATTTTGTATGTCTAGTTGTTTTACGTGAATCGCAGGTTTCTAAAAAAAAAAACTCTTCGCCTAACACTAGACTTCTGTGTCGCGAATGCGTTTGCAAAAAAAGGTTTTTTCTTTTTTAAAACGTTGCTCCCTCTAGGAGTTTCTGATTTGTTCTAAAAACACTCATGAGATAGACTCATGAGTGTTTTTAGAACAAATCACAAATCACATAAACAATCAACCAGACTCGGCCGGCAAAACTACTTGCAGATCATACAAATATATTAATTATTCTAATATTATTCTAAATAATGTGTAGGATCAAACCCGTGTTTATACCGCTTAGGTCTGAATAGGCCTTAAGGGACTTTACCCATGGCGCGATGCGACGCGATTCGACCGATTCCAACTACAAGTGAAAATCACCCTTACTACTACGAAATAATGATGCAATTCGATTGACTCGACGTCGTTGTGGCGATCGTGTTTTGTTTTTTCATTTACCCGTAGATCACAACGTTTTTACCCGACTGCGCGACGCAAAGGAGGGTAATGTGTTTATCAGTCTATGTATGTATGTATGTATGTATGTATGTATGTATGTATGTTTGTTTCTATGTGGCGCTCTAGAGACCAAATGCGTAGGCCGATTTTGATAATTTTTACGTCAATCGATTCGTCTTAACCTTGCGAGTGTCACTAAAGACATGCCAGTAATCAAAATTCACCACAGCGACAACCAGACGCCATATTGTCAAAATGAAAAAAAAAAATGTCGATAAACTATGTCATGTGGGGTATCGTTGAATAGGTATTTTAAAATCAACTTTAGGTTCCCTTTATCATTTTTCATTTAAAATAATAGTTTAGGATATATAACGATTTAAAGTTGTTTAGCAAAACAATAATTCTCTGAATAGTAACTAAAAAGTTAAAAAAAAAAAATATTTAACGAAAAACAATAAACCCGACTGCGTTAAAAAAAACTACAAAGAAAGAAACAAGCCCAGTAGTTAAGAATTCACTCATTCACACTCACAGTCGGGGCCCGTTGGGAAGATTTGATAGGTATAATTTGAATGGGCCCCGACTGTGAGTGTGAATGAGTGAATTCTTAACTACTGGGCTTGTTTCTTTCTTTGTAGTTTTTTTTAACGCAGTCGGGTTTATTGTTTTTCGTTAAATATTTTTTTTTTATGTCTATGTCGTAGTGGTAAGGTTGATTTTCACTTTTTTTTTTTTTTTTTTTTTAACGTGGTAAAATCATCAAATGAGTCCTCCCACCCCGGGCAGGGCGGGAGGGACTGTCAGACTTGTACTGACTAAAATCCACGGTGTCCTTCAGTAGCCCTTTATGTACCGGGGTCACGGTGAGGAAATAATCCCGCAACCCCGGCAGGCTTTGGCCCTCTGAGAGGGGGGCCCCGTCATTATGCTGACGCTCTTTGAGGCGCGCGTGGGACACAACGCGCCGTCGACCCGGGCATGGTCCTTGGTCGGGCAGCGAGTTGCCCTTTACTCGCTGCCCGCATGCCCGCGCCTACGGTGGCCGGAGATCATCAAGCGACGTCCGTCGCCGTGGGCGCCTACCACTGCGGCTGGGGCGGAGGGAGGACGCTGTCCTCTCTCGCTCGCGGCCTGCCTCCTCCTTTACGAGCATTACTGCCTCGCAGAAGGAGCTGACCGCTTCCCACTCCGTCTCGCCCCGCAGCATGGCCGCAACCAATGCCGGGCGCGAGAGGTTTCCGCCTATCGCAGCCGTGAGGACACGTCGGTGCACCGCCCAAGCCGGGCAGTCTTGCACCGTATGCTCCACCGTGTCCTCCGGGCGATCTTCGCAGTGGTGACACCCAGGCGTCTCCTCCTTTCGCATCAGCCACAGGTACCTCCCGAAACTTCCGTGTCCGGTGAGGACCTGCGTCAAGCGGTAGGTCAGGACGCCATGACTTCTCTCCAGCCACTCCTCAAAGAGGGGTCTTACCGCCGCAATTGCGGCGTGCCCAAGGTTGATTTTCACTTGTAGTTGGAATCGGTCGAATTGAAATCGCTCCGCTAAGCTATATGGTTGTCTGTTTTTAATGAATTTTCTAAGGAATAAAGTCTCTAATCTTAAGTTGAGTTTCTCCCCCTAGTCTGGAACCCACCGATTTTTCAGACCTCGTCTACCAAAAACTTAATATTTATCTACGGTTACAGAAAAAGGAAATTAAAAAAAACTAAGTCGCCTAGTTGGTAATTACACAGACCTTTATTCACGCAAATCTTTTTCTTAATTTTAATACCTGATGAATCGTTCTTTTGTAGTTTAAATTACTTTGTATTACAAAGACTTCGTCAAATCAATTGGAACTGAAAATATTTAAAACGAAATCAGTTAACGAATTTCAATTAGTAACAGTTTTATTGTCTTCTCAATCAGATAAAGCTTTCCTTATATTAAAGAGTTATTTAATTGGTTAAAATAACTATTAACTTTTTAATTTTTAATTTTATTTTTTCTTAACGCGATCCAGTCTAGGCTGTGGGAAAGAGATGGCACTAGAGGACTTGTGTATCTCTGTCTCTTTCCCACAGCTTAAACTGGATCGCGTTAAGAGCCCGTGGTAAGGCCTCTGCTTTCTGAATCAAGCGCTTGATCCAATTGTCAAGCAAGAGCCTACGAATATTTCAAAACTATTGTAAATGTTAAATAGTCCTAGTATTACCGCCAACGTGTATCACAGCCTATCACAAACTGAATTTTTTTCGCAGTCGATCATGCGATTTCTGTTTTTGATGTCTTATTAGTTTTTGTCCTAATCATAGAGGTATTCGCCTCGAATAAATGTCGGATCATCCGAAAAAAAATCCTCCCAGACTCATACAGTCGTTTGTAAAAAAATCCGCAACTCAATTTTATACCAATAAGTTTTATTTTCCGATAAAGCGTAAATCAGCTAAGCTTACGCTAAGGCTTAATTCACATCGAACTTGACACTGCGCGAAACAAAGAAATAAAGCGACTTACTACACGAAAAGTAAAACATTTCACTGATGGCGATGAGTGGACGCAGCGCGGCGCGGGCGGCGGCGTCGGGTCGGCTTTGTAAACACGGCCGGCTGAGCAAAGCATGAGCTGATCGTTGTATGCGCTGAATAATCATACAAAGCGAGACCACGATTAACTTTTATATAGCTTGATGTGTAGCCGTGTGTACCTTTTAATAGCGAATTAAATGTTATGAAAAATATCTTGCTTTAATTACGCTACAAAAACCCAGGCCTATTGCAGGATGCAATCTCACCCTATGCAATCATGCATAATTATGCACATGCAGCAAATAAATCATTGCACGTGCAACAAACGGAAAAAACATGCCATGCAATCAAACTTATACTCTCGAGTAGCTTCTTTTCTGCATGTGTATATGCATGATTGCATAGGGTGGGATTGCATCCTGCAATAGGCCTGGATTTTTGTAGCGGAATTAAAGTTACATAATTATTTTTCATATTATTTAATGTCATCGATTTCCGTTGATTTTTTTTTTGGAACTGATTCAATAATGATTTATTTTAATAGCGACTCAACATCTGACTTTAATTACTACATGAAAATATTTACCAGTACCGTTGTCTCATTACGTCGCGTCGCGCCTCCATGTGAACTGACCCTAACTCAGCTAAGCTTACGCTTAGACTAAATTCGCTCAAAGACAGATTTCGTCCTTACTCCTCCAAAGTGTTCTGTCTTGATTATTTTCCAGTAGTCAAGTGGTCTTATTATTAGATCGAGAATTTAACAGGAAAAAAAGAAAATTACCGAAGATTAATTAAACAGTCTAACAGTGTTAACGACAGATTCCATTGCTGTTAAAAGCCACTTGTCATGATGACTCAATCTTCAGTGGTGTTTAATGAAAGATTTCTTAATTTGACTTTCAGGTCTTAATTAAAAATGTTGTCTGCATACTTCAATGTAAGTAAGTGAAGTTAAGATTAAAAATTTTCACTAATTTTGAACTGAAGCATAAGTAAAGGTGATTGTTAAAAACCTAAACAATTAAACAGACAATAAAAATAAATTGTATTAGTGAACAGGTTGTTATGAAATCTGGTATTTGACCTACCGGTCCCTTTAGCACGTTTTCACTCTTTTACTTTACAGCGTCTTTCCAGTATTTACAGCGTTTCTTATATGAAAAATGGAACAGCGCCTCTGGTGTGCGATGAAGGAACTAACAATTTCCTTGAAAATTCTCAAAGTTCGCAATTTACTTTACGTCTCAAATACTGAAAGCTCGTGCTAAGGGTACTGTATCCAAGTAAAACACTGAATTATCTGTAAAGGCATGAAAAATCGAGGGAAAAAAGTACGTGTGGCACTCGGAGACTGACGCGGTAAAGCTATTGCTGTTTTCAGCCACGACAATCAAGTGAAACGTCAAGAAAAAACAAACGCCGCTGTGCCGAAGTCTGCCGAACTGAAACGTTTATTTTCGTTTCGGAATTTCTTGATTCGGTCCTTGCGCTCAGAGCCCGCGATAAAAGCTACGCTATGTTTAAAACTGCACTTGTGATGTAAGTACTGCCCAAATTTTAAGTGTCAAGTATTCGTCAATTTTGGTTTACGTTATACCTATTTTTTTTTTTGTCAAATATACTGTTTGAAAATACTGCAGATATTTTGTTACGTGTACTACTACTTGTAAGTCAAACAAACCAACAAGCAGATATAACAACCCATTCACAAATTCTCAGGCTTCCATTTGTAGCACTGCTTCCTATGGAACACAAACACCCATTATTTTTTAACTACTTAGTAGTTGGCAACGACAAGCTTTACAATCAGCCGCAATAACTCACAAGCTGTGTAAAATTACATTTGAAACACAAATGTTGTTTTGAACTAACCAGTACATTGTGCCAGTATGAAAAGTTGCCACATAGCAGTTGTATAAAGTGGTGAAACATTATCTAACTAATAATATTTTATAAAAGTGCATTACAATGTTTTTCTGCAATGTTCTCTTAGGGTTGAACAACATCTGGCAGCACGGAATCACCTTTTTCCATCGCCCTTTCTCTTTTTGTCGCTTAGAACTGCCATTTACTAGACCGAGACAATGCGATAGCACGCGGCCGCCTCGAGGATTCCGCCGCGTGCTATCGCATTATGCTTTCTGTCTCGGTCTAGCAAATGGCAGACAGAAAGAGAAAGGGCGACGGAAAAAGGCGATTCCGTGCTGCCAGATGTGGTTCAACCCTAAAGGACTTCCCTCACAAAGGTCACGCCAGTGTTTTCTACGCCTTCGCCTCTTCGGACACCAGGCGATGCAAGTCTCCGATACCTTACGACTTTGGTATCCATTGACGCGACCGTGTCAAACCCACCACACTATTCCCAAACTGCAACTCCTGAAAGCCAGAATCAACAGTGGCAACCACCAGAAAAGCGCCGAGACAATGAAGTCTCGACGTGTCCCGGAGAATGAATTTACCTGTCTTGGATCCTGCAACGAAATTAGTCAGAAAAGAATAGTGGAGGAGTAGGAAAAATATGTTTCCACATCCCTCCATGCAGGCAGGAGACAGAACAGAACAAAACAAGGCCAATAAGCACCAAGGGACATTACAACTGGGAGAAGCCCAGTTGCCTAGCACCACGGGTAAAATGACTACCAATATTAATGGGTCCTAAATTGTACCCGTCTAAGCTTCTGAGCAGAGAGAGCAGTAGTGGCCCAGTGGTATCGGCCCCGACTTAGGTCGTGGGTTCGAATCCCGGCAGGCGCATTACTATGTGTAATTTATTTCATCACCACTGCTCTCAAAACGGTGAAGGAAAACATCGCGAGGAAACCGGCATGTCCTAGAACCAAAAATTCGAAGACATGTGACATCCACCAATCCGCACTGGGCCCGCGTGGTGGATTATGGCCCACCCCCTCTCACAGAGAGGAGGCCTGTGTCCCAGCAGTGGGAACATTAATAGGCTGATGATGAAGCTTCTGACGGTTGTCATTGCGTCACGACTTTGGCCCATCCATTCTGGTGAATCTACTTGATGGCCCAATCAACCTATTAAACAAAAAAATTAGGTAAGTATTGCTTCACTCTAAACCCAATAAAAAAGCTAGCCCGAACTGGCAATGGAACCCAGGACCTCTTCGGCTCTTACACAGCCATATCGATTGCAAACCACAGGGCTAACGATAAATTCATTACTTCAAGGAAACTCATTATAAAGAACGAAGTCAATCATACTTAAGATCCCTTTTAATTAAGAACGAACATGACTTTTATAATTATAGACGTTCGGAAATCTGGAGCAATTTGAAGGCATGTAAAAAGCATAAAATTCATCTGACTCAAAATTAAATAATGGACGGAGATGGAGGGATATTTGTCCCTCTTTCATTCAGGCGGGGTATTACAACGTCTTAAAACCATGCTTGTTCCAGTGAGTGAACGAGATGGCACTAGACGACTTGTATAGCTATGTCACTTTCACTCGCCGAAATAAGCCTGGTTTTAAGACGTTGTAATACGGCCGCAGGCATTATTAAAATTTGGCAAATATAAAATTTACCATTTCTACCTGTATTGTGAGTGAGTTTGAGAGACAAACATAGAAACTCACATACATAAACACCGAGACTCGGAACAACTACTAACAGGTCATACAAACATTTGTTGCGTGCGGGGATCGAACTCGTAACACGCTGTGCAGCAGTTGATCGCTCAGCCACGTGTCCTCAACATTGATTAACAATACCCGCAAATATTTAGTTTAACATCTCGTGGGACTCTTGGTAAACTTGAAATGGGCAATGCCGCGAGCAAAACCTAGTATGTACTAATACTACCGATACATAGCGACCTAAGAGGTTGGAAAAGAGCTTTGAAAGAATAAGATAGCCGCAGGTTTCACTATCTTTCCACAAGCTGTACCGATACAGGTTTAGTAAAACCGGTACAAATGGTTTGTGATCCGGTTGTGGATTACGGACAATGATAGATACTTCAATACGAGTCCGATACCCGGACTGAAGTCTCAGTTTGTCTATATGGGTTTGGCAAAACTATGAGCGTGTACCTACAATCAACAAAAGAAAAACGTATGCAGTCGGTAAGTTTTAAATGGTCTTCTAATGTTGTCTTATCTAATATCTTTAAACAAGCAATTGTATATTTATAAATATATAATCAGGATCTCGGAAACGACTCCAAGGATTTTCATGAAAGTTACAGATTAGGGGTTTTTCGGCTCAAGAAATCGATTTATCAAGGTCCCAGGTTCTAAAAGCTCGGTTTTCAAGATATAGACATTTTAAAAACCGAGCGAAGCTCGGTCAACCGGATATTGAGTTTTTATGAAAGAAAGAAAAAACGTTTATTTGGGTAACCGCGGCGGTACACACAATATGAACAAATAAATGAAGAAAAAGAAAAAAAAAACAAGATAGTAAAAACATTAGGCACATACAACGAAATATAGCAAAATATAACATAGTGCGTCCCACGGCCAAATGGTTCCAGTTCAGCAAATTATCGAGCAGCTAGTGCACAACGCTGGTTTTCACTGGACCTGGACGATGACGTGTCGGACGCAATGCAGTCTTAAAACGTCGTGTCAGCCCAATTTCTTTGTCTGTAGCATAGGTACAGTCAAACAGTGAAAATGTATAGCATATAGCACATCCTTTGTCAGCAACACATTATACTAACTAACTTTTTAAAACTCTTGTTGTCTTTATCTCTTTTGCTGACTGTACCTAGTGGTGACAATAACAAAAGTATTTGGAAAAGAGATTTTTAAAATTTTAAATAAGAATAGACATAATAATATTAACTACAATGTCGTGAAAATAGCTGAAACAATTAAAACATTGTAGGTAAAAGTAAAGGGTTGCCAGAATCCTGAAAGTTTGGAAACTGGGTCTAGTTAGACACAGAATGACGGTACCTTTAACGTAGTAATTGTGTTTCAATGGCAGACGTCAGACGGTAGTTGGTCCACGTAAAATATTCAGCCCTTTCTATTTAGACTACCCTAACTTAGACGTGAAAAGGGTAGACAAAAGAACAGCCCAATACAAAAGGAACCGAAAAACATTTTGACGTCACATCGAAGGGTCTATTAAATCTCAAAAAAAGAGCTTAATCATGAAACCAGTCTTCATAATAACGTTCGGGTTTCAAAAATGGATTCTTTATTATATGCTGACGGCTAATACTCAATAGAAAAGCCCTTTTGTTTCCCAAGAGAAAAAGGACCCTTAAGTGTACAACCAAGAACACAGACCATTACACTTTGTAATGCAAGGTGAACACAACTATACTGCTGTCGTTATAAGAACGAGAATAGTTTGCTGAAAGTTTTGTCATTACCAAACTGTGTGGAAGACTGTTCCTGGCTTCAAAAGATATGCGGTACACCGGCCATTATTGCGGTATTTTAAGTTTGATAGAAGTTTTAAAGATTTTTGTTTAGTTTTAAAAGTGCATTTTCAGAGTTTACTAAGTGACATCGTTAGGAACCCGGAAAAAACAATTTTGGTTTTAAGGTTAGACTTTTTGCATCTTTAGTAAATGTGAGTTTGTACTCATGGTACGTATAATTATGATAATAACCTCTTATTAATACTAACCCTAATTTTGAATAATTAATGTAAACAAAAACCACGGTGACATTTTGTAGCAATATCCAATTAAAGGTTAGCGAGTTAGTACAGTTTAGCTTTTGGGGTAAGTTAAAATAGATTAGGTACTAGTGTGTTGACAAATTGTGTTGAATCCACGCCTGTAGAGGTTTTACACAGTGTATTATAGTTTATTGGTCACCATCATGAATTTAGTTCATTCTTTTGTTTCGCTGGTACTCTTTTTATTTCATTGTTTAGATTTTACTCGCAAATAATTTAAACCTTCCGGTTCAGCACGTTTTGAGTGTCAAAACCGAGAAAATGAAAAGTGATCAATACCAGAATAATTTATACGGAAAAAAGTGAAAACAAGTAAGTGTGAATGAGTCCCAAAGAAAAAGAAAAAAGCCTCCACAAAATTCAATTCATTGACGGAAGAGGTATCATCAATCAACGTTCAGGAAAATTCTATAAAAAGTCATGGGGAAAATCTTATAGACACTTGAAAAATGTGGTGTCATAATGTGCTTTCTCATTGGCAAATACTCAAGACTGTTATGAAATAAATCATCATTCGTCATTTTATTGTTCAAGGAAAGCGGTAGCTTACAAACAGGTATGTTTTTTAAGCATTTATCTATATATATAAAAGAACAGGGGTTTTTCTTTTGACACGACTACAGCCGAAACCGCTTAACGCAGAAACTTGAATTTTGGACAGCATTTGCAGTCTACCATGTAGATTGGCAATAAGACGGGATTTTGCGAAAATCCTCCTCTAAGGGGGTCAAAAGGGGTGAAAACTTTTGTATGAAAAATCTTATTCCTTGGGTTTATAAACTTGAAACTTACCACGAATAAGAACATTAGTAAATAAATAAGATTAGCAACAATATTTTTTTAAAACTACCCTCCATTGGTATTCTAGGGGTTGTTAAAGTTTGTATGGGAAAATCATAACGCGTGAGCTGATGAATTTGAAAATCAGTATTTATATACTACATAAGAATTAATCAAAGACGTGTTTTTGGATTTTTCGAAAATTACCCCCCAAGTTGGTGAAAAGGGGTATTCAAGTTTTAAGGGGAGGATATTAACCACTAAACCTAGAAACCTGAATTTTGGATGATAGTTGCAGTTTATAATGTACGTAAGCATTAAGAAAGGATTTTGCGAAAATCTACCTCTAAGGGGGTGAAAAGGGGTGAAAACGTTTGTATGCAAAATCTTATTCTTTGGGTTTATAAACTTGAAACTTGGTACGAATGTGAGTATAAGTTAATAAAAAAGATGGACACTATTCTTTTTTCAAAACTACCCTACATTTTTGGGTTTTTCGAAAATCACCCCCTGAATTTTGAAAAGGGTTGATGAAGTTTTAAGGGAAGAATTTACTGCTTCCTTCAATAAATTCTAAACTGGGCATAAACTATCTTTCAATTTATTTATTTATTTATTTATTTATTAAGGCACACCAACGACATATTTACAAAATATATGACATATATTATTAAATTACGGATGTTCAGTGCTGTGTAAATATGTCACTTATAGGCATGCACAACATTCGAAGTGTGAGGAAAGTAACAATGAAATTAAATTAACAGTTTTACGTACAATAATTATGAAATTATCAATATTTTAAAAGAAAATTAAATTGTTGACGACTATGAAAAAGAATACAAAATAAAATTAAATAACAATACAATTATAAATATAGTCAAACAATTATAATTATGTCCAAATACTGGAATTTGAACAAAAAGGAATTTTATTATTATTAGAATACAACAGATTTATAATTATGAATGATTCAATCGAATAAAGTATGCGTATTCATATATATTTAAAAAATCAACCCCTAGCGGGGTGAACGTAGGAAAATCAGGACTGGACCATTTTTAGATTTTCCAAAAGTATCCTATAACGAAGGTGAGAGGGCATTAAAATTCACTGAGTTTGAAGTTAGAAACACGCGCAGACGAAGTCGCGGGCAAAGTGCTAGTTGTCAATAAATGTAATAATTACAGCCGCACAGGCGAATCTTCCGGGTTAAGCCGCATTTGCGGTTGATCTGTGGAAGGACCATCTGTCACAGCGAGTTTCTTCCGTGCCTCGGAAAGCACGTAAAACTATTGCTCCGGCTGTCATTTGTAAATCTTTGACTGTCGTTACTGTTAGAAGCTCTGAAGTCTGACAACCAGTCTTAGCATGGGGTATCGTATTACCCAGTTACTGGGTTGTGGAGGTCCGATAGGCAGTCCCTCCATGTAAAATACTGATGTTTAGTTGCATCCGGTTTGATCGGGAGCCGACCCCGAAAAAAAACACAAAAAATAAAAATTGTGCGATCACTTTGAAAAATCTAAATATTTTTTGTTACGGTTGATTATATTATGATTTCTTTTTCCTTTTGGATTCTTTATTTAAAAATATAGATTTAGGGCGACTTTTACCAACGGTTAAACATGTTTAAAATTTTAATTAAGGACAAAATTCAATACAATTTTGTGGTTAAATAAAATTTTAAACATGTTTAACTTTTGGTGAAAGTCGCCTTTAGTGTATAAAACAATAAAACAGTTCATTTGTTTAACCACAAAATTAAAAAAAAATTAGCTATCCCAGTGATCTTAATCAAACTTGTTTTGATACGTTACGATATTGACCAAGATCAGTTTGTACCTTCGCATGCTGAAGGGACTCATCCTTATTTATATCTGCCCCAATGGCTGAGTTGATGTACCAATTTAATAAGAGCAATCTGTGTTTCGCGTAGGACGTCCACCAGCAAGGTGGACAGACGACCTTATAAAGGTCGCCGGAAGACGCTGGATGCAGGTCGCTTCCAACCGGTATTGTGGAGATCGAAAGGGGAGGCTTATGATCAGCAGTGGACGTCCTACGGCTGAGATGATGATGATGAATCTGTGTTTCTATAAAATAATGTTGGAGATTGTCGGGGATTTCACTCACCATCATTAATAAGTCCTTTTACGAATCAGTCATTTGTGGAATTTTGCATTTGTAGAATGCTAAGCATTTTATGATCTGAGCATTTTTATGGATTATCCCATGTAACAAAGTCATGTAATGAAGGGTAGTCATATAAATAAACCAGACAAGTATCAAATGAAAGAAGTACTGTAGTTAATCTCTCCCAACACAGATGGCGCCACCTATAAACACGATTCATTTATTGCTATAAGTCCGTTGTTAGGAGAACAAACGCGAGCAGAATTTATTGCTCTTATAAAGATAAGTATTTATTTGATACTTACGTGTCTAGAACGGTTAATTAGATACAATTGATGTACAAAAATTTATTTGGTAATAAAATGCTTATTAGGTCTGTCGGTGTCGACTTACTTACTTGTCATATGATAAGTATAAACATAGTCAGCCTGACATATTCCCACTCCTGGGACACAGCCTTCCTCTCTGTGGGATGGTGTGGGCAGTAATCCAACACGCGGGCTTATTATGAGGTTGATATAATAATATTTTCCTATCATCAGCCTATAATGTTCCCACAGCTGGGACATAGGCTTTCTCTCTGTGAGAGGGAGTGGGCCATAATTCAACACACGGGCCCAGAGCGGATTGGTGGATGTCACATGTCGACAACCGCCTATCACCATTTTTCATAATATTTACTGTCTTAAAAGTTTACTGCGTCCCTGGAAAGCATCAGGCAACTGAAAAAACAGATTGGTTTTCAGTAAGTCAAGTTGGAAAGTCCCTTTCAATCCACCCAACTCAGCAAAAAAATAATTATACTACTCTAAACTAAAAAAAAAGGTAAAATAGTCTACTAAGACAAGAAAAATCACAGAGTAAGTTACTAAGTTGGAACTAAGTTAGACCAACCACGATCCTATATCTATCTTATCCTCAACTTACATTGCCTTATCTTGAGTGGTCTCCTAACTATTAGGTGAGTGCTTTCTCCTTCCAACTTAGTTTTTCAAAGTTCAATTCAATCGAACTTGACTGCCACGAATACATTAGGACAAACGAATTGTGAAGTAGATATCTGCTTAACTATTCGTGTTCCCGATCGTGCCAATATGTTGTGCAATCTTGCAAGAATTAGCCCTAAAGAAATAACCTATTTTTAGACGATTAACACACAGTACCTATTGTAACTAACAGTTAACTTTAACTGTTGCTACACAATTTTCAACCATAAAATAAACAATTAGTAGAAAAAGGCTATTTTTTCACATCGTTATTAGGTATTTGGTTATGCTGGTCCATTGTTTAATCAGTCACATCATTGTCATTGGTCATTGTTTAATCAAATAATAGTTAGTAAACTACGAGTTATAACGCTATACATTTTTTAACCCATTCGTCATAAAAAAAAACAAATGCTACATACATTTTTATTGCTTACCTATTCATACTGTAAACGTAGTATCAACTGGCACTTAGTTGCTCTTTGTAACAATTAATTTATACAACAAAATAAGTAATCTGATATACCTCGCCCAAATTGGACGCTACAACTTACAAATTGAAAGCCTTTTTCGACGTAGAATTGACTTAAATCGATCCAAAAAAATATTAACATAATTATTAAGTCCAATTTTGCAATTAAAAGCGAAAAAGACGTAGAACGCACTCGATGATGAGATATCATTCAAGAAGTCACAACTCTTCATCACTTACAGGCAGGTAGGTTGAAGAAGGGATGAAAATAAATATAAATTAAAAGTTTGGGGGCAATGTCCTTTCAAGAAGTCTAGCCTGAAACAACATAAATACTGAAATATGAGGGTCGTCTGAAAACAATATCCCCAGCCTCTGCAAATGGCATCAAAGTGTTTTCAGAGATGCTTTATGTCATACTTAACGATTTATGAGATGCTAGCCTTAAATTATCTCTTAACCTTCAAGAAATAATCATTATAACTCATATTATAACCGAATGAAAACAAATCTGATTTTTTAATGGAAAACTACGTGAAGAATATCTGTCGGAGACCCGCTTCGCGGGACTCCTATTTCTTGATGATTATTCAAAAGTTCTCAGAAGGCCAGACTACAGTAGTATCTCAGATTAGGCCACTATTTTCCATGGGATTTTTCGGGATATTGATGAAGATACACTTATGATGATCACTTCTGAAAAAAGCTGTCCTGATTACAAATAGTAGTACATAACATTTAATGACGTTATTATCACGGATGAAAGAAAGAGGTATCAGGGGCCAAACATTTTCAAATTATTTGATTTTCTTCTCAGTGATGAGAAAGTGATTCCATAAAACAACTTATTATTTTGAAATGAATACTCGGGAAAAGTCCGTGCTCCGGAACAAGATTTTTGGGAGTTTATCCTTGTTTTACATCATTATAGACATTTACATAATGCTAACTTCAACTGAGGAAGAAATTGTATAATGTTACACTATATTTTGTTTAAAAAAAAAGTAAAATCTTTTTTTTTTTTAGTGAAATGTCGTCCTTTGAGTCCTCCTGGCAGAAGGAACTGTCAGATTGTCTGACTCAAAACTATCCAGGCTTTTTCCGGCGAGTGAAAGTGACAGAACTATACAAGTCGTGTAGCACCATCTCGTTCACTCACTCGAACAAGCCTGGTTTTAAGACGTTGTAATACCCCCAGGTCATTCAGTTACGTCACGCGCCCTTTTATGACAGTCCCACCCCACCTTGTCATAATCTCCTTACATGAATTATGTCTATAACCTTAACGTTCCATGTACTTGAATGACTATTACAGCTCACCCTAATATCTTTATAATCGATTCTATCGTCCATAAACGTCAGCACAAATTAAGGACGAAAGGATAAGAGGATACCTATAAAAAGCCATCTTCAACTTTCAAAATGATCAGCCGCTTTTGAAAGGACTTATTCACGCATAATTATCAACTTCAAAGAACTTTTCGCTTCAAGAATTAGTAACTGAAGTTTGGAGTCTTATAGTCATTCAGAAGTTCTACTTATTCTGTCTTTTAATTTACAAATGGTTGATTATAAAGACGTCTTGAAACAGTTGAAGCCGAATAAGTAATGCGTTCAAATTGATGCTTTTTTCAAGCTTACTTAATAAACTGAGTATTGCACAGCGAGTTTAGAAAAACCAGTTAAAAAACCGGCCAAGTGCGTGTCGGGCCACGCACAGTGTAGGGTTCCGTAGTTGCCCATCAAAATACTTATGCGAACTAACTAAACTGATTCGCTGAATTTAATTTTAAAAAGAAGAATTTTCAAAATCGGTCCAGGAGTCTTTGAAAAATCGGGGAAAATACATAAGAATAAAGATTACGACGAATTTAGAGCCTCCTCCTTTTTTTGAATTTAGTTAAAAATAGTTGACGATAAAAACCTACCTATCCCCAAAAAACGTACCTATAAAAGCTGTAAAAATAAAGTTGACAAACTTACATTTGCAGTTGTCTCCGATACATTTTGTTTTGAAAATATGATGTCCAAGTACATGTTATAAGTTGGTCGACTATTACTCGTAAAGTTGTAAAGCCTACTTAGTCACGATAATTTTCTTTTAAACTTCGTTATATATACTACTATTGTAAATTTTTTCACACCCCCAAACATAACCGTTTAGCTGGTAGAGGGGGGGGACACTCGAATCGAGCAAAATTTAGCACTTTAAAGCTTAATATTTCACAAACGAATTTTTTTATCAAAAAATTGTTAATGGAAACTATCATTATTTTTTAAAGACCTATTTAATGATACCCCACACTAAGGGGTACGCGAGAAAAAAAAAATCCTCACTTTACGTGTAAGTACTGGAGGTACCCTAAAAAAAAATATTTTACAAGATTTTATTTTACCACTTTTTTGGCACAACAAATCCGTATATTTACACTAAATTACAGCTCTGTAGTACTGTGCGTCTCTGAGCTAAACTGCGGACAGACGGACGGACGGACGGACGGACGGACGGACATGGCGAAACTATAAGGGTTCCTTGTTGACTACGGAACCCTAAAAAACAGTAAAGTATGAATTGTTAAAAAATATTATAAACCTTCTACTCCTGTTTCATGGTACGGATTTTATTGCAATTAATATTATGATTCTGTTGAAGTGGCTTTCTTAGATCTAGAGTCACGAAATTGTCTGGGGTCGCGGTACTGTGTGAATAAGTAAACGTGACCCTGAAACGTAAAGAGTAATTGAAGGAATACGGTGGATATAAATCAGTAAGTCTAACAATCCCTTCCCCCTCCAAAGTGCCAGCCTGCCCGACTTATCGAATTACCGTGACCCCGGAACGTAAAGGGCTATTGAAGGACACCGTAGATTTTAGTCAGAACGAGTCTGACAGTCCCTTCCGCCCTGCCCTGGGTGGGAGGACTCATTTGATGATTTTACTACGATAAAAAAAGTCTATCAATCCCTTTGCTCACGGCGGGAGGACTGTAATCCACCACGCGGGCCTTAAACGTGTTGGTAGAGTTCACTATTCTTTGATTTTTTGGATCTAAGACATACCACTTTCTTCACTGTTTTGAGAGCAATATGGTCATGAAATAAATTACACAAACTAATGCACCTGCCTGGGTTCAAACCCACGACCAACAACTCGTAAATTGGGGCTTTTCCTACTACGCGACATTAGGCTTTTGTTCGAGCTAAGCGTAACCAAATCGACGATAAAATTATTCCGGTCATTTGCAAACCAAAGTTGCTCTAAATTGCAATCTTAGATAATAATGGAGTCTTCGTCTTAGAAAAACATTGTTGGTATTTTTACCGACTTCAAAAAAAAAGGAGGTTATTTTAGTTTTAAGTCAACAGGGCCGACTGGTTCGTGACCAAACAGTTTACCGTACTTAGTATGTTAAGGAAGGCAGGAGTGGAATCAGCTAAGGAGTTGAATTCCCTTCCGCCATCTGTAATTCCCGACAGCTATAACTTTGAGGTCTTCAAGTCAAGAGTGAGCAGGTTACTTCTAAGCAAGCTTGCTTCATCGTCGACCACATCTTCGTTTACAATCAGGTGAGATAGTCGAAAACGCGAACCTATTTAAAAAAAGAAAAAGATTGTCAGTTCCTTTTGGCTGAGTAAAGGTCATAGCACATTATACCAGCACCGCAACTGCACAGCTGCAGCACGGCGTCACTTTGAATTTGGGCTACGGCTTGCCGTTGGCGTGTTAACTGCGCGTTGTACAGGAGGTGTAAGCACGCAGTTCGCGCACCGTCTGCGAGGTGCAGCTTGCTGTCACCGTGAACCTATTGTTATAAGGCATTCGTTTCGCTAGCAACTCGAAGTCGGCCGCCGCGCCGTAAGCACGCCGTCTGCTCGCTTGCAGCGCACGGGCTGCGAGGCGAGTTGTATGTTAGCGGTAAGCGCGCTGACTTCCCGCCGTTGGCCTTTTCACATTGACATTATGAAATATATTATATGACACATGATCTAAGGCTCTTATTTGAATGACAGGGTAACTGCTGGGTTGTAGCCGTGCCGTTGCCGCGCCGGTATAGTGTGCCATAACCTTTAGCCCCATCGTTATTTTTGAGCTAGAATGACGACAAAAGCAAAACCTATATTTCAATCTTAACTTTAAAGATACCTAGTTACTAGCTAGATAACCGAGTTTCCTGGCCTTAAATCACTTTTAAACCCCATTACTGTACCTCGTGTATCTACCGTGCCTCGTGTATCAACTATCAAATAAGAATGTTTAAATGTCTTCGACACCAAGTTATGAGTAACTTCTTAAGTTTGATTGACAACCTATAAGCATGTCTGAGAATGCCAATCAAGACGTATCAATAATCCCTTTGAACATATTAAACCCTAAGGTCTAATTAATCAGACTGAAGGGTTGCCCTTACGTCTCCCGATAATTAAGGTGGCGGCATATTCATGAGGCGTTTGATTATCTTGATTTGTAATTAGCAATATAACTGCTAGATAATTGGCTCCATTGAGGGCGATTGTCTTACAGCACTTAGGTATTATTCCATTAAGTCTAGTGTACGATCTCGTGGTCAATGGTTAATTGTGTTTGTGGGAGGTGTTCGATATTGGGAATGGAGTCCTTTGGGTTAGTTTCCGCGATTGCCAAATAAGCGTCTGCGCAAAGGAAACTCGGGCTTTGGTAATTCGTGAAGACTTTTCAGGCAACAGCCTTTCTAAAGGCAGAGAGAATAATCTTGGTGTAGAGCGCCGAACTGAAGATTTTGTCCCCGACTGGCGACTACATTTCCTGTATTTCCTTTAATGACTGATCGATCGATCTAGGACTACATAGAATCAATCTAATGTCTCGTTCTGTTACTGATTTTACCACGCTAAAAAAAAGTCTCGTTCTATTTCTAGTTATTATCTTTTAAGTACCAGCACGTGTAGCATGAATCTTTATTCTACCAAAAATAGACTAAGATATTTCTATGGACTGCCATATTTTGCCTAAATTTGGCACGACCATCTACGGATCGTGACCATTGTTATCTTTTTCTATATTTTAAACATTCGTTTATTTTCTAAGCATTATAAATAACATAAGCAACATAATATAGGAAGCATAGCTAATGTTTCCCATATAGAAATATTTCTACAACCTGTCATTTTGTCTATTCATCAATCGATAAAACCCGTTTCTACGGTACCATGCTACACGTGCAGGTACACAAACAAGGATACAAAACCCTTATCGATAGAAGGTCGGGGTTCGACCCCTTCCCTACTATTTACTTGGGACACATTGGACACTTAATTAGACCACACAAGCATTATTTGTCACAAACCAATAGGCATGATTACAGTTTCAATAAATTACAAACCTATTTAGTCCATATATTAAGGTATTCAATATTTTAATGGACACATGTTTTTTTCGGAATACATTGACAAAGATAAACGTCAGTGACTCAGGTCAGTTTTCAGTGTCTAGAGATAATTGACGAAGGAGAGAATTGAAGGAGGAGCTCGTGGCTAAATAATTACAGCGACACAGGCTGATCTTCCGGGTTAAGCCGTGCTTGCCAAGGTTGGTCTGTGGATGGGTGACCATCTGTCATAGCGAGTTTCATCCGTGCCTCGGAAAGCACGTAAAGCCTTAGAATAATAACAAGCATAGAAACCGCGTAAAAGTAGGAACTGAAAACAGATAGCTGACACGTATTTTGCTTATGTGCTTTCGCGTACGATAGAATGAGACAAAAACTTCACTCTGTTTCTATTATTTTCTTAGTGGTCACGACTAGAAATGTCAACGGACTCCATTGGACACCTTTTAGTACGACTAATTTCAAAATAACTTATTTAAGTGCCATTGCCTGTGACTTTAGCATCTTGCTCACTTGGTCGGGTTATAATGGCGAAAATTTTTTGTGGCGGAATTGGGCCAACTGCGAATTAAGAATAAAATTGTGCTGTATTTCCCACAAAAACAGGTGTTAACCGGTGTTGTGTTTGTGCGTCATGAAATGCCAATTTAACTGAACAATGTCTTGTGTGATTGAAGGATGTAAATCCCATTCAGGACGAAAAGAAAATTGTTCTGAAGAAATTACATTTCATCGGTAAGTTTTTCAATTCTAAGTGCATGAAATAAGCAGAAAATAAGTCATAGTATTATAATAATTTTGTCAATTCTATAATGTATTGTTTAAATTTCAACTTTTAAGGTATTTTGCTTGAAAATAGCATAGTTTCCTTATTTCAAATTAGGTTAGGTTTTTTGCTAGTGATGTGGTAAAATCGCGTACCTACATGTATCGATATTTTTTATGGCAGTCATGCCATTTCTGGGACATTATTGCCAGTGTCGAGCCGTACAATAGAAATGTAACAAACTGAAGTACCCCATGGTAATTAAATAATAATCGATTTCTAGTAATATGAAGAAAAATAATGTTGTTTGATTACAGCTTCCCGAAGAATGAAGCAATTAGGAAGGAGTGGATTCGACGAACTTCCAAGCGAAATTGGACAGTTAAATCTCATAGTCGCATTTGTTCAAAACATTTCACTGCAGATGCATTTGTGTCAAATATAAATATTAAATGGAGGAGATTGAAACACAATGCTATACCTACGTTATATTTGCAGAGATCAATGGTAATAAGAAAATTTACGGAATCATTTTATTTATTAAAATATCACTTTAAATTATGTTTTTCCTTTTACCAGAACCTTGTTGAAGGTTAGGTTTTATTAAGGAATTTTATAAGTTTATTACTGGCTGCATAATCTATGGTTTCTTATTTTGATGTGTTCCGTTATTTTTGAATTTGAAAAAGAGAAGTGTTTTGTCACTGTGTAAAAAATATTCTTGTGGGGATCGAAGAAAAGTATTGTACGAAATGGTTGTGAAATTTGGTTAGGTTTTTCTATATGAGTTTTATCTTTTATAAAGAATTATTATGTATACGTGAGTGAAAGTAAATATGAATAACAAATAATCAAGAAGTGTTTGATTCAACGAAGGATTCCCATAGTGGCGAAGGATTATTCATAATGTTAAAATAATAAAACCAACGGGTCATGGGCCCTCACGAGCTACGATATGATGAGTGAGTAGAAAAATGAATTACTAAAAGTCCGAATCTCAAAATGGCGAAAGAATTTGTAAAATTATCAAAATTGACCAACGAGTCTGAATATTCTGTTTGGAAGATTAAACTTATGCTTATATTTAAAGCAAAAGAAATCAACTCTATTTTGGATGAAGGTGAAAACCTTAAAAAGGATTTTGAAAAGAAAGATGCAAAAGGAAAATTACTGATTTTATGCTCGATCAGCGAAAAGTACATGGTTTACGCAATAAACTGCGCAACAACAAAAGAAATTTTAGACAAATTCGATAATATTTTCCTTGGACATAAAGATACCCAAATTACTCAACATTTAGAAGATTTTTACAATTATAAATTCAAAAACGAAGACATTTTATTAGACATTACAGAGATTGAAAATAAAGCAACCAAATTAAGAGGCTTAGGATTTAATATTGATGACAAACAAATAATAACAAAAATATTAACAAATCTGCCGGAGAAATTATATCACTTTAGAACAGCATGGGAGGCAACATCAATAAGTGATAAAACATTAACAAATTTAATATCACGGATTAGTCTTGAACTAAGGATGAGGACTAACAATCTTGTGGAGGAACCTGTAACAAGAACATTGGATGAGAATGATAAAAACAGCCAAGAAGCGACAACAAGTTTCTTAGTAAGGACATGTTACAATTGTGGGAAAAAAGGACATATTGCTAGATTCTGCAGGACTTTAACATCGAGTGGTGACGGTAATACCATAAATAATATACAGTGCTTCAAATGCATGAAAAATGGACACCGATATACCGTATGTAATGCCAAGTTTAACTGCCAGAATTGTAGTGATAATACTCACTATACAAAGTTTTGTCTAAATAAACACGTAAGTAACTGTTTTACTAGTAAAGAAATAGAAACTATTGAATTTATCATTGACTCCGGAACCAGCAGTCACATTGTTACTTCTGAGGATTATCTTATGGATAAAAGGAAGATAAACTATAAGATTATGACAGCTGATGGCAACATTCATCATGTAAACACCATGGGCAACATCTATACCAAGAATATTACATTGAGAGATGTTCTTTTTGTTCCAGAACTCAAGAAAAACTTAATATCTGTGTCTAGACTAACAGATGATAATTACTCCTTAAAATTTTTCAGAAACACATGCGACATTCGTAGATCAGAGGATGACTGTGCGGTTATTGGTGAGCTGAAACAAGATAAATTATTTTACATCAGTGTTAACCCAGGGCCAGTCGTGCTTTCAAGGTCAGTAAAATCCTTTTACTTAGATTCGAACTTTTGGCACCGGGCATTAGGTCATGTACCTATAACCAAAACCAAGGATCTTGTTCGAGGAATAGAGGGAGGCCTAGTGAAGGAAACGGACATCTGCGAAGTCTGCACAAAATCAAAATTATGTAGGAAACCGTTTAAAACAATTCGACAAAGAGCATTTAATCCTTTAGAAATAATTCATAGTGATATTTGTGGTCCTATTGAAACTGAAACATGGGATGGTTACAAATATTTTATAACTTTTTTGGATGACTATACACATTTTATTAAAGTATTTTTAATTAAAAATAAGAGCGAAGCTTTCTCAAAAATAATAAACTACATTAATTTGGCAGAAAATCATTTTCAAACAAAAGTTAAGACATTTAGATGTGATAATGGTGGTGAATACAATAGTAAACAATTTAAAACTTATTGCAATAGTAAAGGAATTAATATTGACTATACAATTCCTTACACTCCACAGTTAAATGGTAAAGCTGAACGATTAAATAGATCATTAATGGAAAGGACTAGAGCGTTACTGTTTGATATGCAGCTACCACGTGTTTTATGGGGTGAAGCTGTTTTAACCTCTGCATATTTAATTAACAGAAGTGCTAATACAATAAATAATAAAACACCAGCCGAAATGTGGTTTAATAGAATACCGAATTTAAAACATTTAAATATTTTTGGATCTTTAGCATATTATAAAAATAATTATCAATTAAAGAAACTTGACTCCAGGAGTAGCAAAGGACTTTTAGTAGGATTTACAAATAATGGTTATAAGATATGGGATCCTTCTGATTTTAGAATTGTTTATTCGAGAGATGTAGTGTTTAACAATAATAAGAGTGATGTTGCGGATTATCTAAAATGTTGTAATCGTAGAGTGAAACAGTGTGAGTTAGACAATTTATTTAAAGAGGTGAGTGTTGATATTGGTGATAATGGTTTTAGTAGTGAAGGTAATGGTGATATTTGTGGTGATATTAATAATGAAGTTAATGATGACGTAGTTGGTGGTGATGTCTTTCGTAGTGAAAGTGGTGATGGAGCTGTTGGTGATGAAGGAAATATTGAAGATAATGAGGTATTTGAAGATAGTTTTGATAATGTTGAAGTTGAAGTTAGAGGTGAAGATGTTGGAGATAATTTTGAAGATAGTGTTGAAGATGTTGGAGTTAGTGTTGAAGACACTGGAGTTGGAGTTAATGTTGAAGATAATAATATTTTGAGAGGGGAAGGTAGAAATGACACAGGAGTTGAGACTAGTGATGAGTTTGAAGATGCAGTTGAAGCAGTTAATGTGGAACGGAGAATTTTACCAAATCGAGAGAGAAGATTGCCAGCATGGCTGAAAGATTATGATTTAGAGACTTCATTTTTAACGTATACAGATGTTTTTAATAGTTTTGATAAAGATTTATGGTGTAAAGCAATGAAGGAGGAGAAAGATTCATTGGAGAAAAACAAGACTTGGGAAATTGTAAACAGGAGTGAAGCAAAGAATAGAAAGATAATCTCAAATAAATGGATATTTACAATAAAGCCTGGTGGAAGATATAAGGCGAGATTAGTGGCAAGAGGTTTTCTTCAAAAGCATAATGTGGATTATAAAGAGACATATAGTCCAGTGGTTAATACTACTAGTGTTAGATTGTTGTTGGCTATTGCAGCACAAAAAGGTTTGAAAATAAAACAATTTGATGTGAAGACAGCATTTTTATATGGAGAGTTAGATGAAGAAATTTTTATGGAAATACCTTTAGGATATGATATTAAAGATAAAGAAAATAAAGTTTGTAGATTAAAGAAAAGTCTTTATGGATTAAAACAAGCACCACTTATGTGGAATAAAAGATTGACGGAGTTTTTGAAGAAATTAGGTTTCTTTCAATTGAAATCTGATCCATGTGTGTTTGTAAATAAAGATAAAGGAATTTATTTGGCTATTTATGTTGATGATGGAATTTTAATTGGTGAAAACGAAATTGACTTAACCTTTAACTGTGGACGTTCCATTTTTGATACACTACTTTGGACGTGCGGTCTCAGAGACCGCTATCTTTACGGGCTGATTTCTACCTTGATGCGTAATAATTGTGTATTTTTTTGCTTTTATCACTTAGAAGAGTTTTTAAATATACATTAAAGATGTAATTTTAATGAAAAATGTATTTATTATAAACTATATGTACCGATATAACAATCAAAGGCGCTATTCAGATTTTTTAGCTTGAGATCACTTTATAGGTATATTACCGGAGAAAAATGACTTTTTTAGTTAATTTAAATTCTTTTACAATAAAATATAAAGAACAAAGGACATAAAAAAATTAAATTAAATTTCTCAAAACTAAACATAAAAATTTTGACAAGGCCCCAACTTGGTCATGTTTATTGACAGAATTATTGACAGTCTTTGTATAGAGGCTTAGATCATTGCCTACATAAGTGTGGGTCCACTTTCGTTTTTATATTTGGTGGGCACAGATTATACGTTTTACGTTTAGGAACTGCATTTACTTCACTTGGTGGCCCTTGGGACGGCATAGCAGGGCCCAAAACTCGTTTCAGGCATGTCACGGCAAATGAGTGATTATAACTCGTCTTTGTTATTCAGAAATTGACCTCTTTCTAATTTTTTGTCTTGGTGTTGATTGAATAGAGAGTAGGCATTAATTCCACACAAGTCCAGAACTCTGTGGAAATCACCACCAGGCCATTTTCTTGTTCGGCGACTGCTCGAATAAATTGAACATTTCTTGTCCGTTTCGTCTACTCCCCTTTGGTGGGATTATCCGATCATCGTATGTCACCGTCGGCTCTAGTAGTACTATCACTCTCTTCAATAATCTATCGTTCAATCAAGTGATTTTTTTCAATGTCAGCTTCATAAAACAAACAATCATCAACATCCCCATCTCTGTCGCACTGAACCGATTCTAAAAGCAATCAATAACTCTCGTTTTCAAAGAATGATCATCTAATCGCAATATTTTACCGGCTATATAAGTAGACGAACTCGATCTTCGTTTGTCAACAGTCGTTCATTGATCATTTTTTGACATTTCAGCTTATAAAATTTAAAACAAACAAAATCATCGTCGGCGTCAATGTATAACACAAATGTGGACGCGCGGTCTCACAGACCGCACTCAAAATATAAAGCGAAATTACTCACGCAGTATTTAGCCGATTACGTAACTTTCACTCTTAACTGTCGTTTAGTAACTAAAACCGAAGCTACTGAGGCGTGTATACGTGTAGGGTACACGGGAGGAGAGGGGCACGAGAATCACAAACTGCACGCGGTCTGTGAGACCGCACGTCCATAGTTAAAGGTTAAATAAAATTATTAATAAATTAGAAACTGAATTTGACATGCGTAAATTTGATAAAACTGAAAAGTTTATAGGGTTTGATGTTAAAGTAGAGCAAAACTATATTAAGATTTATCAAGAAAGTTATATTAAACAAATTTTAGAAAAGTTTAAATTTGAAAACTTAAAGGACAGTTGTCATCCTGATATTTTAGTCGATGTACATCAAGAGGGGAAAGGTGGAGTTGATGATGTACATAAATATCGTCAGTTAATTGGTTCTTTATTATATTTAGTTAATAAAACAAGATTGGATTTATCGTTTCATGTAGGTTATTGCAGTAGACATCAAGAAAATCCGAATTTGAATGATTTTGGAAATATTAAGAATATTTTTAGGTACATTAAAAACTCAATTAGTAGTGGTATACAGTATGTTCGTGGGAACGATATCTGTCTAAAAGCATACTGTGATGCAGACTTCGCAGGTGATCCTGACACTAGAAAAAGTACGACTGGCTTTGTAATATTTTATGGTGGTGGCCCTATACATTGGTGCTCACGCAAGCAGTCAGTCACTGCTCTTTCGAGTACTGAGGCTGAATACATTTCTGCAGCTGAATGTATAAAAGACCTGCTGTACATTCAGACTCTGATCTACGAATTGACTAATAAATTGCCGAAAACACAGTTGTTTGTTGATAATCAATCTGCTATAGTATTGATTAAGAATGGAATTTTAAATAGAAGAAGCAAACATATTGATGTTAAATATCATTTTATTAAGGAGAAGATAGATAAAAATTTGTTAGAAATTAATTACTGTTCTACTAAAAATAATTTGGCTGATATTTTAACTAAACCACTGGACAGAACAAAGTTCTTGAGATTAAGACAATGCTTAGTGAGTGATAAATAAAGGACATTCTTTAATGTGAAGAGTTATGTGTTGTGTTTGAAGATTTATTAGGAGATAAGATTGTTTGGGAGTTAATTTGAAATTTTGTTGTAAGTTAGTGATGTAAGGTTTTTAGATTAGTTAATTCAAAAGTTTGTTTGTAGTTTTTAATTAAGTTGGGTGGGTTTAATTAAGTTGGGTTTTTAAATGAGTTGATGGGAGTTAGTTATAAGTTTGTTTTCTGCATGTTGTCCTAATTGTTTTAAATATAAAATTCAGAGGGGATGTTGAAGGTTAGGTTTTATTAAGGAATTTTATAAGTTTATTACTGGCTGCATAATCTATGGTTTCTTATTTTGATGTGTTCCGTTATTTTTGAATTTGAAAAAGAGAAGTGTTTTGTCACTGTGTAAAAAATATTCTTGTGGGGATCGAAGAAAAGTATTGTACGAAATGGTTGTGAAATTTGGTTAGGTTTTTCTATATGAGTTTTATCTTTTATAAAGAATTATTATGTATACGTGAGTGAAAGTAAATATGAATAACAAATAATCAAGAAGTGTTTGATTCAACGAAGGATTCCCATAGTGGCGAAGGATTATTCATAATGTTAAAATAATAAAACCAACGAACCTAATGATATTTTCCCCTAAGGGCCGAGTCACACCGGAATGGCAGCGGCCGCCAGCGGCGACGCCGTGTGCCGCTGGCGGCCTCGCGCGACCTCCAGACCCCACGCGCCTAGTCTCCTCTTGACTAGTTTAAAGAAATGGTTTTTTTAAATAAATTGAAATTAGTTTCTCCTCGATATCCATTTTTTGTTTAACGTAGCACAATACTATCGTGTTTTAAAATAGGTATTTATTTCTGACTACACAACGTATCCCGTCTTTAGACTATAGAGAAATGATGCGCTCGCTCAGTATTGCGGCGGGGGTGAGGAGCGAGCGGCCGCCCGCGGTACCGCGAGTGGCCTCGCGTCGTCGCTGGCAGACGCGGGCAGAACCACCGAGAAGATGCGCGTGACGCGCGGCTGCTCGCGTCACCGCGGATGACCACGCGACCTTTTCAAGCTTTTCAAGCGGTACTGGTCTTTTAAGTATGTAGATAAAGTTTAAAATTATATTACACTGTAAGTGCTCGCCGCGTCGCTGCCGGCCGCTGCCATTCCGGTGTGTCTCGGCCCTAAGAAACTGACTGTTCCTCAAAGCTAATAGGAAAAGCTTTCGTTGGTTTAGGAAGGAATATGCTAAATTGCGCTGTGATCTGTTAAAAAAGGATTGTATCTATCAATCGAAAACCTGATTGACGCTTTTAATTAGGATATTTAACTTTACATCAGTCACCGAGCGTCCACTGCTGGATATTTGGCCTTACCCAATACTGGGCGAACGTATTTAAGTAAAAAAGAAAGAAAGACAGACATAATTATTTTGAACTTATGGCCCAGTTCTGGGCTGACTCAATTTAGAATATTATTGACACTTTATGAAGATTATTTTGATGAATCATAACCATTTAACGAACAGATACTATCAGTGTATATTTGATGATTTTCTTAGGACGAAACAATCATTATGTCGAGAAATATAATTATTTCATCGACATAGTCAATCCCTAGCACTTCTGTACTATGTCTATACCCCGTGACAACCTGCACATTTACGCAAATGGCATCGTATATGCATTTCTTTCTGATGCTTTGACAATGTCATAAGTAAAAAAGAGTGCAGAGTACTGTACTTTGTTGTTATTTTTACACGGTTTCTATGCATTAGTTATTATTCTAAGCGTAAAGCCGTTGATCCCGGCCGTCATTTGTAGATCTTTGACAGTTACTGTTAGTCAGAAGCTGTAAAGTCTGACAACCAGTCTTACCATGGGATATCGTATTGCCCAGTTACTGGGTTGTGGAGGTTCGACAGGCAGTCGCTCCATGGAAAATACTGATATCTAGCTGCATCTGTTACGATTGGAAGCCGACCCAAATACCCTGTATAGTTGGGAAAAGGCTAGGCAGATGGTTTTTTTTTTTTTTAACGTGGTAAAATCATCAAATGAGTCCTCCCACCCCGGGCAGGGCGAGAGGGACTGTGGCCAGATGATGAGAAACAATTAACGAAGTATTGAGTAAGTTTTCAGCGTGCCTCAAGCATTTTACCAACATTTCAAGCTTCTCTTTGTCACACACATACTGCGCGCTGTCGTTAACTTTGCGACAATGTCAATACGAAACGAAATGAAAATTGAGTTTACATTGTTCTCTGGGAAGAAATTCGATAAGAATTTGTAAAAACCTTGTACTCATAAACTCATAAGAAGTGATAAATTCGTTCAAGTTCGTTACCTTAGTTCAGTAATCAGCTGACTAAATTGAAATACCGTAGAACGCCTTTTGTGCCCAACTTTGCCTTTTACTGGTTGAAATAATTCTCGTTAGCTTAGTTTTAACTCGTTTTTAAACATTTGGTAGTAAGTTTTGTTTATTAGGACAACATATTTTCCATTATTATTATATTCTGGGATTATGTTAATCCCAATTGCGGCGTTGTCAGTTGGTCAAAAAAGACCGGTGAGTTTGGGTAGATCATTTGGTCAATCTGCTGAAATAAAACTTACTTTTCTGAAATTTTTTCAAACAAGATTTATTGTAAACACTTTTACACGTAATCAGGATTGGGAGCGTCATAGACGATTTAAAAATAATAATAATTAAGTTTTATATGAATTATATTTTATGGGGTGCGTACACGGAGTGTCGTAGAGCTCGTGGCTAAATAATCACAGCCGCACAGGCTGCTCTTCCGGGTTAAGCCGCGCTTGACGAGGTTGGTCTGTGGATGGGTGACCATCTATCATAGCGAGTTTCCTCCGTGCCTCGGAAAGCACGTAAAGCCGTTGGTCCCGGCTGTCATTTGTAGATCTTTGACAGTCGTTACTGTTAGTCAGAAGCTCTAAAGTCTGACAACCAGTCTTACCAAGGGGTATTGTATTACCCAGTTACTGGGTTGTGGAGGTCCGACAGGCAGTCGCTCCATGTAAAATACTGATATCCAGCTAAATCTGGTTTGACTGGAAGCCGACCCCAATATAGTTGGGAAAAGGCTAGGCAGATGATGATGATGATGTACACGGAGTGTCGTAAGATCTAAACTAATAAATAATATCTTTCTCTTTTGCACTACAGTTCAAGGACACTTTTACTAGTATTTTGTTTTATTTCTTTATTGAGTAGCCTAGTAAGCATGAAACCCTACATACACCGTCAACCACAACATTATTATGATGAGATATTTGTCAAATAAAGGTCTTACTGTACTTGGAAAATCTCGTTATATATACGCCATAAATAATTTACCAGAAAGTGAGTTTTATAACGATAGAAATAAGGGGCAGTTTAATTTGACAAATACACCTAGTAGGGTGCCAGCATGGCACAAAATATTTGCACACCATTACCAACATACTGTGTAACCTCTTCAATCATGGCAAATAGGCAACATAGCAAAAACTCATTGGCCTAGTTATAAGAAACAATCCTGGGATTGATTCCCACGTGCAGCGATAATGTTGTTGTGTTTTTACCCAGCTTATAAACGACATAGCAACTTAAAGTTCCCATTAGCTTCACGTCATTTTTTTTTTTTTTTTTTTTTTTAGCGTGGTAAAATCATCTAATGAGTCCTCCAACCCCGGGCAGGGCGGGAGGGACTGTCAGACTTCTACTGACTAAAATCCACGGTGTCCTTCATAGCCTGTTACGTTCCGGGGTTACGGTTAGGGAATAATCCCGCGACCCCGGCAGGCTTTGGCCCTCTCTGAGAGGGGGGCCCCGTCATTATGCTGACGCTCTTTGAGGCGCGCGTGGGACACAACGCGCCGTCGACCCGGGCATGGTCCTTGGTCGGGCAGCGAGTTGCCCTTTACTCGCTGCCCGCATGCCCGCGCCTACGGTGGCCGGAGATCGTCGCGCGACGTCCGTCGCCGTGGGCGTCCTACACCGCGGTTGGGGCGGAGGGAGAACTCTGTCCTCTCTCGCTCGCGGCGCGCCTCCTCCTTCGCGAGCATTACTGCTTCGCAGAAGGAGGCGACCGCTTCCCACTCCGTCTCGCCCCGCAGCATGGCCGAAACCAATGCCGGGCGCGAGAGGTCTCCGCCTATCGCAGCCGTGAGGACACGTCGGTGCGCCGCCCAAGCTGGGCAGTCCTGCACCGTATGCTCCACCGTGTCCTCCGGGCGATCTTCGCAGTGATGACACCCGGACGTATCCTCCTTCCGCATTAGACACAGGTACCTCCCGAAGCACCCATGCCCGGTGAGGACCTGCGTCAGGCGGAAGGTAAGGACGCCATGACTTCTCTCCAACCACTCCTCAAAGAGGGGTCTTACCGCCGCAATTGCGGCGTGCCCGGCCGTCGGTCGCGACAGTCGTTCCTTCCATACTGCCCTGAGATCGCGCCGGAGGTCTTCGCGCCGCGCCTCGACTTCGCGAGGCAGCGGGCTCACGCCCCGGCGCTGCGCCTCCACGCGCCACTCATAGACGCGCTGGAGGGCAGTCGCCTCCAGATCCCAAGGCAGCAATCCGGCAAGCAGGTTGGCCGATTCGCCGGCAATCGTGCGGTATCCCCGGATCATTCGGATAGCCATGACCCTCTGGCATGCGACCAGCTTCTGTGGTCGCGTCCGGATGCTCAGGGCCCACACAGGGGCCCCGTAGAGGGCCATGCACCGCACGACACCAGCGTACAGCCTACGGCAGGAAGCGTTTGGCCCGCTGAGATTGGGCAGCAGTCGCCTGAGGGCGGCCGCTGCACGGTTCAGCCTTGGGGCCAAACTCAGGAAATGCTCCCTGAAGTTCCACCGGCTGTCGAGGACGAGTCCCAGGTACTTCATCGTCCCCTGTACGCCGATTGGAACTCCTTCCAAGCTTCACGTCATAAAAATAAAATTTTATTTATTTTCGTTATCATATTTATTAACACAATTATCGGGCTGATAACTAAACAACGAATAAACTCTCTAAAAAGAAACAAAAAAAAACATTAGAATAATTTCACTTAAAACAAAAACTTTTCACTTTGAAAACTAAGAAAAACCTCTTAGTATTCTGTACCTAAAAGAAGATCTTATAAATCACAGTGGATTTTGGCGAAGATCACGTACTTATCTGGCCCTAAAAAAGTTTTTAAGAAAGTTCTTACATTTCAATTAAAATGTTCATTTGGAACTTTCACACGCCAGCCGTAATAGGTATATTCTAAAATGAGTTTCTGAACGTTTTTTATTCGTCCCTAGCTAGTCTTTTACTATGTTCACCTCCTAACTAATAATCAGTACTTGTGTCATTGTTTTGTAACCGATAGTGTACCTTTAAAAAAATGGTAGTATTGTTATTTTCAAAACGAGTAAAAACTAATAATAATAATTGAAGACAATAATGCACCATATCAACACACCCTTATATTCGCAATATTTACAATAGAGACATCTTTCCTTCAAGTCTAGAACTAAAACGACCAGACGTATACGGTAATTTACGCTAGATGGCGTTACGGGTAGATTTGAGTCGTGTCTTTGAACTAGATGTGGATGATAGATACTTTACAACAATGCGAATGTTTATTTGAAATAATTAGTGCCAAAAGTTTGTAACACGAAATAGATACTTCCTATCTACAAGCTTAACTCTTTTTCTGAATAGATAGACTAGTAAGTATCTCATCTCTATCTATTCTTATGAATTGATGATGATGTTGTGGTTGACGGTGCAGTACGACACGCTTCCCTAGATTAGGATTAGGAATTTTTGTTTCCTAATAACTGATAGAACAGTTTAGGTACCTAAACTATTCTATCAGTTATTAGGAAACAAAAATTCCGGTAAATAATTCCACTCCTTAGCTATACACACAATGAAAGTGATGGCATTTTGTTCGACGAGTACGTAGGATAATAATGTCCACCATGTTTCAATTGCATTGCTGTACGCCTTCAAGTCTGATGTTAAAAAGGGCGACGCAGAGTCAAATTGTGCATTCTATCGCATAATGTACACTCGACATAGTGCAATCATGACCCATTTTGACATGAAATCGTTTGAATCCGTCAAATTGACAAAGATCAAAGTCTTTACCATGGATATGTTTAAGTATGTTTACGCGAATGTGGACCTAATTGTATTTGAAAGTCTGTAGGAAAATAAGCTTATCTGGGGTCATAATTCCACTTTGTCGAGTGTACTCCCCGGAATGTAAGTGTCGATGTTCAAGGTTTTTGAGCTATGACTCAAGCAGTGCATTATGGTATTAAAGTTTCCTGGGGCCGTATTACAACGTCTTAAAACAAGGCTTGTTACAGTGTGTGAACGAGATGACGCTAGACGACTAGTATAGCTCTGTCACTTTCACTCGCCGGAACAAGCCTGGTTTTAAGACGTTGTAATGCGGTCGGTGGTGGCCTACCATGTCGTCTTCAGCAAATTGCAGTGTGCGTAAGAGACAGAGCTATACAAGTCGTCTAGCGCCATCCCATTCCCACAGTGGAATTTTAAGACGACATGATAGGACCACCTGACCCGTTTGTTAACCGACTTAAGTATAGACGCCAGCAGGTGAACCAACCTCAATCTGTCAAATACCAATCGAACATTAACTTTCCACCATTGTGATCTGTACCCTTAGCACGAGTTTTCAGTATTTGAGACGTAAAGTAAACTGGAACTTTAACAATTTCAAATTGACAATAAATTTCAAGGAAAAAATTAATTCCGTCTTCGCAAACCAGAGGCCCTGTTCCATTTATTCACACAAGAAACGCTGTAAATACTGGAAAGACGCTGACAGATTTAGGCATGTTGCTTTGCTGGCGTCTGTACACTCACTGTCTAGATACAACTTATTACCATACCTAATAGCGCACGTAATATTAAAGGCAATATATTAGGTCTGGCCTTACATAATAAGGGTTTTAATTATTCTTCTTTTTTATTTCAAAACATGATCGCACAGCGACGAAATCTTCATATTCGGAAGCAGATTTTTTTAAGCCATGTCCATTACCGGAAACAAATTTATGGTGTACGTAACGTATTTGTGTATATTTTATGTTTTTTTTTTTGTAACCAGAGCCGGCTTTTCCAAAGGGCATCCTGGACACTTACCTAGGGGGCACTTTATTTAGGAAAGTTCGTCTGAGCATCGTTGCAGGGGCTATAAATAGAATATCAATGTAATTTAGCTTATGCCAGGTGCTTCTAAATGGTCTTGACTCTTGGGGCCATCTTAAAAACCGCCCTGAACAACAAAGGGTACAAGGTAGGTAGGTATAGTTTGGTTTGTAGTCGGACCGCCCTATTTTTTTTTATTTTTATGGCTCGGTACTCGAAAACTCGAGGAATGTGGCCTGTCCGACGACGATGCTAAACAGCGGAATAGATGGCGCCTCATGATTAAGAAAGCCGACCCCGCGTGAGGCGAGGACAAAGAAGAAGATCGCTCGCTATTCGCTTTTGCATCCTGCATTTTATGGTTACTTTAGCTTTTCTGTATAAGTTGGTTATGTTATTATATTTTATTATCCATACTTAGTTAAGGCGAAGTGGGGCCCTACTGTCCTTAAGTGCCCAGACGGCCCTGGCTGAAATCACCCATTCGGGTACGAAAATCTCGATTAATTTCCAACATGTTTCAGAGCTATAAGCTTTAGTGCGAACAGGAAACACTCCAGTTCGGATTATTTTATACATTGCAGCGTTGATCCGGCTTTACTAGTATTTCACTTTGAAAATAACTGGAATTTTTAATAATTCTCAATCTCGATGAGTTTTCAGATAATGGATGATATAAGGCTGCTTTTCCACCAGAGATGCGCTATGCTACGTTTGCTAAGGATGCGTTTGATATCCACCAATCATAATCATTATGTGTGTGTGCGTTATGAAAACAAATGAATATGATTGGTGGATATCAAACGCATCCTTAGCAACGTAGCATAGTGCATCTCTGGTGGAAAAGCAGCCTTATTCCGTTGTGCATTCAGGTTTTCGATATTATAATTATTAAAGTTAGGAGATTTTACGTTATTGTACCTAATTATGTATGTAGTTACAAAACGTAACACACCATAAGAAAGCGGAAGTACTTGCATCGAAATGTTGATATCAATATGGATCTTTCAGGGATTTTCAATAGACAATCTCGTATGCAAAACAGTACAAGTAAATAATAGTAATAAAAATATCCTTTTATGTCTAAATGGCTGAAAACAGTTTGAAAATCACCCAAAAAACGAGTTAGATATCTACTTTTTTATAAATTACTCGCTCCCTGTGGATTTTGACAAATAAATTGTGTAAAAGTAAATAACTCTTTCTTTTAATTAATCACGCGATTTTCTGCTCTTTCGAAGTATTGGGGCATATCCACTTTATTCGTTCGCCGTATGAAATCAGTGTAGTGTAAATAGGTACATGAATAACTTCTACCTAAAGATATTTTTAAAGAAACGAAAAATTCTGTTACGAGCAGGGTAAGAAAAACAAGGGAACGAGAAATTCAGCGTTGTGAGCAGTGGTTGCGATGGCCTAGTGGTTAAGGCGTCTGGAGTACCTATCCAGAAGACGCAGGATCAAACCCTGCTCGCAACAGAATTTTTCATTTCTTTAAATATATATTTGCGAAGACGCGACGCAGGCGCTATTGCGTTTAAAAAGTATAACTTTAACTCTACCAAATTCTGACCTACGTAAAAAACACATTGAAAGTAAGATCAAACAACAACCAGTCTGAATGCTAACCACTAACATGTCAGCAAACTACACGAGAGACATTGCAACTATGAGGCTGTATCTACTATCTGACAGAATGAGGGATAACACCTACGCAAAAAACACATTGAAAGTAAGACCACATAACAACGAGTCTGAATACTAACCACTAACATGTCAGCAAACTACACGAGAGACATTGCAACTATGAGGCTGTATCTGACAGAATGAGGGATAACCCGAGTCACGTACGCAATCTTACTGAGATTGATGCGTCGTCTGCGCTGCGATTATGTCAGGAATGCCTTGTGATCTGTGTGTCCTTGCTACGGTGCATATGTTGAAGGGAGATTGAGGATACTTCGTGTTTTAGAGAGACGAAATTGAGAATCGATTGTGTTTGTGTGAACTTCATCATCAGTCTATGAATGTTCCCACTGGGACACAGTGGAGACCTGTGCCTCCACTGTGTAAAAGGGAGTGGGCCATAATCCACCACGCAGGCCCAAAGCGTGTTGGGGGATGCGTCATAAATTGTCTTCGAATTTTTGGTTTTATATAGGATATGCCGGTTTCCTCACGATGTTTTCCTTCACCGTTTTGAGAGCAGTGGTGATGAAAATAAATACACAAAGTAATGCGCCTGGCTGGGTTTGAACCCACGATCTAAAACTTGTAAGCTTATTTTCTTCGCTTTATTTGTCAATTAATATTCTTTACATTAGACACTCGATGTTATACCTATTTAAATCATAATCTGCTTTCAGATTAAACTCAATTTTTCTTGCTTCAAAAAAACGACGAGAGAAGAAAAAAGGTAAGTAGTGCCCTTGCACTTCGCTTGGCTCTTTTTGGCGGGGCTCTACCGTACCCCCAGATTCTAAATCGGTTATACAGGGAGGACAAAAAAACGTGAATCAAACGATACAGGGTGAAAGTAAACGCTATTTGCACTATTTTCTGTAGCAGAGCCTTTACTTGAAGAGTTACGACTGTTTGAGTGTTATTTCAAGAAATCCACTTGTTTTATCTGATTAACGAAACGATTCGGCAGTACTGGTGGCCTAACAAGTCTTAAAGCGAGAGTAATCCAGTGTTGGAACGAGATGGCGCTAGACGACTTGTATAGCTCTGTCACTTTCCCACAATGGAATAACTGGTATGTGTATTTCATGACAAGCAATGTGAAAATTCTGATAGACCTACATCCAGTTAAACTGGAAGCCGACCCAAAGTTCGGTAAAAGTTGGGTCAAAATCGTCAGCCTATAATGTTCCCACTGCTGGGACACAGGCCTCCTCTCTGTGAGAGGAAAAAGTTGGGTATTTGGTGATAATTTTCATGAAAGCGAAACGCTGTCATAAACACGATCCGAAATTAATGAGCAGGCCTGTTGTGAATTTAAAAGCTCTCGGTAATGAACTATCATAAATGTATGTATAGTTTACGTTGTATAACATGGGTTCCCAATACGGGCTATACTACCCCAAAGTGGGCGCTGACACTTTTTGTGGGGGCTGTAAATGGTCGAAAAGCAAATGGGGAGGTTATAAAATAATCTATTTTTTAAATTATTTTGACTAGCCTAGAACAATTGTCGTGGGAAATATCTCATTGCCCTGACCCCGAAACATAAAGGGCTATTGAAGAACAACGTGGATTTTAATCAGTACGAGTCAGACAGTCTCTCGCGCCCTGCCCTGGGTGCAAGGACTCTTTTGATGATTTTACCACGATAAAAAAAAGTCTAGAACATTTAGATGAATATTTTAAAAGATTCATCTTATTGTTATGGCAAGAAAGCATGATTAGAGAAAGAGGTCTAATTTTCACGAGTAATTTGTGATAGTGAATACGTTATTGACATAAATAAAATTGCTATAATTTTGTTATTAGTGAATAAATTGGCACTTAGAATTTCTCCTTTAATGTGGGTGCGTTAACAAACATTATAAACTCTCATCACTAGAAACCAAACCTGGAACGACTACTGTACATCACACAATATTTTTTTGTGCGGGAATTGAACCCGCTATACGCAGTGCAACAGTCAATGGCTCAGAAACTGTGCAACCGTGCCGTCTAATTAAGTTGTATGAAGGTAAAAGGTGGTATAGATTTCTTTTTCGTGTAAAGGGACAGTGTTCTATAAAAGTTTGGGAACCTATGATGTATATACCAACATACATAAACCTTTTCATAAACAACTCTTTGTTCCATCACAAATTGAAGCCGAAATCAATTTAAAACATGGCGGCTTCCTGTCAAAGGCTTTGTTATGTATACAGCTATGTACATCAATTCATTTTAAGCCTCGATCAATACTACGCCCGAATTTTTCGAACAACTATTATGAATATTAATCTCACGTATTCAGCGAAAATACAAATTTAAATTTCCATGAAAAACCTTGTAAGTTTACTCGGAATTTTCATTATTCTCTTCAAGCCTTCATTTGGGTTGCAATTAAAATGTATTTCATGTTGTACATAATTCAAAACAGTCCCTTTTAAACTCCCAACATGGACAACCTAAACACTGGATTCATGTCCTATTACAGTTCTGTGCATTCAATTTTCAAGCTTACTGCAAAATGATAAAGTTTACTTTCCCTCGTTTTTGGAATAGTACATAGAATGTGTACATTTTGTAATGAAATTCTTTAAGTTTAGGTATATTACACTATACATATGGCTTTATTAAATTCCATTGTAATTCACTGTAAATAACTCCTGCGTATGTACTTGTCGCTTTCAAAGAATTCAAAGGAAAAGCAGGATGTTTTTTTTGCAATTTAATTAGCTTTCTACGTCTTTTATTTCTGCCCAGTCTTAACCGTTGGTAAGATAAAAGGGAAGCTTTGTTTGTTAGGAAGGAAAAAGCTTCTCCATTCACTGATTCACGTAAGATTATTTTTGTGTTGCATTGCTTAGTAGGTAACAAAAAGATTTTTGTGGATTTATTTACTTCAATCTCATGACAAAAAAAATCTGTTTGCTTTACCGTGTATTTGGCTAAAATTATGTTAAAAAAAATTCACGAATGTATTTTGCGAAATAGTGCATAAATAATAAATGATATTTATTTTAAAGTTGGTTATGAAAAAACACTTTTACACGTCACAAGCTATTTAAAACTAGATGATGCCAATGTTTCGTACCTGACTACTCTGATAAGAAACAGCCGAAACAAACTCAGAGGTCACAATCTCTATTAAAGTCCAGATCCATTGCATTGTTTTGCTCAGGTCATACGAGGACCATGCGGGTGTCTGAAATGGTCTTTTGAGGAAAGAACACACAATAAAAACCGGCCAAGTGCGTGTCGGGCCACGCACAGTGTAGGGTTCCGTAGTTGCCCATCAAAATACTTATGCGAACTAACTAAACTGATTCGCTGAATTTAATTTTAAAAAGAAGAATTTTCAAAATCGTTCCAGGAGTCTGAGAAATTGGGGATAATACATAAAAAAAAGATTACGACGAATTTAGAAACTCCTCCTTTTTTTGAAGTGAGTTAAAATAGTTGAAGATTAAAACCTACCTATCCCCAAAAAACATACCGATAAAAGCTGTAAAAATAAAGTTGACAAACTTACATTTGCAGTTGTCTCCGATACATTTTGTTTAAGAAAATATGATATCAAGTACATTTTATAAGTTGGTCGACTATTACTCGTAAAGTTGTAAAGCCTACTTAGTCATGATAATTTTCTATTAAATTTCGTTATACATACTACTATTGTAAATTTTTTCACACCCCCAAACATAACCGTTTAGCTGGTAGAGGGGGGGGACACTCGAGTCGAGCAAAATTTAGCACTTTAAAGCTTAATATTTCACAAACGAATTTTTTATCAAAAGTTTGTTAATGGAAACTCACATTATTTTTTAAAGACCTATTTAATGATACCCCACACTAAGGGGTACGCGAGAAACAAAAAAAACATTCCCACTTTACGTGTACAGGAGGTACCCTAAAAAAAAATATTTTTTGAAATTTTATTTTACCACTTTTTCGGCACAACAAATCCGTATATTTACACCAAATTACAGCTCTCTAGTACTGTGCGTCTCTGAGCTAAACTGCGGACAGACGGACGGACGGACGGACGGACGGACATAGCGAAACTATAAGGGTTCCTTGTTGACTACGGAACCCTAAAAATTTGAGTGGTCCTGTCCAGTCAGTGGTCAGACCTGTTCGGTAGACCAGCTAGTCAGTGGTGGTGTCAAGTGCATCAAACTGATCGCATCAGACAAAAGCAAATTTTGAACTAATTAAGGACACAGTGACTTAGGACATAGAGACATAGGAACACACTGTATACTTCAGCTCACTCCGATGCGATGGGGTGACCGCACTTCCTATGTAGGTATTAGCTCCATCATTTTCTCTTTTTGTAGCATCAAATCATTCATTTCGTAGATCGGCGTAGTGGCTACGACGTAGCAACATAAATCATCTGCTACGAGATTTCGTAGCGGAGTTTAGTAATAATTATGTTTCTACTTCCCTCCATGCAAGAGACAGAACAAAACAAGGCCAAATAGGCACAAAGGGGCATTACAACTGGGAGAAGCCCTATTATGGCGGCTTCACATTAGTTCCGTGAATTCACTCCGTGGATTCTCGGCACAATACCGACACTGATCGGGGAACAGGAGCGAACGCGCGTGAACCCCGCGAAAATCCACATTCTCGTTCGCGCCTGTTCACGGGGATTCACGGCACTAATGTGGACCTGCCATTACAATGTTCATATTTATTGTTATGTTCCAAAACACCTTTACGTGCATGTATGTGAATAACGCACACTGCATAATATACCTATGTACACTATGTATACTAGCCAGAAACCTGCAGGTCTAAATGTATATAGAAGGTTCCGGCAACCCCTAAGACAAACAGTGGTATTGAAATACGAGACTACTGCGTCTTACGTCCATTGCTCCAATTTGGCGCAAGACGTTCATCAATTTTGTTAGGGTTGCTGCACACTTGATTGAGTCTGAGCATTCGACTAGGAATTATAGCAGAAACAGTTTCTAAACAAACGAATGGTCTGAGCGTTAAGTTCCCAGATCTTTTCTTAGCCCACAATTAATTCCAATTTCAAAATCGATTGCCTGTCCCTAAAGGAACTGAAAGATGAGAAAAAGTTGTACATATAGGCAGCTATTAGTGTTTTTCAACTGCATGTTTGATCATAGGTTTGGGTCGTGTGAAACTATCTGTCTTTCTTAGTTCATGATTTAAACTAAACTTTTTCGCAAATTACTAAATTCATTTTGTAACATTAGCCCTTTTTTTTCATGACAGCCCAAGAAACTACAATCTTCTCCCAAAAGCTTCATTTCTTTATATTCAATTTACCGCCCGACTGACCCGAATTATGCCGACCCGATCAGGTGTGAAGAAATCCTTAGACTCACGTTGCCGTAGACGTTAGCAATGGCTTTGCTTAATCAAAGCACGGAGAGGTTTCCTGTAAGATAACATCCACAGTAGTTGTTACATTTCAAGAACGTCTCAATCATTGCAATTTAGACCTAATACCGTTGACATAAGAGACAAACTTGGGTTCATTATCTAGACCTTTACAAACATAGCCTGTCTAAAAACAGTTACAGTTGGCCGTGATTGTGTAGGTCTGAAATGGGAGGTAGGATTTGAAAGTGGTGCAACATAAATTCATGTGCATGTAGACAAAAACAGTTTTGCTTTATCTATCGTAGACAAACTATTTTGTTCATAATGTAGACAAAACGTTTCGTTGATAAAATGTTGGTTTAACTGCTTGTAGTTTGTGCAATTCCATATGCACTTTTAACGGCTTAAATTTTACTTAATTATAAAAGTTAAAACACTTTCAGGAACATTTAAAATTCTCTGGAGTACATTCACCTGGTGGTGAATGTACTCCTGCCTTGACTTCTGGAAACGATTGTACGACCATACAATGTGTTCATCGTCTCTTAACGAGATTAAACAAATTCTTTGATGATATTTTAATGCTTGCAAGAAGTTTGTCACCGCGTGAGAACAGCAAATTCTAATGGTAAATAATAATTTTGACTGTATTATCTTATTCTTTACCTTTCAAAATAGCTTATCTAAGGTACTGCTTTTGAGCTATCAAAACCACCAATTTTTTTTTATCGTGATAAAATCCTCATATGATTCCTCCCACCCAGGGCAGGGCGGGAGGGGCTGTCAGACTTGCACTGACTAAAATCGACGGTGTCCTTCAGTAGCCCTTTATATTCCGGGGTCACCAATACAATAAGAAAACTCTTCTTAAACGAAACATTAATTACAGCTCGCAATCAAGGAATAACTAGAAAATCCTCTTAAGCCTGCAAAGTTTTGCGACTTTCCTAATACACCTCATAACAAGTATGAAGTTCTGAGCTATAAAGATGAGGCTTCTAGGAAAACCGTCTAACTTTTGATAGGTATTTCCAGTCCAGGAAATTAATATGACGAGCACTTAAAGAAGATTGTCATTTACTATAAGCTGAATTTGAAAGGAATAGAAGCTAATTTTAAACTGAAATGGGTAAAATAAACACTCAAGAAAAGGGAACCGACTTCTAATACAATGATAAAAAGTGTAAATAACTTTTCATTCGCAAGTTGGTGGCTTTATTTTTTATTTATATTCATTGCTGTGTCAATGTGATTTTGTGATTGTTTTAAAAGCCGGTTCCCTTTTTTTTAAACTTTTTTTATGTATCGAATGATTTAGCCAAATCGAACTATATAATAATATTATGCCAACGTATGAACTAGAAACGAGCTGAATATTATATCGCGTGTTATCCGCACAATTCCCGTAGTAACTCCAAAATTCCAAGGATTTGTGAATTTTTCGGTTCATCATCAGCCTATAATGTTCCCACTGCTGGGACACAGGACTCCTCTCTGTGAGAGGGAGTGGGCCACAATCCACCACGCGGGACCAGTGCGGATTGGTGGATATCAAATGTTTTCGAATTTTTGGTTCTAGATCAAGCCGGTTTCCTCACGATGTTTTCCGTCACCGTTTTGAGAGCAGCGGTGATGAAATAAATTACACAAAGTAATGCGCCTGACGGGGTTCGAACCCACGACCTACAACTCGTAAGTCGGGACCGATACCACTGGTATTGGGTGGTTTGCGGTTATATAGGATAAGTATAAAAACCTGATTGTTCCTACTCATGACAAACCATATCATTTTATTTATTTGGATTTTATGAACAACATCCATCAGGATGGAGGTGAACAGTGGACACAGGGATAAATGGGACTGTCTCTAATGCCCCATCCATATTACTGTATCTACCCGCGATCCGTCATTTACCTACAGCGAGTCCGTGTAATGACATCAGTACCCTTAGCACGAATTTCCAATGTTTTACTTTACAGTATTTGACTGGCCTGTTGGTCTAGTGGTTAGTGACCCTGACTGCTATGCCGGAGGTCGTGGGTTCGATTCCCACCCAGGACAAATGTTTGTGTGATGAGCACGATCATTTGTTCTGTGTCTGGGTGTAATTTATCTATAATATGTATGTATTTAGAAATATATAAGTATGTTTATCAGTTGTCTAGTACCCATAACACAAGCTCTGCTTAGCTTGGGACTAGATGGCGTTGTGTGATAGTTGTGGAATATTATTATTATTATTATAGTATTTACAGCGTTTCTTATGTGAAAAAATGGAACAGCGCCTCTGGTGTGCGAAGAAGGAACTAATTTTTCCCTTGAAAATTGTCAATTTGAAATTGTCAAAGTTCCGGTTTACTTTACGTCTCTACGTGATGAATCAAAAATGGACAGTCATGAAATAATAGTGTGGGTTACACCTAAAAACAAAAATTATCCAAACACGACACCTAAAAACAAAAATTATCCAAGCAAAACTAACAAACAGCAATTGATTTTTATAATTATAGATAAGGTTTGGTGTTATAAAAAATCTAAACCATTATTGTTATAAAGAATGGGGAATTAATTGCTTAAAAAAACTTACTTTCATAATATTTCGTTGACAGCTTCCTGAAGCGACACTACTTTATTTCTAATCTGAAGCGAATACTTCAGCTTAATAAGCTTACAAACTATGGATATCTCGTTAAAACTTCGCCATGTGGCAGTGGCAGAGGCATGAACAAAGTTGTAGATTTGTGTTTCAGAAAACTCAATCATCATGTTGAATAAGCTCTGAAACAATGTGGGATCACTTGAAATTATAAGTACTAACTAGATGAGAGAGAGCAAGGATTTTGTTACACAGATTGCTCAAAACATTGCAGATTTGAGGCATATCAAATGATGCATATCCTTGTAATGCAAAGAGCAATTGAAGGCAAAGATTAGTTTTAAGACAGTACCTATATTAAGATATACTGAACTTAAAAATGAAATGCATAGTTGTTTAATGTTTTGTTTTAGCGTGTCAATATCATCAAATGCGTCCTCCACCCAGGGCAGGGCAGGAGGGACTGTCAGACTTGTACTGACTAAAATCCACGGTGTCCTTCAATAGTCTTTTACGATCCGCGGTCACGATAGTTTGCTAGTTCGCGGCCCCGGCAGGTGCCACCACGCTTCATGGACGCTACAAGATGACGCTACGTCCAAAATAAGCCTGGCAGCACTGCGTGGAATAGCTAGTTGATCATGTAAGTCCAGTCCTAACATTGTTTCCCTCACCGATGTCAGTTTTATTCATTTGTTACAAAAAATGTGATAAATGAAGAACCGCTCGACCGATTTTGTGCGGTTTATGGTAATATTCGTCCAAGTGTTAAAATGTCCACATGTCAGAATAACTTATTGTCATATTTGTATTTGGTTGGAATGAAGTTTTGCAAAAATCAACAATTGTTATAATGTCCAAAAGTGATATTGTACATGGCTCAAAATCCTAGGTTTTGTGATAAAACGACGCCTGGGTTTGTTTTTTAGATAGGTAATAGAACAAATTTCATAATTTTTTATTTCAAAAGCTCTTTGTGTTCCAATGTCGTTAATAAATTTAATTTGTAGATATAAAATCATTTTCACTTTTTGACGTATGGACATTTTGTCATTTGATCTTTATAACAAAACTTTTGACTTTTTTACGTAATGACATGTGGACAATTTAACACTTGTACAAAAGTTACCATAAACCTTTTGTGCAAACTTCACATAAACCATCTACCGAATGGACCGAACAAAGCCTTAACATTTGGTTTGGATAGCTGAGCCCGTTCTTGAGTTATAAAATTACAACGAAAAGTGGCATTGATTTTCATATTTTAAAATAGAAGATGAACTTGGAAAGTACTCACTATTTACCTCGAACATGAGCTAACTGAATTTCAAAATGTCCCGGGCCGTAACATTATTTCCATTTGTCACACCATAGTCCATTGTCCAGTCATCCCTGAGCTAATCGATCAAATCATTTCCACGTAAGAGTTCATTTACACGAGTACGTTTGACGATACCTACGTCTTTTTCACGATCGCCTTTTGACGGTGATAATGTTTTTTTATTTATTTTATTCTTCATCATCCCACTGCTAATGTTCCCACTGCTGGGACCCAGGCCTCCTCTCTATGAGAGGGAGTGGGCCATAATCCACTACGCGGGCCCAGTGCGGATTGATGGTGACATGTCTTCGAATTCCTAGTTCTAGGACATGCCGGTTTCCACACGATGTTATCCTTCACCATTTTTGAGAGCAGTGGTGATGATTCGAACCCACGACCTACAATTCGTTAGTCATCAGGACCGATACCACTGGGCCACTACTGCTCTCCTGATGATGTTAATGATTTTATTAATTGCTCGTGTTAACATGCATTGCGAAAAATTATGAAACTCTAGAATTACATAATGGTGTTTTTAAAGTTACTTCCTTTGTGACGAAGCTGTAAAAACACACAACTCTGCGTACCCGTCATGACGGAGAGTCTTTTTGACGAATCGTCATTCACGAATCCCGTGTACTGGGCTTGGTCCTTGGTCGGACGGCGAGCTACCCATTACTCAGCGTCCGCAAGCCCGCTCCGCCGCTGTGCCGGACACGCGTTGGAGCGTCCACCCGACAGGCTATTCGCATACGGGCAACAACAACAACAACAGCAACAACAACTCTTGTTTTTGCCAACATCCCAGGGTGCACCGGCCGGAAAAACTGGTCTTCCCCCCGGACGTATCCGAGAGGGAACTCCAGTCCACGGGCGCATGTGGAGGTTTCCTGTCATAGAACCCCGTGTAAATGGACACTATGGCTGTTACACTGTTAGATATACTTGTTAGCTAACAGCCTTGCCGACCACTTTGAGTCTAATCGGATGATGCTTAGGCACTTATGAACCTATACCTACGTATATGCCTGTGTGTGCTAATGCTAGCAGTAAGCTTGCTGTCTCAATCGGTAATTCTCTGACTTAGTGATCTATGGTTAAATTTCATGTAAAAGGTAAGGGTATCGTGGTTAAGATAATAATAAATACAGTTTAATGGCGCGAAAGGAAAGATACAGCAAACTATTATTCAAGGTTCCCTTTGTAATAATTATTATTTATTTTCAATTTCGGATTACAGACATCCATAGTGTTAGTAACATACCTTATATCTAGTGTTATTAAATAATTATATTATTTAGTTTGAGAAGCATTTTGCACAGAAGATGCAACAAGATTTTCACTTGGCCATCTTCTCCACAAAATGCCTCAGGAAAGGGGGAAAACACACTCTCGGCCACTGATTTTAGAATGCTGCTACCACTGGCCCGGATTCTAGTTGCCTGAGACGCTATTTTCTTCAGTATGATTGCGTGGAAGCCATCAGTCTCAACAGCATCCTAAAAATATTGTTGTATTGTATTAAGAAAATGTTGAATTTCCTTTTCTTTACCTATTTGCTTAGAGATATATTGAGAATATTTATTTTAAGGGGGATGCTCCAACCAGCCCGCGAAATTCAAATTTTTTTACGTTTTTTGCAATTTGCAGGCCAGTGACATGTTGTAACTTTATAAATATTTGTGTTGCGCAAATAACAAGTATAATTTTAAATATAAAAAATATCAAAAAACTCGCTCCATCAGCTCTCACATAGAAAAGGTGCATCATGTTAAAATCTCCGAAATCTAACTACGATGCACCTTTTCTATGTGAGAGCTGATGGAGCGAATTTTTTGACAATTTTTATATTTAAAATTATACTTGTTATTTGCGCAACACAAATATTTATAAAGTTACAACATGTCACTGGCCTGCAAATTGCAAAAAACGTAAAAAAATTTGAATTTCGCGGGCGACATCGAAGCAATCACCTTAAAAACCAAATTGCAATTTGAGTCCCGGGCTGCAACTAATAAACAAGTGAAATGTGGATTGTTAATTCTAAAATCGTTGTAGACTACATTCTTGCTAGATCTACAGAGTCGACTACAGACTTCTCAAGACCGGAATATCCACTTAAATTATGTCAATTACGGAACCCCGTGGTGTGAGAGTATCTTGATCAACCGCCCACGTTTAAAGTGGTACGCTAGGACCCCGTGTTTAAAAGTGGCTTCTCCTGTAAATTGAATTATAGGACCTTGGACCGTGGCGATACGTATATTTATATCTTTTTTACAATCTTATTAAGTGTGACGTTTATAAAGTTTGTTAAAGTTGTTGGTAGACTAGAGTACTCGTATTTACTTCTAACTGAACGTCGAACATTTGATTTTTTTAATGTAGCCGAGCTGAATAATGAACAGGGGGTGTATTACAACGTCTTAAAACCAGGCTTGTTCCAGTGAGTGAACGAGATGGCGCTAGACGACTTGTATAGCTCTGTCACTTTCACTCGCCGGAATAAGCCTGGTTTTAAGATAGTTGTAATACCCCCCCTGGTGGCCTATCATGACGTAGTTAGTCTGTGAGAACGAGATAGAGCAATACAAGTCGTCTAGCGCCATCTCGTTCCTTGAGCGGTGCCACTCACGTTTTAAGACGTTATGGTAGGCCACCAGAGCTGTGCATAGAGCCAAATATCGCTTCGAAATTTTTCACGATTTTTCTAGCGAACGCTCTAGTCTAGTCAATGGTCATCAATTGTTTTTTTCTTTCGATTCAGATTTGACAGTTGGCTTGGCAAAAGACTCGCCAGAACGCTTGTCACAATGCTCGCTAAAACGCTCTCGTTCGTTTTTCTGTAATGCTACTTTCCCAGGAATGCTTATTACTAGTAAATATTCAAGCTTATCAGCACCTAAAATAAAATTAAAAAAACCTTAAAGGTGAATTTTTTAAATGCTTTACCTTGCTACTTAGGTACTTTGCCTTTACCTTTTATAAAAATAAAAATAAAAAATTTCTGATAGATAAAAAATATAACAATATTTCTGTCATTTGCCTCTCCAGTCCAGCAGTTGCAAGTTTGTTAAGACTGCAGAGTCCTAGGTTTGATGCCAAAATCGGTTGGTTGCATAGAAATATTAAAAATATGATTGTTGTTGGTTGGTTGCAGCTTACATTTATTTATATTGCAATTCGTTGGAAGTTTGATGATCTGTTTACTTAATTTCAAAACCAAAATAGGTACATGCAGATTTTCATAATTATAATAATATTTATATTATGAGAGTCTTAGCCGATATACCTACTTATCTTTCCTGCTTATTTCGTAAAATATTTTCATTTAAAAAATAAATAAATAAATAAAAACACAAAGAACAATGGCAAAAGAGGTCTTCACTCAGTATCACAAAGCTTCAATAAAGGACACTGCACCATTCCCAACTTGTCTCGCAAATACAGAGCATAGTTTAGGAAGCGACACCCGCCCGAACAAGCAAGTGCACACGGTCGGCATGCATTCCGTTTCCATTGTGTAACCTGGCCCTACATCTTGCAAGTTGTATGCACACAATGCGAACTCGCCTTTATTTTGAGACGATAGAACCCGACTTCGTAGGGGATTATCGGGAATCTCATACACCACAAGCCAGGTATCAACTAGGTACATAGAGTAGCTGTATGTATATCTGTTAGTTTGATACATACGACCGTCGACAGCTCGTTTCCCGATAGTATATAAACCTGAGTATTGATTTTTACATTTTACATAGACGCCTATGTATTTACATTCGAGCATGAACTGTCCGTAAAACGATGAGCCTCGAAACTGTTTCATTTTTCAGCTCTGTAAATGGAACTGAAACAGCCACTGTCTATATTTCAGTTTTTTGTTCGGATGAAATCTCCTATTACGCTTGTCCGGGCTTTAAGTCGAGAATGTAGCTGGAATTTACTCTATTAAAACTATCATTGTTCGTACATTCACGTTTTGTACGGACGTTCACATCTCTTTGTTGCAATGCCTTTGTTTACCTTACTAAACCGGCGTATAAGATATAGGTCATGTCAGGTGTAGTTACAGATTAGGTACTAAGACGTGTGAGCGTCTGTCCTATGTAATTCGAGAGACAATAGACTGCAGGACATTGATTACGCACATTAGTCGCATGTATCTATAAATTGTTTTGTTTACATCCGAGCCGATCTGTAGCTTAATTACACTAGCACCTTGAGACGAGGCATGTAGCTCCACCTGAGCGGCAGATGCGTCGCAGCTGCCGGCCGGGCCAGTCCTCTCGCCCCGCGCCGATCCCGGCACCCCCGCCCCCCGGCCCCCGCCTCCCGCGGTCCGCGCAATCGCGGCTAACAGTTTTATTTCCCCGAATAAACTTTATCAAACAAAGCGTGCGTGCCCCGCGCGTCCTGCATCTGCTCGCCCAGCTGTTCCCGGTGCAGCTGACCCTGCCGTCTCGCTCTAACGCACGCTCCGCCCCACCGCTAGACAAGGATAGCAAGAATCACTGTAATCGCGAGGCCCTTCAATTCCCAGTGCATAGCCCATTCGCAGTTTGTGTTTCGTTGCCGTCGGGCTAACCGATCATGATGAATAAACGTAAGCGCGAGGATACGTCCGCCGGCACCTCGGACGGTGACAGCCGCGACCGGCGGGCTAAGAAGCCACGTGTGCCGCGATCTCGGAGTGAGCCCCTGAGGACCGAGACGGTGCCTCGTGAGAAACGCGAGGCGCTTAGGCGTTTGTTTGGGCGAATTTCCGCGTCCGACATGGGAGGAAATCAACAACAACAACAACAACCGCCGTCGGACCAAGAGGAGGATCTGCGCTACGAGGAATTGTTGACAGAGGAGGACGAGACCGCTCTGGTGGAGGAGGTGCCGGCTGACATGGATCCGGAACAACTGGGATTCTTGGTGTGCGCCCAGGAGACTCTGCGCTTCTTGAACAAGCTGGGCATCACTTGCCAGCACCCGGTATTCAACCATCTCCGTCTGCGCCTGCTGCAGGGGATCAGCGAGATCGGTGTTGCCTGAGCATTGCTGGGCCCTGAGCCCACCCGCAAGTAAACTCTCCGCTCTCATCTCTTCGTTTCGGACCACTTCGGATCACTATTCCTCGTGTGTTTCTTTAACCCTGTGACCCCGTGACGTTTCTCATTCGGAGTTGTATTCTACCTTCTTGTTGGGGAGATGGCTAAAGCCAGTCAAAATAAAGACTCTATACCTACATATTGTGGCGTTTCAAAGCAACAGGTGTCCCGCTTGGGGAATTCTAGTCACTATCTAGTCAAATTTTATGTTAAGAAAAACTTTAAATCTATGGATGTCTAACGATTTAATAAATCGTCGTATTTAAAAATGGTGTTCAATTATTTATCTCCTTTTTATTTTGGTTTATACGAGTGTGATAAGTGTTTACTTAGTTAAATGTTAACTTTTATATCAAGTACCCTTAAAATTGCTTAAAGTGAGCGTCAAAAGTATTGCAAAAAAAGCCCGTTAATTAAAAAAACAATTCATTTTTAACATCTCTTTTTTCTAATTCCAAAATTAGCTAATCATTTTTATCGCATTCCTTTTTTTCATATCCATACACACAAAACTGCCTGAATTCCATTAATTTGATTTCATAAATTAATTTTATACAACACACACTTATAATACAAAGCCAAGAATTCATAAAGTGGATAGTTGCTAAGCAGCTTTAAATGAATGCTTCGCATTATTTTTATTAAATTCACCGCCGGTGAAAAACTAGCTGTATTTCATCACTCTTTGTTCCTTGTTTTAAAAAGTAAATTAAAGAGTTTTTTTTTTTTAATTAGGAACAAAGAGGATTTTATTAAAAAGTCTTTACTTTTTATTTGAACACAGAAGAGTAACACATTCAGTATTTTTATTTTATTTTACGTAAAAAAAACTTGCTGGGAAAAATAAATTAAATAACTCAATAATAATTATGGCCAGTAGGTAACAAAAATAGTTTGTCGCTTTCTTTACCCGAATGCCAACAACAAAGAAACGCAAAAGTTATTATTAATTGGTTATCCCTTATCATAGAGGACCTAATATTACTGTTATTAGATAGTTGAGGGTGTACTACAACACCTGCCTAACCCAGTAACAATAGCAAATGACAGTTAAAGTAAACCGAAGTTTGATAAACTTTGAGAACTTTGTTGAAAGTTAATTAATTTGACAGCTTAAGTATAAGCGGGAACAAAAGCTACAACGAAAAAGCAGTTTTGAACTGTGTAAGTATTGCAAGTTCGCAACAAAAAATGATTCCCCACGAAAAAAGTATGTATAAATAAATTAGCGAAAGGTTTTTTATTTTATTTTATTTTGATTATTGTATATTCGACCCATTTACCCCACCCAGCACAAAACTACCGAAGACGAGGATACAATGTGAAATCTGAACAGAAAAAAAGTACTAGGAGAACAGAATCAAAACTTTTCTCGAGGGGAAATATTTTTGTGGTGAACTGATAAAATTTAGGAAGCGGTACTGTCTAAGCAGATTACCGTGACCCTGGAACGAAAAGAGCAACTGAAGGAACACGGTGAATTTTAGTCAGTACGAGTCTAATCAGCCACAACCGTAAAAATCATCAAATTTCAACCTCCTGCCCTATCTGGAGTGCTCTCATTTTACCAACTAAGGGTTGATTTATCATTAGTCAGATAACTTTTATTGGAGGAATAAAAATGGCGGTTTGACAGCTTAACTATGAAAAATATGTCAAACTGTTATTTTAATTCCTCAGATAAAAGTTATCTGACTATTAAAAATTAGCCCTAAAAAAGTGTGTTCCTATTGAAACGAGTAACGTAGGTATCTTGTGGTGCTCTGAAGTAGTGGGATCTAACATTCTTTGGAAATATCTTTCATCCGAAATGATGAAACTGCTGCACAGAGTCGCGGGTTCGATTCCCGGCACGGAATTATAGTTTGTATGATTCAAAAGTAGTTGTTCCGGGTCTGGGTGTTTGTGTATGTGAATTCTAAGGCGCGGCCACATAGAAAAGACGTAAGACGCACACGGAGCGGAGACATAATTATGTCTTTTCGGCGTCTCTTTCTCATACAAAATGTACCTATAGAAGCGTCGCGACGTAAAACATACAGAAAAGACGGGACGCGGGCGCGACTCTTAAACATTTTGAGGTGAAAAAAGTATGTAAATCAAGTGAAAAAGTTAAGCTGCTTGCCGGTGTTGGTCTGTGGACTGTGAATGGGTGACCATTTATCATAGCGAGTTTCCTCCAGCCTCGGAAAGCACGTAAAACCGCTGGTCCCGGCTGTCATTTGTAGATCTCACTTAGGGTGGCTGAAGCTCGAAAGTCTGACAGTCAGTCTTACCGATGAGAATCGTATTACCCAGTTACTAGGCTATGAAGGTCAGTTAGGCAGTGGCTCCATGTAAAATACTGATATTCAGCTGCCGGTTTGACTGGAAGCCATCCCAATAATAGACTAGGTAGTTGATGATAAACTGGCAACAAAATTTTCGTAAACGTAATTCCCAAAATCTCGACACGAAAATCTACTAACATTTAAAGCAAAGCGAATAATTCTCTAAGCTTCCGCCCGATTTCAGAGAACAGACACAATAACATACAGAGGTAACTAAATCCAGACATAACGCTTGAACCAGCCGTATAAGTTCTAAATTAGCCAGAGTTTCGAGCTAGACAACATTTGGGGGCAGAATTAAATCTGTTGGTTGGTATAATGGACGTGGGAAATATTATCTTTGAGATTGGTCTGTTATTTTGTTGATTTCATCACAGAGCTACCTATAAAGTTCTGCGAAGCAGTAATGCTCGCGAATTCGAAGGCTGGCCCGTGTGAGGACAGCGCCCGACACCCCAGCCGCAGTGGTAGACGCCCACGGCTACTGACGTCGGCAGACGATCTCCGGCAATCGTAGGCGAGGGCATGCGGCCGGCGAGTAATGGGCGACTCGCTGTCTGACCATGGACCATGGCCGGGTCGGCGGTGCATTGTGTTCCACGCGCGCTTCAAAGAGTGTCAGCGCAATGACGAGGCCAAAGCCCGCCGGGGTCGCGGGACTGACTGAATTATCGTGACCAGGGAACGTAAAGGGCCATTGAAGGACACCGTGGATTTTAATCAGTACAAGTGTTTGATGATTTTACAACGATAAAAAGGCCTAACTATAAAGTGCGGTGACAGCTAAACGATCACAAAAACTAAACCTGCTATATTGTATTAATCATTTTAGAGCCTATGCACACCACGTTTTTTAAACGCGCCACTGCTGCGCGTTTTAGAAACGCGCGTTCACGGCGCGGTTTCATCACAGCAGTTCTCGTTTTGTTTTAGGCTGCATCTGACTTGCATGCGTATTGCGTCTGTATCGCGTCAAACGCACTCCACCGGCGCGTTTAAAAAACGTGATGTGCATAGGCTCTAGACGAATTAAAAAAATACCACGATATAAGTTTTCAGAATACTTAATACCCATCTCAGTCCCTGGAAAATTTCCCAATTAATCGAGGAAGACCCTGGCTAGTTACCTAGCAACGGGGAGATTAATATCGTCACTTCGGACATCGATCTCTGTATTTTTCCGTTATTTCAGTATGAAGTCGGCTTATACATAATATGACGAATATACGTATACGTACTGAGGCTTCATCTCATGTTTTCACGTTTTTGAAACGTAAAAGAAAAATTTGGCACATTTGTTCAGACGCTTAAATACAACGTGTAACGTTAATAGCGCAAAACCTCTCGTGGGGTAACTCAGCCAATGTTACTGAACAATGTTTGATTTAAAACTTTGGAAAAAAAAAACAATATATTTTTCATACAAAATGAGAAATTGATCGACCCCATCAGTATGAAAAATCTTTTCTTTTCCAATTGATTTTGATCAAACATTGTTCAGTAACATGGGCTGAGTTACCCCACGAGAGGTTTTGCGCTATTAACGTTACACGTTGTATACATATACATATTCTAAAACTGGGCAGTTATGGAAATACTACATACCTACATACGGCCCGGGTCGGATTGATAACCTCCTTTTTTTTTGAAGTCGGTAAAAAGAAAGGATTTTTCGCAAACAATTTATGTCGTAATAATAGTTCAAGCACTAGGGCCTCAGTTCCAAAGAAGGTGACAAGACAAAGTGAAGCATGTTGAAGTGTCGTGTTACAGATAGTTTGCTCCATTCATTCAAGTCGCTTAAAGCCATTTCTCCAAAATAGTTGGAATACTGGACTACTGGTATTGTTTGTGCACTGTACCCTTCTATTTTGGAAGAACAGGTTGTCATTTTTTCTTTGGGTTTTGAGTACCTATAACTACTACCAAACACAACGGAATGCCTGATCCTTCTCAGCATCTGACATCAGCAATGGTTAAGTTTTACCTCTCTGCTTGAAATGTTTTCCTGTTAAAGTTTCACAAACTCACGCTATTCCCATTTTTAGAACAATCTCAAAATAAACATCCAGCTTGAACAGAAAACATTGTATTTTTCCCATGCCCACTTAAAAGATAAATACGAGTAAAACCTAGCAATTTCTATAGAAAAAACACGAGGTTCGAGTATCACTAACAAAAATAAGGGATTTGACGCACTTGCGATTTGCGTGTGAGATATTTTGTCGGAACAAGATTTAAACAACGAAGAACCTGATGGGAAATTCGGACTAGGTAATGTTCCTGATACGACCTTAGAAAAATAAATGCCTTAGAAAAGAGAGAGATTAACGTCAGATTAACTTAATTAAGGGCTGATTTTTCCGATTAAGATGATTGACCACCATGTCAGTCAATACAAAGTAGATAAAGAAGCCAAAAAAAATCGTCCTCATTGCACCCAAAACGTGCATGCAACTGACTTGACTAAGTACGAGTAGGTTGAAGTTGATGATATGCAACAAAAGTAACCATTAATATGTAGAACTCAAGAGATCAAGTTCAATTGTCTACTGCCCGAGCATAACTGACAAACGCGCTTAAAAATTGCAAGTCTGTCACAATCCTTAGCAGTCTTACAAATGAAAGGAGGTTATGTAGGGATTTTTCCGATTCTTATCGGTTGCCTAACAACGCGCCTACGGTTTTTTAATACAGTTGGAAAGTAAGAAATATCTTTGTGTGAGTTCTTACTTCACCCAAAGAAGCGCATAATCGGACTAATTTTAAAATAAATTATCGCAGTTTTGAAAGAGTTTATACAAACATTTTCTCAACGTCACAACTGAGATCCGAACGCGATGTCACGCTAAAGTTGTATTCTCACTCAACAGTCACTGTTGAGTCACGTTACCGCACCGGCCAGGTTCAAAAAAATGATTCTATTTTTTTTTATATTTTATAATTTATTTGGTTCGCCAACAATTGAGTACACTCATACAATTCTGTGTAACATTGAAACAAATCAGGTCTAGTGTATCAATTTCTTACAGGTAAGCACATCATGCACTAAATAAATTAAATTCTATACTCCTAGTACGAGTTTGTTCCCACACGTCAGGCACCGGTCAGACACCGGTATGTGATTTATAAGTGATGTCACTGGTCAGGCACGTCAAAAAATATTTCCATTCAAGTTTCATACTTTTATCCCCCACACCCGGGATCATCACGTCTCAGTTCAGTCACAGATGTGCTACCGTCATTGCTACACGTGTGACCAACCCGTAACTTTACTGATATTATTGTTCAATGATTCAGTCAAACCGGCGACGTGACTTGACGACGTGACGGTGATTGATGTTTGTGGATACGTACACAAACCGTCACCGATCCGTTGTCGGTGGCGTAACTGATGTGTGTGAATGCACCTTAAGAATCCAAGATGATTTACGAAAAATTAATAGATTAAAAAAATCGAAAAACCCACGTTTTTAAATTGCCTAAAAATAAGAAAATAACCCTACGGGGCTTAGAGAGGGGCCACTCAAAACTTGGGGGCGTATACTTTATTTTTATTAGGTGGTAAAATCATCAAATGAGTCCTGGGTAGGGCGGAAGGGACTGTCAGACTCTTACTGACTAAAATCCACCCGTGTTCCTTCCTATACCCTTTACGTTCCGAGGCCACGGTATCCTGGGTTAAGAAAAAACCCGCGACCCTAGCAGGCATTTGGCGCGAAACGCGACGCGCCACCGACCCGGGCTTGGTCCTTGATCAGACGGCGAGCTACTCATCACTCACCGTCCGCAAGCCCGCTCCGCCGCTGTGCCCTCTGCTGATCAGAGGGACACGTGTTGGAGCGTCCACGACAGGCTATTTGCATACGGGCAAAGAGACCACTTAGGCACACAGTGTCTAAGGAAGAGTTTTTGCCCGCATCCCAGGGTGCACCGGCCCGAAAAACTGGTCTTCCCCCCGGACGTATCCGAGAGGGAACTCCAGTCCACGGGCGCACGTGGAGGTTTCCTATCATAGCACCCCTGCGGGTACTACGGCTGCGGCTGCGGCTACGGGTACTTGAGTGCTATATTTGAGTCAAGTTTTTTACTGAGATCGATTAGGTATTGTTGAGTAATATGGACAAACAAAAGCTCATCGAGTAGAGTCTGACTCGTGACTAAAATAGTCAATAATAATAGTATAACCTTTGTAAATACGCGTCCAGGAACCTTTACTCAAGTCCTGCTATTTCCTTCCTGTTCATAGTGTGAATTTAACTCGATATAAATTAATTTATCTATGGCCGCACTTAATGAGGTCAAAGTCTAAATATAGAATTTTCCATAGCTGTTTCTCGGGTACGATGGAATTTTCCATATTTGTCACACTGCTCGTGTTTTCGTTGTTTTTATTCATCTTGTTATTTATAAGTAAGTACATATTTCTTTTGACTTTCTCTTTAATCATTTTGAATGTTTCTTAAATTACCGCATGTATTTATAAAAGATGAATAATAAGTAACATTCTAATGTAGTAGAGCATCACACTAAATATTTAAGTGTTTTTTTTTTCGCAATTATGATAAAATCTTTTTAAAAATCATTCAGTTTGAAAGTATAAGTATACTACAGGAGCACAGAATACTTAGTAGTACTACGAGAGTACAGTCAACAGCAAAAGTAGATGATCAAAATCAGAAATTCAATACTAATGATCGGAGTTCGTGTCAGAACTGAGTAGATGATTTAATAGTAAATGTTTGGTATAATTACAATCACACACTTTTAAATCACTTCCATGCCACACAGTTCTGACGTGAACTCCTTTCGTAAGTCAAATTTCTGATTTTGATCTCATACATTTTACTGTTGACTGTAGATCATCTCATCTGCCTAGCCTTTTGCCAACTATATTGGGGTTGGCATCCAATCGAAACAGATACAGTTGAATATCAGTATTTTACATGGAACGACTGACTGCCTGTCGGGCGTCCACAATCCAGTAACTGGGTATTACGATACTCCATGGTAAGATTGGTTGTCAGACTATACAGCTTCTGACTAACAGTAACTGTCCGATCGTTTTGCAGTTTAGTTGTCTCAATACAGAGCTTGTGAACAGTCGCATATTTTATTTATCAAAATTCCCAAAATTACCTACAACGCATAATCAACCTAAACGTCGTCACCATATGGTCGCAAATCGAGCCGGATCATTGGCACACCTGTGGGTCATTAGTGAATCGGAGTTCGAGCGAGCTGAGAACAAAAGGCAGCCGCATTCCAGAGATAAGACGACTTGTTTACGTAAAAATTGTGAAGATCTTATGAAGTTAAATTTATTAAATAAAATGTGGACGGTGTAGTTGACAATTCATAACGCAAGTGATCTATAATAACATAAAAGACATTAAAAATGGCTACGTTAACCGCTGAACAACAAAAATATTTAAATACACTAGAAGATGTGGCAAAATTAATACAAAAAACACAATCGAACTTAAAAAAATGCCCGAAAGTGAGACTTACGGACGGTTACATAAGGGCTAGAGTGAAGTGCATTGAAGAGTATTGGAGTTCCTTCAAGCAAGCTCATGAGCTGTTGACGCAATGTACACCGAGAGACAAACGTGGAGAAATTTCTTACTTTCTCAATGAAGATTATTTTATCATTGAAGATCTGTATCTTGTTCTACTAGCGGACCTGACTGATATGTTAACCAAACAGCCACAAACGGCTATGGACACTACAACCTCTTCAGCATTTAGTGGTCAAGGGCAATGTTCGGTGGTGAAACTGCCTAGGATACAAATGCCAACATTTTCGGGGCAATACGAGGAGTGGCCCACCTACCAGGACATGTTTACATCACTTGTGCATAAAAATACTTCAATCAGTGACGTTCAAAAACTACACTATTTAAAATCTAGTGTTACCGGCGAAGCAGAATTAATATTACGGCACGTTCAAGTTACAGACAGCAATTACGATCAAGCATGGCAGATGTTAAAAGACAGATACGGCAACAAACGTGTTATTGTGTTCTCTGTTTTGAAAAGACTTTTTTATCAAAAGAAAATTACGACACAAACAGCTAGCAGTGTTAAGACTTTATTAGATACTACAACCGAGTGCATTAATAACCTAAAAAATCTGAAAATTAATACCGATTCCTGGGATCCTATAATTATATTTCTGGTGATTCAGAAGTTGGACCAGGAGTCACATAAAGAATGGGAAACCTTTGCTTATAAGGAAAGTTCGGAAGAGGTGCCAACTTGGGAAGAGTTAAAAAGATTTTTAGAGTCAAAATTCAGAACACTAGAAATGGTACAACCTGTAACGAATAAAGATCGCACAATCAAAGAGCGATCCTACCATGCCGCGAATGTTGTTAAGGATAAAAGCTGTGTACTTTGCAGTGAAAAGCATACCTTGTGTCATTGCAAGGAATTCATTAAAATGAACATTCCACAACGTAATGATTATGTGAAAGAAAAACAGCTTTGCTTCAACTGCCTGCTTCCGGGTCATTCTGTTTATAAATGCAAGATACCAGTCACTTGCCGTGTTTGTAGAAGACGTCACCATTACCACTACGAGCTTTATAAGTGAAAGGGCAACTCAATTATTGAAGCTACAAAGAAAATCAATTGAAGGCACTGTAATGGGTGTGGGTTCTATGCAAGCACCAATTAAACACGTGGTTCAGCTAAACATATTATCACGAAGAAGAGAATTCAACATGCACATTGAAGCTTATGTCATGTCCAAGCAACTGACCACGAGAATACCACACCATACAATGACTGTGCACAACTGGCAGCACCTGAAGGGTCTTGAACTTGCTGATCCAAACTACAATAAACCAGGCCCGATAGACCTGCTGCTGGGTGTTAAGGAGTATGCACAAATAGTCGAACAAAATTTAATCAAGGGTCCACCAGGGTCTCCATGTGCTCAAAAAACAACCCTAGGATGGATATTATTTGGAGAAGTACAAACATCACAAAAAGAACATTCATTTCTTGTCATGCATCACCAAATAGACGTCGATAACATGTTAAAATCATTGTGGGAAATAGACACAACTACAAGGCGAAAGAATACAAAGGAAGAACAAAATGTGTGAAGACATTTATCACAAAACATACACAAGAAATGAACAAGGAAGATTTATAGTGAAACTACCGTTTAAAACAGATTGTATTCAATCAACTGAAGGAAACACAAGAGACATAGCTAAAACAAGATTGATACAATTAGAGAGAAGGTTTAAAAAACAGCCTAAGTTGAAGGAAGAATATGAAAAGGTCATAAAGGACTACAAAGACTTAGGTCACATAGAAGAAGTACCTGAAAAAGAAATTTATACAAAAAAATCGGTATACTTACCCCATCATCCAGTGCTGCGTGAAGATAAAGAAACTACGAAAACCCGCATAGTTTTCGATGCATCATGTAAGGGTACAAATGGCATTTCATTAAATGATGAACTCTTATCTGGTCCAGTGCTCCAAGAAGAACTACGTTGTATTATTATGCGCTGGAGAAGTCACGCCATCTGTTTCGCTGCAGACATACAAAAACTGTACAGAATGATAATGATAAAGAAAGAAGATGCCGATTTTCAAAGAATCCTGTGGAGAAATAATAGCAATGAAGAAATAAAAGATTATAGATTACTTACCGTGACATTCGGGACTACTTCAGCACCTTACCTGGCAGTGAAAACATTGATCCAACTCGCACACGAAGAAAGAAACAGCTATCCCATAGCTTCTGACATTACTTTGTCAGATTTTTTTGTTGATGACGTAATGTCCGGTTGTGACACTGTAGAAGAAGCTATAGAAGCTAGCAACCAACTCAAGGCCATGCTAGCCAAGGGAGGTTTTGAGTTGAAGAAGTGGTCATCAAACAACATCGAGTTGTTAAATTCGATGGATCCAAGCAACATTTCTTCAAACATACAACTGGATATAAACCTAGATGGTACTGTGAAGGCGCTAGGCATCTCATGGAATCTTCGTACTGATCAATTTATGTACAAAATCAGTCTCCCTGCACCTCCATCTACCATTACGAAAAGAAGTGTTTTATCAGATTGTCAAAAACTTTATGATCCATTAGGATGGATATCGCCAAGCATTGTGCTCGCTAAAATGCTTATACAAGACCTATGGCTAGTTGGCACACAGTGGGATGAACCATTATCCGAAGAATTGACCTCAAATTGGTTGGAAATAAGAAAGGATTTTGAGAATGTCAACCAGATTTCTCTAGACCGATGGTTACATTCACACAACAACAATAAAAAGGCCATACAGCTTCACGGATTTAGCGATGCCTCAACTCGGGCCTATGCAGCTGTTGTATACAGCAGAGTGGAACAACAGGATGGACATGTTTACACAAATTTGATTGCATCAAGAACCAAGGTTGCTCCATTAAAAACCATATCGATTCCTCGTCTTGAGCTGTGTGGAGCGTTATTGTTGTCAAGGCTTCTAAAACAAGTCACATTGGCCCTGAGAATTCCTTTTTGTCAAACCGGACAGACTCGACAATTGTACTGGCGTGGCTACACGGTGAACCTCATAAATGGAAGACCTTCATAGCAAATCGAGTGGCAGAAATCAAAGACAATACAAACAATACACAGTGGTATCATGTTGTATCACAAGAGAATCCTGCCGACATAGCCTCCAGAGGAATGTTACTAGCCGATCTGAAGAATCAGAAGATTTGGTGGAAGGGGCCAGAATGGCTCTCAAAGGTTGATATTAATTTTACAAGATTAGAAAAGACAGACACAGATTTTGAGTTAAAATTAACAAGTTGTACTTTCACAACTAAAGGTGAAGAATAAACTATTTGGGAAAGATTTTCAAGTTTAAGTAGAATGAAAAGAGTTCTCGCTTATTGCCGAAGATTATTATTAAACAATGAAAACAAAAAGAAGAAGTATTTAACTAATGATGAAATGAACACAGTTTTACAAGGTTGTATAAAGTACTATCAGCACACAGCATATGAAACAGACATAGAATACATTAAGAAAAATGGTAAAGTGAAAAAATCAAGTTCACTCATTAGCTTGACACCATTTATAGATAAAAATAATCTGCTGAGAGTAGGAGGTCGATTACAAAACGCTAATTTGCCAGTCATAAGCAAACATCCAATAATAATACCGAGTAATCAACACATCACTACATTATTGATCAGTGACGCTCACAATCAAACGTTACACGGTGGTATACAACTTATGATGACGTACCTAAGAAGTAAATATTGGATTATTAACTTAAAATCAGTAGTAAGAAAGTGCATAAGAAGTTGTACGGTTTGCATTATCAATAAAGGCAAGACAAGCAACCAGTTAATGGGTGAATTACCAGCTGTAAGAGTCAGTCCACAGCGTGCCTTTTTGAACAGTGGGGTCGACTATGCAGGTCCAGTTATGATAAGAACATCAAAGGGACGAGGGCATCATGCCACTAAGGGGTACATCTGTCTATTTGTATGTATGGCTACCCGTGCCATACATCTAGAAGCCGTGACAGACTTAACTTCTCAAGCATTCCTGGCTGCATTTCGGAGATTTGTCGCCCGCCGAGGTCGCTGTATCCATCTGTTCAGTGACAATGGTACCAATTTCGTTGGCGCGGCAAAGGAACTTAAAGAACTTTTCAAAGAAGGTGAACGCAGCATATCTAAGGAAATTTGTGAACACTTAGCAACTGATGGAACTACGTGGCATTTTATCCCGCCGCGAATGCCAAACTGTGGGGGCCTCTGGGAAGCCGGAGTGCAATCTGCAAAGAAACATTTGGCTAGGGTCAGCAAGGACACAAAACTTACTTACGAAGAAATGGCGACCTTGCTTACACAGATAGAAGCCTGTCTTAACTCCCGTCCATTATGCCAGTTAGACAACACTGTCGAGACGATGTCACCTCTCACACCTGGGCATTTCTTGATAGGTGAGCCATTAATCAGTGTTCCTGATGATTGCTATGAAAATTCAAATATCAACCTATTAACTAGATGGCAACTAGTACAGCGAATGACCCAAGACTTCTGGCGAAGATGGCATTCAGAATACCTGAACACTCTGCAACAACGGACAAAGTGGCAATCAACAATCCAGGCACCTACCGTAGGAGATATTGTGGTCATCAAGGAGGAAAACCTGCCACCTACGAAATGGCTGATGGGTAAAATAAAAACACTGCATCCTGGAAAAGACAATTTGGTTAGAGTGGTTACAGTGCAGTGTAATGTAAAATACTATGTATGTGCTTACATCTACCTATATTCATAACATTCAATGATTGAAGTTTCCAACCTAGTTTAAGGTAATTGCTATATTATGTATATATGTATACCTTTATAATAACTAATGATGTTGTAAAAAATATTGTAAACAGGTACCTACTTACCTTAATGCGTCAAGCTGTTTATTTGCGTATGAACATGAAATAAATTGACATGTCTACCTACCTTTATGTATTGTATAGAATTGTTATTTGTTGTTACATACAGTCCATTAAGAAGTTTTGTTATGTTGTTTGGATTAGTTTAAAATGTAGAAAACAATAAATTAGTTATTAAGCTCAATTGATTGTAAGCAGAATTAGCAGTAGTGGTTGAAGTAAAAGGACGTATGGTCCTTTTGGTGGGCGGTATGTCCGATCGTTTTGCAGTTTAGTTGTCTCAATACAGAGCTTGTGAACAGTCGCATATTTTATTTATCAAAATTCCCAAAATTACCTACAACGCATAATCAACCTAAACGTCGTCACCAGTAACGACTGTCAAAGATCTACAAATGACAGCCGGGACTAACGGCTTTACGTGCTTTCCGAGGCACGAAGGAAACTCGTTACCGCAGATGGTCACCCATCCACAGACCAACCTCGGCAAGCGCGGCTTAACCCGGAAGATCGGCCTGTGCGGCTGTTATTATTTAGCCACGAGCCCCTCTGTTGACTGTAGGTAGATACATCCCAATTTCTCAGCTTTAATATCAGCATTGCGTTTTTCTAAATTACTCGTATGTTGAGGTCACCATTTTAAATCGACTTAATACTCACTGTTACTGATCTTACCTGAGTTATAGATAAGGTATTTATGTTAATTAATTATTATTACTGTTGTTGATTTTGTTTTGAAACTCGATAAATTTGCCTAAAACAATGGACTTCTATGGACACTTTTTAACTTGCTACATCGTTCTCACATAATATACTTACCATCTGTAAAATGAAAGATGTAACAAAGGTTCTGTAATAATTTTGGCGATATAAAAAGAGTGTCGATAGAGTTTCCTAAACGTTCTTCTCCATAGAGATCTACTCCTTGGAATAGGCATCTACGGTACTTTCACAGTTATTATGTCTTGTGACTGGGATTGTAGCACCATAACTATTTTCGAATAGTTTTATTGTTTGTCTCATTTCAAAAGTGCCTGTAACTGGCCAACTTGAAAATAAATGCTTTGATTTTGACCGAAAATCTCAGTACCTAGACATGGTCGCGGGACTTATCTCATTACGGTGACCCCGGAACATAAAGGGCTATTGAAGGACACCGTGGATTTTAGTCAGTACGATCTGACAGTACCTCCCGCTCTGCCCTAGGTGGGAGGACTTATTTGATGATCTTACCACTCCAAAAAAAAAAACCTAGACATTTCATTCTCACTTAAAAAACAAAAAAATACAATCGGCACACATTTTACCGTCAGATACCTAGTAATGGACATGACAGGAACCCCCCCCCTCCTTCCCGTCCCATGAAAAACAAACCCGAAGTGAAATTGAAACGAGTAGATTTCTGAGAATCAAAGAAGTAAATGGGTTACCAAAGCGGAGTGTAATGGACAGCATTTGAAACTTGGAAAATATGGCCGTATTGCTGACATATTATGTACAGACAAACAAAGACTGCACTGACAATATTCTATTTCATTTTCTGTGTAAAATGTAGGTTTCTAGGTTTTGCACGCGTGGGTGTCGAAAATTGTTATCTCACAGGAACTTTTTTACTGAGATAATAATTTCATATTCCGGATTATATTTATATTATATTATTATTATTTTATCCATTTTCAAATTAACCTCAAAGTTCCAGTTCAATTTACGTCACAAAAAATGGAAAAGTCATTATAAGTTCCAGCGTGATTGAACTACCTACAAACATTTATACATAAACGAGTATATCTAGCAATTTAGAAAATGCAATAAATTTAAAAAAAGCAAGCTTTGCGGTGGAACAACACAAGGCTGATGATGGTGATGATGATGTATTGCCATCTAAGTATGCATGCATCCTGCATCCAAGCCTGAATTTTTGTCGCGGAATTAAAACTATTGTATCCATGATATCAAATAAAATTTGATGTCATAGATTTACGCAAAGTAACGCATAATTCTATAATTTTTCTAAAGAATGTTTTAAGAATTATTGCTTTCTAATTACAAGCTTGTTATTGTTTGTATGACTTACCTAAAAAGAAATAACAAAAACTAACTGATTTTATCAGCTTCCAATAAAAGTACCCCTCCACAACAGAGTATTAAAAATGTTTGCTTTCCTCCACTACGGAAATACGGATGTCAATCTGTTTTCAACTTTTTCATCGTCAGTGTTCATCGCGAGATAAAACAGCGTTGATATTTATATTCTGCCAATGAAAGTTAAAATCAATACTGAAAGCTGTATCCCAGACTAGCAACAATATAATCTGTTTCACATTGTTTCAACTCTGTTAAATGTTGAAATAAATATTCGTAATATTATGTTTTGAAATTGATAGAGCAATGCTCAGGGTTGCTCTGGTAGATAAAATTCGCAACGATGTCATTTGAAAGAGAACTAAATTCGCAGACTATTTACCCGACTGCGCGACGCAAAGGAGGGTAATGTGTTTATCAGTCTATGTATGTATGTATGTATGTATGTATGTATGTATGTTTGTTTCTATGTGGCGTTCTAGAGTACAAATGCGTAGGCCGATTTTGATAATTTTTACGTCAATCGATTCGTCTTAACCTTGCGAGTGTCACTAAAGACATGACAGTAATCAAAATTCATCACAGCGTCAACCAGACGCCATATTGTCAAAATGAAAAAAAAAAATGTCGATGAACTATGTCATGTGGGGTATCGTTGAATAGGTATTTTAAAATCATCTTTAGGTTCCCTTCATCATTTTTCATTTTAAATAATAGTTTAGGATATATAACGATTTAAAGTTGTTTAGCAAAACAATAATTCTCTGAATATTAACTAAAAAGGATGAAATAAAAAAAATATTTAACGAAAAACAAAAAACCCGACTGCGTTAAAAAAAACTAAAAAGAAAGAAACAAGCCCAGTAGATAAAGAATTCACTCATTCACACTCACAGTCGGGGCCCGTTGGGAAGATTTGATTGGTATAATTTGAATGGGCCCCGACTGAGTGTGAATGAGTGAATTCTTTAACTACTGGGCTTGTTTCTTTCTTTTTAGTTTTTTTTAACGCAGTCGGGTTTTTTGTTTTTCGTTAAATATTTTTTTTATTATACAACGTGTAACGTCAACAGCGCATAACCTCTCGTGGGGTAACTCAGCCCATGTTACTGAACAATGTTTGTAATAAAACTTTTGGAAAAAAAAAACAAAAGAAAACATTTTTCATACTGATGGGCTCGATCAATTTCTCATTTTACATAATTTTTTTTTCCAACAGTTTTATTAGGTACAAACATTGTTCAGTAACATGGGCGGGGTTACCCCACGAGAGGATTTGCGCTATTAACGTTACACGTTGCATAATTTTGAGAACAAAAAAGTATGATAAAATAGCAAATTATAAATCGGAAGACCACGACTTGAAAGACCCCATTAGGTGGACTGACGACATCATGAGAGTCGAAGGCTACCAACGGATTCAAGTGGCGGATTATCGATCTAAGATCAGGCTGTAGTTGTTTGTAGTCGTCTTACAGCTGATAATTCTGATGATGATTAAGAAAATGGTCATTAATTTTTTTGAAGTGAAAACTTCTTTAGCGGCGTTGTACACTTTTTCTGTAATGGGTAAAAAATTTAAAACTCGCGTCAGGGTCACGTGACCAAAACTCGCGTCAGGGTCACGTGACCCTGATCGAAAATGAGTAAGACGTCATTCAAATTAAAAATAAAACATAGTAACAAAAAAGTTTTCACTTCTACCGGCACTCCTGGAGTGCAACCTTTTTTTTTTTTTGCGTGGTAAAATCATCAAATGAATCCTGAACCCCGGGCAGGGCGAGTACTTACTAAAATACACGGTGTCCTTCAATAGCCCTTTATGTTCCGGGGTCACGGTGAGGAAATAAATCCCGCGACCCCGGCAGTCTTTGGCCCTCTGAGAGAGGACCCCGTCATTTTTGCTGACACTCTTTGAGGCGAGGGTGGGACACCACGCACCGTCGACCCGGGCACGGTCCATGGTCGGACAGCGAGTTGCCCTTTACTCGCTGTCCGCATGCCCGCGCCTACGGTGGCGACATTGACTTGACAAATTAATAAGTGAGGTGATAAATAACTATACTTAGCTATTCGAAATGTATGAATGAATCTCGATTTGACAGTCACACCAATGTTTTGTGTGTTTGTTGATTTCTTTTTTTGAGAAAAAAAAAGAAATCAACAATAAAAAAAAAACAAAAGAACACCGACATACATCTCTCACGTCATCAATTTGTAACTCATACTTTTAAGCGAAGGATACACACGCGTAAAACTTTCACCAAACCGTCGTAACTTAGTCAGAATAAGGCTGAGTTACACAAACAAACAGTTTGGAAGCTAACGAAAAAAATCGACTAACCCTATAAATTGATTCTGAACATAGCTTATCTCTGTTCGAGTATTTAGTGAAGGTTCAGCCATTTTCCCAGAACTCCAGGGGGAATTTTCCGATAGCCAGCGGAGGGTTAGTTGCTTGGCAACGAAAATTGGGCTTAACTCCCGGGTTAAAGCGATAATTATAATTCTAGTTTCATAAACCAGCAGTTGAGGGTTTATTTCAGATTTAGTTCAACAGGGTTTCCAGCCCGGTATTCAGGCTATTGATAAAAGAGAATTTAATTTGTTCGGGATTGTAATAAAACGAATTGGATTGGAGTACTTTTGTAGAGATTCGATTTTTATTATAGGTAGTGTTTTTACAGGCATTTATAACAAAGGGAATACATGTGGAATATAATATTTTCGTTGCATTAAAAACTGCAGCCTTAACTTAAGGGTACAGTGTATAAGACGGGGACGCGGGGTATGATGGGAAATCACACACTTTACTTACGTAGCGCAAGCGCCAACAGGACGATGACGTCCGGATGGCGCTTGCGCACTTGCGCTACGTTAGTGTTGTGTTAAATATGCGCAAAGAGTGTATAGGTGTGCGTCCACAGGTCGGCATCGCACGTATCGGACGTATCGTACGTAACGGATTTTAGTTTGCCTTCTATGAAAACTCATACAACTGCGTCCACTGATCCGCATCGCACGGACGGCTCATCGGCAATGCCTTAATGCGATGCGTACCGATGACGTCATACGGAATGCCGATCAGTGGAAGCGATGAAGGTGGCATCGGCAATCCGATTGCTGATACTCGCGTCGGCAATCCGATCGCTGCCGACACAGAAATCCGTTTGATGCGATCCGTCCTATACGTACGATGCGGACCTGTGGACGCTTACCATTAGTCTCTATTATACCTCGCTTGCCCGTCTTATTCAATGTTAAATGAATTTTTTTCATCTATGATTATCATTTATTTTAATTGATGTCATACAGACTCCTTATTTTCTTAAAACTATATACACTTATGACAAGTAAATAAATATCTAACTTTGGCCTAAGTTAATAAAGAGACTAAGAAGGTGAATAATCAAAAAGTATAAATAAATTATGCTAATGAGTACTATGTGATTAACCTAAATCCTTTATATTTGGTGTCGTTACAGATTAAGATTGCACTAGCAAAAAATTAAATTTATTTGAAATTAAATATTATTTATTTGTAACTAAATTAAATAACTGGCGCATAAGACAATATTTTATACACATTTAAGCAGTTTATGTATAATATAAGCGCGATTTTGTAAAAGGTTTATTTTTTGGCAAGAGCGATCGCTTGTCTTAATTTTGTCTTTGAAAAGAATGTGAGACATCAAAGTAGGTATCTACTTTCTAAATGTCTGATAAATATAAATTATAAACTACCATTTGACTAAGTAATATTGTTACCATTTGAAAGATTCAACTGTTGACTTTAAACTGATACCACGGGTCGGTCATTAAACAATCAATCAACTCAATCACATCGGTTAGCATAATTTCATGTGAAAGAATGTGGTGGCTTGAGAGTTCTTTTGAATATAAAATGTACATTGAAAAATTTAAATCAAGCCATTATTAAGGAGCTATCCTTTTTCATTAAGAAGGTATCCTGGTCTCCTGGATCAATTCTAAGTAAGTGTTCCTATACTTTTGCTTAGCGTATTTCTTAATATCATTACAATCATTATTCATTATTTGATATGCTTTGCCAAACATACTTTATTTATTTATTTCTGATTTTTCGTTTTAACTTTCTGTTAAACAATAATTCCAACACTAGTGCCATAATCACGGAAAAAGATCACAAAAATCCTGTTTTTCTTTCTAAAGATGGAGTTAGCGACCATACCAATTTTAAAACTTAAAATATTTCGTATAATATACAATTAATCTACAGTATTTTTATATCGTATATCACATCCTCTATATGCAAATTCTAGAAGCAGTCTTTTAATTTCCTCTTCAGTCATAGATTCTGTCCAACCTCCTTCATTCACAAGGACATTACGTATAGCTTCGTAGAACTCGTGGGCGGCCATCTTGTCCGGCTTTGGTAAGACTTGACCTTTTTGAGCGATGCTGTCTTGTTCTGGAATCATTCTGTAAATAAAGAAAAGGATCTTTTTAGTAATGTCTCGGATACTAAGGGGACAGATCACGGTATGGATAGGTGTGCTGACTAAAACAATCTTGATCCTTTGCCACCAAAAAAATATATTAACATAAAATACTTTTCAATGTAACAAGAGCATATAAATGGGAATAAAAATATGTTCTCAAAAAACAATATAAGTACACAGTTACATATCAGCAAAAATGTTATTATTTTCTTAAAGGTTTTAAGTCAGAATTGTTTATAATGAGCTTCTAAAATGTGTGTAAAAATTCTAGTTTGTACATACAAAATTGGGGATCACAAAACGAAAACCTCAACAATATTTACAACATTGAATTTAGTGAACAGAATAAGATAAATTATAAAACAGAGACTTCATAACACAATCATGGTACTTTATAACCTAATAATAAGATCCCATGGAAAAACTGCCCAATCTATACAAGGGCGAGGCATATTCTGCACTGTTTTTTTTAAAGCCATTAAAAAGATTGTGCTATAGCTTAAACCACTTCGAAACTTAATATAATTTTACTCTACAACGCACTTCATCCTCTAAGTGCAGCCACATAAGTACTACTTTATACCGCAGTAGATAGAAAACTTCCCGTTCGCGGTGCCTCTTAGTTTAATGCAATTACAGTAGATTCCACTCCAAGGGGAGGTAGGTAAAGTCTATTCCAATATTTGTTTCTAATCTAACAGATGTCTTGGTGGGGAGTTTGTTCTGCCATTTCTTCTTCTCAGCTAGATTATTGGGAAGTTGCAAAGTCTGATCTTTATAAAGTGTACGTATCTTTTTTTGTGTAAAAATCATTTAATTACTTAAATGAGTTCTCCCGTCTTGGGCGGAGTGGAAGTAACCTCAGATCAAAGAATGTAATTCTATTTGATTTTGTATTAACTTTGGTGCACCCACTCTCGTGTTCTGAGCGCTCTATCTGCCTATTTCTTTGATCTGAGGAAGTAACTGTCAGATCCGTATTGACTAAACATCATCCTGTTCCTTCACGCCTTCACTTTGCATTCCAGGGCCCTGATGCCCTTTTCCCACAACCAGGGAGGACTCCCTCGTGTCATTTTTTACGTTCTTTAAGTGCTGATTGAGAGCTTAATTGAGTAAATGATTATTTATTTATTTTACAATTGAGGTTGCTTCTTTACAAACAATCAGTTTGTACCTTTTTTAATAATGTTAGTGATTGTAGAATCATTACCAAAATATATTGAAATTGCAGCGTAAACTACATCAGTACATTCAGTAAATTAATTAACAGTAATTTTCTCAAAAACTTTTATTTGTTTACCTGTTTGGAAACTAATTTTCGAACGTTATACAGAAAGTAGCAACTCTAGGTAAATAATTAGATCATTGGGTTCATCTCGCACTGTAAATACTGTGAAGGAAGATGCTTTAGTAAAGGCTTATTTAGTGAAAACTAATATTTTTTGTAATATCTTTAAAACAGACTGATTATTATTATATTTACAACTTCCCTAACGAGGTCTTCGCAATAAACTACAACATTGGGCTTTTAAAACAAGAGCAAAGTTTCTCCTGCCGGGGTCGCGGGACTCACTAATTATCGTGATCCCGAAACGTAAAGTGCTATTGAAGGACACCGCGGATTTTAGTCAGTGCGAGTCTGACAGTCCCTCCCGCTCTGCTCTGGGATCAGTACTCATTTGATGATTTTACCACGATAAAAAAATATGGTCGATAACGTGACCGCTTTCCATCAAGTTAGCCGTATACTTGCTTAACGCCATAGTGGTAAAAAAAAGCAATGCATTCCACAATCGGACAGCCTGAACCGTGAAGGAATCTTCATTAAAATTTTGTGAATTATTGTAATCCCATATTATGGGATTATTTTTATTATTCGCCGAAGAACCAGTCATCAAAAAGTTGAAGAGGCAATGGCTTCATTCTCAAAACAGAAACGTTCTAGAGGAGTGAAGAAGGAGCGTAAGGACTAGGACCTAGTGGGAGGTCCGCTTACGCTCCTTCTTCTTGAGTCGCGACACTTACGGTATCATCGGTCAACCTAGTCACTAGGTTGACCGATGATACCGTAAGCGTCGCGACTCGCGAGCAACCGATATGGATGCAAGTGAAGGATTATCGTACGGCATAGCGTCTTTGGGGAGGCCTTTGTTCAGCAGCTTTCGGCTGATGATATGGATCAATATTGGTAATATACACTTATAGACTCAAAAATTCCCAATTAATTAGATTTTACAGGCCAGTGCATTTTAAAACTGCAAATTAATTCGATTTGCTTCGCTGTTGCGATCGTCAAAAGGATAATTGAGTATTTTATCGAACCCAGCGCACGAACCATTTATGAGAGAACAAAGAGCTGCAATTATACGAATAAACAGATAAAATAAAATGTTTGTTTACGTATTATTTCAAAGATAAATAATATTACAATATAAGTTGTTTTGCGCTTTTTATATTCTTAGTAAAATAATCAAAAGAGTCCTCCTACCCAGAACAGGGCTAAAGTCCACGGTGATCCTTCAATAGCCCTTTACGTTCCTGGGTCACGGTTTCCTGGTGAAACACTTCAGCGACCGTAGCAGACATTGGCCCTCTAAGGGGGGCCCCGTCAGATTGCTGACAGTCTTTTGAGACGTGGCGTGGCACGGGCATGGGCCATGATCGGTCAGCGAGTCTACTATTATTCACCGTCCGTATGTGCTTCTAGTGTGGACAACGGTTTTTCAAAAAAAAAACCGTTCTCTTCTATGTACAGACTTCAGACATCTATTAAATACATATTATTGTACATAAATAGTTTTTTTATTAAATTTCAATTACAAGTTTAATAAAAAAACTACTATTTTAAAAATTACAAGTTTTTTAAAAACTATAAGCTAGTGTCGACAAAAACTTCAGAATTTATTAGAGGACGACATCACCTAGGTACTAGGGCCACATAACACAATGTAGGTAACCGCCTGTCGCTTGCAGTGTCTGCGACGTTGGCCTCCGTCCCTCTTACAGCGCGGTCTAGTTTCTCTCTCTATTTCACCTACAGGTTACTTTGTTTGGGTTTTAGCCACAGAGAGAACTGTAAACCTATGTGTAGAGTTTTTTTTTGGAAATCCTAGTCCTAAGAGCCTTTGATAATTTTAGGTGATCGCTAGGAATATACAGTGTAGCAGAACGTAGCCAGCATCAATAAACAAATATATATTCTGTCTGTTAGCTGGATTGGGTACCTTTTGACAGGCAAGGGCCACAAAGTGGCAAAATCAAGTTACGGCGAGCCGCAATGTTAATATTAAATCATTATCAGCCTGTAATGTTCCCACTGCTGGGACACGGGCCTCCTCTCTTGAGAGGGAGTGGGCCACAAACCACTACGCGGGCCCAGTGCGGATTGGTGGATGGCACATGTATTCGAAGGCTCTAGGACATGCCGGTTTCCTCACGATGTTTTCCTTCACCGTTTTGAGAGCAGCGGTGATGAAATAAATTACACAAAGTAAAGCCTGGCGGGGTTCGAACCCACGACCTACAACTCGTAAGTCGGGACCGATACCACTGGGCCACCACTGCTCCCCTTTTTATGAATATACTAAATTGACAAAGACAGAACTTATCAAAACTTCGGAGTGGGAGCTCGTAATGTCAAATTAAACCATGGCGTGATGTACTGTAAATTTTAAAAGCTTCGTAGATAGGCGACTGCCTATCCTGCACCCCGTCACCCAGTAACTAACTTACTTTAACTTTATTCTCAGACTTTCAAAACGTGACTAATCCTTGAAGCTATTATTTTATGCTCAGATGTTTGAAAAAATAGTTATCTTTTGAGAAAATCGCTTTTGAATTTAGCTATGAAGTATTTCAAGTCCTAAGCACGTGAAAACGGAAGGGAAACGAAAGGAGATCGTCCAACTTGGTATGGACATGTGACACTCATGTGACTAAGAGAGTGATGAGTATGAATGTTGATGGATGGAGAGGAAGAGGAAGGCCAAAGAAAAGATAAATGGATTGTTTATTTATGGAATGATAAGAAAGAAAATGGAGTAATGTTACTGTGACGTCTGATAGGGGATAGTGGAAGAAAAAATAGTGATGCGCCGACCCCAAGTAAAATAGGATAAGGGCAGGAAAATTACGAAGATCTCAAGTCCTAAACACCTTGAATAATTTTGGAACGCGACTTATTTTTAAATATGCCAATATAATTCTAGTTTATTCCAACAGTTAATGACATAATATCAGTCTGTGAACCAAAAGGGCTGCGTGGACTGTACCATTCTTAAGTACACTTATGTCATGAGAACTACCAATGGCTTACAGAAAAAAAGACGATCGATCATGGGAAAGTGACTGCTGCAATATAGAACCTGTAATATTGCACTGTCGTGCCAATTACAATGCACAGCACATTGCTCGTTCGCAGTGAATTTACAGAACGAATCAGTAATTAAAGCGATTGCGACAGTAACTATGATATTTAACCTTTTTTTTTATTTCCTTCACAGGAATAATGGAGGAGCAGTGGGCTAAATCAATCAATAGAAGGAGCCCTACAGGGAGGAGACGAAAAGAGTTTTAAAGTATTACCTTTTTTTTTAACTTGGGAAAATCATCAAATGAATCATCAAATGAGTGTCAGACTCGTACTGACTAAAACCCAAGATGTCCTTCAATAGCCCTTTAAGTCATGGTGATGGAATAAGTCCCGCGACCAAAGTAAATTACCCTTTTTTTTTCTTTTTTTTTTTTTAACGTCGTAAAATCATCAAATGAGTCCTCCCACCCCGGGCAGGGCGGGAGGGACTGTCAGACTTGTACTGACTAAAATCCACGGTGTCCTTCAATAGCCCTTTATGTACCGGGGTCACGGTAAGGAAATAATCCCGCGACCCCGGCAGGCTTTGGCCCTCTGAGAGGGGGCCCCGTCAAAGTAAATTACCCTAAGATTTTTATCAGCAACGTACAAAAGTACGCACTAATCAGTTTGCGGTGGTGATAATGGATTGATACGGACTATCAATCGTCTTGCAATGTCAATCACATTCACAGACGCAACAGGGCATTAACCTGTCAAGATATGAAATGTGTTGAGTAGGTAGGTGGAAATTACGACGATTACACAACGGAAATAGGAAAAACTTTTATTCTAAATTGTGGACTTTACTCCGTACATCGGACTCTGCCAAAAAATTTAAGAACATTACTCATAAAGGTAAACGTCCACAGGTCGGCATCGTACGTATCGGACGCATCGCATCAAACTGATTTCTGTATCGGCAGCGATCGGATTGCCGATGCCACCTTCATCGCGTCATGGCAATTCCGATGAGCCGTCCGTACGATGCGGATCAGTGGATGCAGTTGTATGAGTTTTAATACAAGGCAAACTAAAATCCGTTGCCTACGATACGTCCGATACGTGCGATGCGGACCTGTGTTCACCATAAAAGTCCAACGTCCACAGCCAGTAGTGACACTTTTTGTTTTTTTTTATACATTAAATATCTACCTTTTGAAATAATATTTACTATTAAAATACTGATCAAATATTTTTGAATAATCTAGTTGACGGTCTACTCGTAATTTTAGATTTTACCATAAACTTGTCTGTTTCACTTTTTGCTAACATCGCTCCGATCACAATACCATTTAATGTAGCAAAAACATGTTGCAATAAAACGTAACGGTTGCTCAAAAGAACTGTCAACACGGCCGAATCAATAAAGCTACAAACACACAAACTACACAGCATCGGAATTTACTCATCTCTCTTTCAAAATGCAGCCCATAAACTCTCCAATTCCTGGAATAAATACATTCAGTCAACTGAGCTACGTAAACATGAGCTATCAAGTGTGTATTTACCCTTGCCTCGCCGTACTTTTGCGCCAAAAGATAATTTTTCGCTCATGACTGAATGCATACTGACGGCAATGGAGAAATGTTCAAAATTCATATTTGTACTTTCATAATAAACGAGCCAGTTTCGAAAATTGAACTATAAACGCTTTAGCTCAAAGCAGAAATTCGTACAAAGATTAATTTCGACATAAATGAGCACTGAAAATGAGGATATGACATCGGTAATAAGCGCACTTGTAACAGAAATACCAATAACTCACAAAGAGAAGTTTAAAAGGAAAGTAGTTTTAAAACAACGCTTTGTGAGTTACGGAACAATTTGGTCAAACGAGCAGGGAAACCTGTTAACAAAAACGTATGTTGTTGAATGACTCACTTGTCGTCCCAGCCGGGGGTTCCAAAGAAAAAAGAGCACCTTGCCAGCCGGCGCCCCTCGGCGATATCTTGCGCAAACCTTACGATTACACCTTTTAAATTACAAGAAAAAACACACACACCACACGGAGCTTTCAATCGCACCCGAACTGTCGACAAAATGCCGGGGAAAGACCGCCACAGTCATTCAAGACCACCTTTTTTTTTTAACAAGCCCGGGGTGCACTTCTCCATTACAATATACACCTTCTTCAGTTATGTTAAGGTTTGTTTTCCTGTGTAGGTTTTTATTTGGGGTTGCATCTGGTCGCCGGCTGGCCCTATTTGTGTGATTTACCCCGGCATGTGGCGAGCCCGTCGGATCCGCTCTAAACGGGAATGAAGCGTACTCGAGCTTCAAAAATGAATGATATCGAAGCGAATATCACAAAAGAGATTGGGTTTTTTTTCGAGTTTATCTGGATTTCTGTTTCTAGTGGAGCTTTCATGTATTGGTTGGCTAATTAGAGAAAATGCATCGCAGTACATTTTCTGTAGGTACAAATATTTTTCATAGTGAATGTAGTGCTCGATTTTGTGCAATGTTTTTCTAGTATCTATTTTCATTGAATAGCCTTTTATGATGTACTGAAACCAGTTACTAACAAATACTTTCAATACAATTTACTAATATACTACCAAAGTCAAAGCAAAGTATTTAATAAATAGGTAACCCTTTCGTACTAACAGCATGTCAAAATTCTAAAACTGCTTTAAAAATGTCCCCGTTTTAAAATAAAAACCGTTAAAACATGAACCAAATAAAAATGGAACGCTGCAATGGTCACGAATGGCGGATAAAAATATCAACAAGGACACGTGGCTAGACTGCGCATGGAAGGATTTCATCAATTGTCCCCATGAACGATTTGCATAACTAACCCATAGACCCATGTCGTACTATTGTAAGTCCCTATCTATAAAAAAACACGTTCTAAAATTCTATAGAGCATTGTACTTAAACCCTGCACTAACAGGGTTAAATCTTGTATTGAATTAATAGATGCATTTTTCTAAGTAAAATATATACATTTGAAATGTAAAAGGGTAGTTCAGATGGCACGTACCAAATAATAATTATAATGACCCCACTCTGCATTAATATGCATAATTATATGAAGTAAATCAATAAATAAACTGGGTCTTTATTCGAAGTTAAAAATTACTAAGAATTTTTAACTTCGAATAAAGATACAGACAGCATACAAATGATTACTTATATATATACTTATATGTTATTCGGTTTTTAATATTTTATCGCATTGAAAACACCGCACTTGTCTGCAAACAAGACCGGACCTAAGAGACAACCTTGTGATACTCCAATTCCTTTTTTGTTCTGTATCGAAGATACTTTTTTTTTATCAATTGAATCCTGTTAAAGATGAACTGCATCAAAACACGAGGGTGGGCTCTTGACATTAGAACTAGTAAAAAATATTAATTATTTGACTAGCCTGTTGGTCTAGTGGTTAGTGACCCTGACTGCTATACCGGAGGTCGTGGTTTCGATTCCCACCCAGGACAAATGTTTGTGTGATGAGCACGATTATTTGTTCTGTGTCTGGGTGTAATTTATCTATAATATGTATGTATTTAAAATTATATAAGTATGTTTATCAGTTGTCTAGTACCCATAACACAAGCTCTGCTTAGCTTGGGACTAGATGGCGTTGTGTGATAGTTGTGGAATATTATATTATATTTTATCTAAGGAGTGACGTAGTGCGAATTTTCAAAAAACGTCATAACATTCCTTATCTAAAAAAATACGGGTTAGATTATATGATAATTCAATCTAAGTTTGTCATCGTCTGTAGTTCCCATTTTGTTTTAAATCTAATCAGTTACCTACCGGTTTATAATTTTTATCCTTAGTGGTTGCATTCGTTTGCTGATGAATGAATGAACCCGGCTTCGAATCAAAAGTAGACGCCCGCATAGGCAGTAGGCACAAATACCCGTATTGTTTCCCCTTTACTCTTTAAATAGCCCCCTCTCAATCTTATTAAGACCACAAGAAGTAATTTTTTGTAAGCCATACACTGAGAAATAAAAAATACAAAAGCTAATAAAACAAAGAAGTACATGGTAAGGAAATTATTATGCTTAAATGCAAAAATCTAAGACATGCGACATACACCACTCGACAGTCGTTGCTCTCGAAACTCAGAAAAACTACATGTGTTTTTAAAGAGCAAACGTACAATCTATAAATCTTCTATAATCTATAAATCATTTATCTATAATTAATCTATATAATCTATAAATATAAATAAAATTGGAGTGTCTGTTTGTATTATTGAAATAATCGTATTAATACATGCATATACGAATATAAATAGGTACGGTCATACGCCAAAATACCATTCTTTTACAATTTTTGTCTGTCTCTCTTTCTTTTCGTCTGTCTGTCTCTTTGTAATGGATAAAAATAAAAAATAAAATAATAAATCTCTGAAATAGCTGGGCCGATTTTGACGAAATTTCTATTGGCAGTTAGCTGATGTAATAAGGAGTAACTTAGGCTGGGTTACTTTTATTTTAGAAAATAATCCTTTGTTTTAAAAAAAATACATTGTTGCTTTCCAACATCCACGCGAACACAAAGTCGCGATCACAGCTAGTTAATAATATGAAGAAACAATAGGAAAATTCATCAGTGGCCAACTTTATTGACCGCGTGCTGCAGCAAGTTGGTAATTAAACAATTAGCAGTATATTGTTTGATGACTTGATTGTTTTACGTCATTCACAACCACATTAGCATATTTGTCCTTAGCGTGACCAATCACGAAATATTCATTCATTTCTGTCTCATCATCTTATGACTGTGTAACCGCTAAATTATATTTTAGTTTATATTTAAGAGTTTAAATAACATCTTCGTCTTCAAACAACAATGCAATCAACTCTATTGTATTATTATTTCATTCTTGTTTGTTTTTGCCATTGTGTTTCAATCCTTACCAACAGCTGTACATAATAATGTTACAAGTAGTTACATTGATATTTTAAATTATCAAATACCTCCGACAGTTAATCTTAATATACAGGGTGGAATTTTGTAATGCCACCTGGAGGGAAAGTACTCTTAATACTGCAGATAGAAAATATTACTTAAAGGAAACATTCCTTTATTTTTGAATAGAAAGCAAACTGCATTCAAAGATTTTCGAAAATTCTCTTCTCCCACACCCGGGAATCGAACCGCCTAAAATCTGAAAAAATTATACCCTGTACTTCCTTTGAGTAAAATTTTCTATGTGCAGTATTAAGAGTACTTTCCCTCCAGGTGGCATTACAAAATTCCACCCTATACAGGGTATATACATAACTCAAAGGTGACTGACTGACATAGTGATCTATCAACGTACAGCCGAAACCACTGAACGGATTGGGCTGGGCATACAGGGGTAGATGTTATGACATAGGCATCCGCTAAGAAATGATTTTGATCAAATCTACCCCCAAGGGGTTAAAATAGGCGATGAAAGTTTGTATGAAACTCTGTCAATTTAATAAAAAATACATTGTTAAGTTCCGACATCCACGCGAACGAAGTCGCGGGCACTGCTAGTTTTTTAATATTTCTATTGCGACTTAGTTTCTGATGGATGAAGAGGGTCGAGTGACGTCTTCTGGCTGATGATGATGATGATAATGACTTAGTTTTCAAGGAAAAAGCAAAAGTAGAGGAGATAGAGATGTAGTAGTAGATAATAATATAGAAATAGTCTAAGGAATTTGGATATTAGATTTGAAATTATTGGAATGTTGCCATATACTTGTGCAATAAATCTGAAGACCAAAGTGGAAATCTCTTGAAGTAGCTTACAATGTTTGGCTTTGGCTTAACATGAATCCCGTAACTATCACACAACTGTCAAACTGCAAGTACCAGACTGACGGGAATTAATGTTGTCCAAGTTTAATCATTGACTAAACGTCTCGCTTGTAAGTTGTGTCTTGAAAGCATTATTTTATACATTTCATTACAAAAGGAGCGATTGAGCAGTGGTGGACTGGTGGCTCAATGGTATCGGACCCGTTTTATAGGTCTTTGGTTCGAACTCAGCCAGGCGCATTACTTTGTGTTATTTATTTTGCTCTCAAAACGGTGAAGGAAAACATCGTTTAGAAATCAACCTGCACTACAAATCGTATTTTATCGATAAGGTGACGTTTAACTATGACCGTGATAATAAAGACCGTGAAAAACGTAACAACGTAACGTAAGCAAGTTAGTATTTTTTTTTAATAATGTATGTACAAAGAATAGTGACCGACCGAAATTTCGGTTTCGGTTTCGGTTTCGGCCGGTTTCGGCCAAAAAATCTAGTTTCGGCCCTAGTTTCGGTTTCGGCCAAAATATAGCCGAAACTTTGCCGAAACCGAAACCTGACGAAACTCAAGTGTTCGTGCATTTTTGTGTGTCGTTCGGTAACATTCATAGCCAACACGTGCTTGCTTGACGGCGGGGCCCGGCGCTGTTCGCCACCGTTCATTTAATCGTGAGTTGAGGTTATGTTTTCGAGTTTACTGCCAAGAGTAAGTCTTGTGTATTCATGTAATAATAAAATATATTTGAACTTATCAATCGTCGAGGCAGAAAATATAAATTATGGCTCAGTAGAAGTTACATAACATAAAAAAATAGCAATTTCTTAGAAACCTATTTGTTCCATAAGTTTGCCGTATAAAATTTATTTCCAGAATTTGATCCTTATTAGCAACACTATCGAATGGTGTAATAATGTGTGTTTTTTTTTTCCAAAATTTGCGGTTTCGATTCCTGACCAGCACTATTGATTTTTCTAAAATTCAATGATGCAGTTTTCGTTTTCGACAAAATCGGTCTTCAGTCATCCTGTAATTCCTGTATAATTATACACTTTTTCTTAAGTGTAAACAAACATAAAATTTTAGAAAATAATCGAAAATTTAAATGTTTTAAAAAGTTTCGGTTTCGGCCGAAACTGAGAGCTAGGCCGAAAGTTCGGTTTCGGTTTCGGTTTCGGCTGAAAAATCTGTTTCGATCGGACACTAATAAAGAACATTACATTTATTTTCGTTATGACAAAACGTTTTAGAATAAAAGTGCATAAATATATATAATTTTATAGTACGTTAAGTGGACAGAGGTCATTCTCCAAAGATAATGTAGAGAAAGATATATTAAAGTTCAAAAGTTTTGCAGTAACAAAGACAGTAGCTATTATAAAATGTTCAAGTTATAATATTATCATTCTCCAAACAATTTCCTATATTTGGAAAATGATAATTTACAATCTTAGTTACTTTACAGAATCTAATCTGAGTACAATTTGAAAATGAGTTATTCAACACCATAAAACAATAAAATACAATAAACCTCTTATCACAAAACGAAATAAATATTTACAATAAAGATATAATGAATATCACACAATAACAATCCGTAAACCATATACAAGAAGTTCTAGAATAGGTTGAACAAAAAACTACAATAAACTACTTGCCTAAAATACATGAGGAAATAAACGTAACGAAGAAAAAAAACTTGTAATTTGCCATTTAGTGCAGTGCGGCCTTGGAGTAAGGACGATATTGGCGTGAGCTGTCTCGATAAGGTGCGAACTTTAGTTGTGCGGTGTAAGTACATGACAATAGTCGCATGTTGTGTGAGGCATACGTTTACAAACTGAGTCGGAAGACAGTCGCATACGCATGCGAAGAAGAAAACTCGTAACAGAAACAAGTGAAAAACGTGAAAATCAATGGTGTAACATGCGAACAGTTTTAAAGGAAAAATTTAGCAGCGAGAGTAAAATACTGCAAGTGTTTCGGATTACTTAAATGTGAGATTTCTTTACTGTTTTATAAAAAAATGTCAACGTGAGTTACAATTCCTGTGTCATGATGTTTAAGCCGTTCCTTGTGTATGTTTTCATCGGTTAGCTAAACACCCGCATGACCGACTAACGGTATATTTATAACAATATCGGGAAGTCATTTACAAAATATTGTATCAGTTTCCACTATTATCGCAGCATTTTCCATTTGACTTGTTCATAAAACAAACCGATCGCTGTAAGTTGGGTCTACGTTTCTTGTATTTACTTGCAAAATTATCACTTTGCGTAATCTTTATGGTCTTGTATTGTTGTAGATATTATTTAGTAGCCACTGGACTTTAAATGTTAAATTGGACTTTACTTTCGTTCCATTTTATTCGTCATCATAATTATTATCTTGTTCTTATCCCAATTCATTTGGAGTCCCCTTAGCTATTACGATATTATCTCAGCTGTTACTTTTTTGTCATATTCTCCCTCACACATCCTCCCTTTATCCGTCATGTTTGTTTTCTTCCCTAATTGTATTGCCTATTACCATAATCGGTATCTCAGCCCGTCATTTTGTTTGTCATATTTTCCATCACACATCCTCCCTCCATTCATCATTTCTTTAGTCTAATTTAACTATCATCATCATCAGCCTATAAATGTTCCCACTGCTGGGACACAGGCCTCCTCTCTGTGAGAGGGAATGGACCATAATCCACCACGCGGGCCCAGTGCGGGTTGGTGGATGTCACATGTCTTCAAATTTTTGGTTCTAGGACATGCCGGTTTCCTCACGATGTTTTCCTTCACCGTTTTGAGAGCATTTACTTTAACTATCACAGCATTTTTATTATTATCTTTTAGTTCGTCACTTTACATTTTATGTTTTGCATGCATGACTGCTTGTCAACCTTGTTCAAACTTACTTCACTCATCTCTTTCCTAGCACACCCTGCCAAACCCTGCCATATTTTTTGTGACTTACCTCCTTTTTGTTACCGTCTCTTGGTTACCACTAGGTCTCTATTTTGCTTTATTTTTCGTTCCTTTAAACATATGTCTTGATTATTTCCACGTCAGTCTTCTGATTTTTAGGATATGTTCTGATCTTCTCTCTTTCTCTCTCTCTTTCCATCTCTGCTGACTAATTTTAAATTCTTTTTTTGTCGATATTTTAGCTCTCTTTCTATCTTACGATGGCATGTAGCAAGTTTATTTATACATATAAATGTGGGAAGACGTGTAAAGAATCTACAAATAATTATCTTATTATTTCCGTACTAGCATAGATTACGCCGTAGTAGGTCAGTAACATAATAATCTATTTAGTGGTTATTAGCCTTAAACACACCGGCCGGTCACTACTACTAAAAATCAAAACAATAACACAGATTGATAAGACTGACGGCGATACAAATTGTAATTCTACACTCACAATACGTAAGATACTACACATATACAGTATGCTATGTATATTATAGACGGAACAGATCAAGTAGGTAAATGCAGCCGCGTAGTGGCAGCCGATGGATGCAAGTGGCGAATAGTCGTATGGCGGTATAAGGGGATCCTATGTTCAGCAATGGACGTCCTCCGGCTGATCATGATGATGAGATCAAGTAAATTGATCTATAAATATTACAGTAGATAATACCTCGTGAGACATGCTACTTTTGACGTAAAGGGCTATTGAAGGACACCGTGGATTTTAGTCAGTACAAGTCTGACAGTCCCTCCCGCCCTGCCCTGGGTCGGAGGACTCATTTGATGATGTTACCACGCTAAAAAATAAATAAAAAAAAAGCTTAGGCATACATTTCGACATCACTTACGGACACAAGATTATTTAGTGATATGAACCAAAAACTGGGTGTCAGTATCAACTTGATTAGACAGACTGTTGTCCCGACTTCCGATGTGTTGTCAAAACTGGGAGTTGATTTCACTCAAAAGTTTAGAGTCAGGCTGCTTTTCCACCAGAGATGCGCTATGCTGCGTTGCTAAGGATGCATTTGATATCCACCAATCATACCTACTCATTATGTGTGTGTGCGTTATGAAAACAAATGAATATGATTGGTGGATATCAAACGCATCCTTAGCAACGTAGCATAGCGCATCTCTGGTGGAAAAGCAGCCTTACTGTCGTACTGGCCCGTATTTTTGTTGACGGAGTAAGAGAGTAGGCCACTTGCTCTCCTAGCAATAAAAGTTATACAGAGGTTGAGAAACATTTCTCTATAAACTATATGTATATACATATGTTATAGGCAATGTGTACAATGCAGACATTCTATACAATACCTAGGAAATGTATAGAATGCCGGGGTCGTTCAGGCAATGTATGAAATGATGTTCAATGTTTAAATTATTTTACACTTTACCTAGGAAATGTATAAAATACTTATAGGTATTGTATAGAATGCCAGATGAAGCACAGGCAAAGTATGTAATCGATTTTTCTTCTCTATGATTTAGTTAGATAGGTACTGGTCTTTTGAGAGCTAAACTTAATTTCAACTTCCGAGTAGAGCTAATGCTAATTTCAACATCCGGGATCCTTGTCGAGTAGAGAACGTTTTAGGCAATTTATATATAAAGCCTAGACATTCTATACAATGCTGTTTATACACATTGCCTATAACATATACACAGCCTGAGATACGCGGCAGAAATAATAATAAGTATAGAACACAGTTGTAACTGATTGAGTTTCAAGTCACATTAGTTGAGCTATACTTACGAACTGTTTCTATAAGACTAGTCATCTAATATGCTGTGACGATCGACGAGACAATGATAGTATACATTACATAATACAGTAACATTACATGTTTTGTTCATAGGAGTTACAAATTGTTACGAAACTCTTTGAAAAATGTAATTTTTCCGTCTAAATAAGATCATTAAAAGTTATTTGACCACTTATTTTAAGTAAGAAGTAAATACGTGTTCATTATTTCTCAAAACCTTAATTGACGGACTATTAATAAAAAAAAAAAACAATGAATACGTCTTCGTGTAGAGTGCCAATAAACTTTTTTTCTTTTTCAAAACTCTATTTGACTAATAGATTTGCAATTTATGAATGCTGTCAACATGCCATTAATTGACAAAGCCACTTAGATCCTATGTCTCTTGTCATGGTCGCGGGACTAACGAATTACCGTGTCCCCGGAACGTAAAGGGCTTGAAGGACACCTTGGATTTTAGTCAGTACGAGTCTGACAGTCTCTTCCGCCCTGCCCTGGGTGGGAGGACTGATTTGATGATTTTACCACGCTAAAAAAAATGCCTCTTGTCATCGTGATAAATATGTATAAACAAACAACATATACCTTTCCCATTACTGGAACTCAAGTTTCTTCGGTGGTCGGTGTCTTCCTATTATACAACCCTTATTCCAGTATTCTTGGGGTTCCACATGTTTCCTTCTTCCATTTTCCCCAGAAATTTTTCGTCATCGTTCGCTTAGTTCTTGTTTTTCTTCTCTTTTTCAAAAAAGCTTTGCCCCTCTCTAAGAATTTCTACCGTGCCTTTTCACCTACGCACCCACGAGGTGCGTTTACGAAGATCGAAACTCAGAAACCCGGACCCGAAACAACTACTTGTAGGTCATTCAAATTTCCGAGCGGAAATCAAACCTCCACACGCTACGCAGAAGTCCAATCGCTCAGCCACTGCGCTAATCTTGTCGTCAGAGTTGGGTTCCTCCTATTCCTAACCTATTTAGAAACCGAAAAAATTCTATTGGATAGGGCAACTAACTCTTTATCCAATCCGGGCTTCGTTCGAACACCTACGTATGTATATACACTCAGACACGTTTGCAACCATTATGACGTCAATGTAACAGCTATAAAAAGACACTGAAGCTAAAATACACTATTCTCGTTATTACAATTATTTTTTGTACCAAACTTTATAACCTTTGAACCTTCTGGTTGAGATGTATAGATGGTCAAAGTCGAAATATTATGATTTCTTGCAACAGTAATTAAATTTGTTTGTCAGCAAAGCATAATATATTAAACAATGTTTCACAACAATTTTTTTTTACATTTTTTCAAAATAAATATGCATGGATTTTCTTGCTCAATCGTGTCCATAGAAACCTCTCTTTGCGAATAGGTGTAGAATCAATTACATCCCATCCCATTTTCCTTTAATTTTAATATTTATTCAACGATCAAAATTGCCTCGTGTCGTCTCGATGGCCTAATTGAAATAAATATTTTGACTTTGACTTTGATCGAAGGAACTCCAGTTATGCTGAAGAGGACCGCAAAATAATTAGGGAAAGGCTGAACAGATGTCATGATAATACAGATTGCATAAAAAGAATGCTGAAATAATGATTATTTTAAAATCAAACCCTAAAGTTGTTCCACTAACGTAAGCAGAAGTGGACTCAAACTGAATAAAGGTAGTTTATTATCGAGAATGGATCTTATCAGACAAATAGGAGCATTCTAATAGCTACGACAGCTAATCTACACGGACTGCTGTTGCCATGGAAACATTGTCGGAGATTCTCTCTAAGGATAATCCCTTTTCCTTCCTTTCCTTGAATATTACGTCCAGTGCCGTTAAGTAGAAACTCTTTGCTAATGAAAAAGTCGTTTGTGATAAAAACTGTCGACGCTAAAAATAAAAAGTAAAAAATTAACGCGAATACACTGAGATCTGAGATTTTTATATTCACACAAAGAACTTAGTGCAAATGTGTACCTATTGTTTTTTTTTTTTTGTAATTGCAGCATTCATCTGATATACAATAACGTCAGTTATTTCTGGAATTTTCGCATTTATTACTTGCTCTCTCATGAACTTATTCAGTCGAACAATTTAATTATTTTTCAATCAATATCCATTTCACATGAATTTCCACTGAAAAATTTGCAAATAATCTGAAACAGCAGTATGAAAATTAATCCCTTTTTAATGACTACCTGGTATTCGCGATACAAAACAGAAAATTTTATTCGCATAAACCTTTTCATGGTACAATCGCACACAGGCACAACATCAGTACATAGATACTATACAACAACTTTTAAACATATATGTACAGTCGAACACAGACACGAACTATGTCATCGTCAAAATCAATAACCACGGCGGCGCTTCATTAAAATATCATTTTATCCAGCAAAATGAAACCGAATTAATTGATGCATTATTATTTTCAGGAGTGTTCGCGACTGTTTCAATGTGGACCTACTCGAGTGTCGATATCCCTGGACCCCACGTCAGCAGAACTGAGAGAATAAAGATCTATCTTTCAGAATGCATTGTGTGTTTTTGCATAGTATTTTTTATCCTCTGTGTAGGATTACTGCTGTATTTATTCTTCCATTTATATAGCACAGTGACTACAGCTGGAAAACTCGCGGGTACACTCGCAGAGAGTTGAAGTCTTACTCAGTATTATGTTAAAGACTGAGAATCTAGTGTTTGTGAACAAGTTTATGTGATAATGTAGTTTGTAATTTAGATGAGAGAGATAAGAAATTAATAATTATAATGTAGCAGTCTAGACAATACTATAAAAAATGTCAGTGAATAGTTTCGAGTCGATAGAATGAAAATTATAGTAGACCTATGTATAGGTTTACAATAGTTTTAAGTGTTACAAATGGTTCCAATAAATTGTGGTAAAATGAATACATTTTATAAAGAAGAGGCTATGGCTACCTTATATAAGAAGTGCTTAGCACAAGGTACTAAGTAAGCATCATGCTTGTACTAAGCATGTTTCCGAAACGTGTTTAGAAATCAAAATTCAAAACCTTCACCACTAATTTCAACGAAATAAAGTTCAAAATCACAATTTTCAAATTAAAAACTTTGCGTCTATTTGAAAAAAACTGGCTAAATTACCGTCCACTAGATTAATAGGGTCCGTTTGTGGTCATGTGTCATTGGTAGACAGTTTTATGGTCGAGTGTCAATGGGACCACAGCACAGCATTAATGTCACTCAAAACCACGTTTTTGGTATACCACAATTAGGTATGTGGTCACCGTTTTTACTGATGCATAATGGCGTATTTGCAAATTTAGAGTTGGTCTTATGTAATGGAGATTTTATTTGAGTTTCTTTGCCAAAACTTCAATTAAGTACTTGAATTTGGATTCAATAGGTATATTTAAGTAAAAAAAGTACTGTTATTAAACTATGTAACCAGTTTTTTTTTGTATTTCTGTAAATACTTATTTTCACTCATATTTCAATGTTCTCGAATTAAGTAAATGATAATGGTTCTTATGTATTAGTTAATAGAAACTATTCCAAAGTAACTTTGGCTGTTATATTACGTTGTAAGTTTATTCAATAAATAATTATTTTTTGCTGTTTATCGCATTTCTTTATTTTGTGACAACCCAAAAATGTTTTGCATTCAAATAAGTAGGTAATCATAACAAAAAAAATAAACAGTGTTATGATTAACACGAGTTTTAATTTATCAATTTTTTTTGTACTACCAGTTGTCAGCGGTTTCACCCGCTACTTAGAACTCGAAAAAAATATCCCATGAGAACAACATAAAAAACGGATAAAAATTATTCTGTGTTAATCCAGGTAGGTACTCTATCTGTGTACCTTTAATCCAAATCCGTCCTGTAGTTTTTGCGTGAAGGAGTAACAAAAATTCATCTATCGTCAAAATGGTGAAGGAAACATCTTGAGGAAACCGGTATGTCCTAGAAACCAAAAATTCGACCACATATTGTGACATCTACCAACTCGCACTGGGCCCGCGTGGTGGATTATGGCCCACTCCCTCTCACAGAGAGGAGGTGTGTGTCCCAGCAGTGGGAACATTAGAGGCTGATGATGAACCATATTAACTACAATACCTTGTAAATGCTATTTACTAACATAACTTATGAACCATTATCTATTGACGTCACCTATCCATTAAAACGGGCCAGTACCGACCTTACCGTTAAACTATAATTTTGTACCCTACTACATAGTTAATTAGCTGTCAGTATGGCCATGACGATCAATCATGGACAATGGACATATCGCACACATCGATAGAAAAAATAATTACGCAAAGGATAAAATTTAAATGCGCATCAATAATTCTTTTTGTATACCAAATATATTGAATGTGCAACAAATCTAAAACTCGCTTTAGCAAGATTTCAGGGACACCCCGAAGTTCGGTTTGGTTAGGTTGCTTTAAACCTTGTACACAGAAATAGAAGCCCCGCGAAGCGGGGCTTCGTCGACCCTGCTTAGGTAGATTTTTTTTTATTACACCTTATGACATAAGTATTTTAATGAACATATTTTGGTGCACATTCAGTCTATTTGGTGGAACACAGGCAAAATTAGGTAAATGAAATGGGAATAAATTGAAGTACTTTTAAATAAATTGAAGTATGCACTTTTAAATACCATCCTTACGCAAATATGGTCTTAGGATCTACAATCATCTCATTGCTAAGCGAACGAAAAATTGTCCATTTTAGGAATGGCCTTAAAGGTTATTTAGCTACCAAATTACCATAACTAAGTTTCGTAACTAATGAGCAAATAAGTTGACTCGGTCAACCGGTCAGCTTTCCGTTTTTTTTTCTTCTAGTGGATAAATCATCAAATCAGTCCTTCCACACCTCATCCATACCGTCAGAGATATACAATCCTCATGTCAGTCATGTCCTTTAATAATCCTTTACTTTCCGGGGTCACGGTTAAATGAAAGTCCCGCGAACCCGGCAGTCTTTGACTCTCTAATGGCCCTGTCATTGCTGACAGCTCATTGAGCCGCGCGTGGAACACGACACGCCGCCGCCGCCGTCGACTCAGGCATGGCCCATGATCATACAGCAAGTCGCCCATTATTCGTCGTAACCATGACGCTGGAACGTAAAGGGTTATTCAAGGAACACCGTGGATTTTGGTCTGTACAAGTCTAACAGTAATGGGCTCCACCCATCTCACATTTAAATGTACCATCTCAAGTTGAATGATGTACCTAACAAAGGTTCTGTCATAATTTTGGCGGTTGAAAAAGAGTGGCCATGGAATTTCTTGCTTCGGAATGGGCATCTACAGTACCTACCCTTAGCACGAGTTTTCTTATTTTACTTTACAGCGTCTTTCCAGTATTTACGGCGTTTCTTGTATGAAAAAATGGAACAGCGCCTCTGGTGTGCGAAGAAGGAACCAATTTTTCCCTTGAAAATTGTCAATTTGAAATTGTCAAAGTTCCAGTTTACGTTACGTCAAACTCGTGCTTAGGGTACAGTACTTTCTCAGTTTTTATTCTTGTGACTGGGGACTGTAGAACCATAACTATTTTAAACCATTTTATGTAATTTTTTTTTGACAATTCAAAAGTGCCTGTAACTGGCCTCTTTGAAATAACTTATTAGATTTTGATTTCTCAAAATGGGACTCAAAAAAGGCTCATTCCATTCTATAAGAGTGGTACTTCAGTACAGCAGCGTTAGCGCAGTAAATTGCAGTCATTGCTGTGCTACTATTATAACCATTCCTGTTTTCGTGTTATTCTCAGATCAAAGAAATAGGCAGATAGAACGCTCAGAACAAGCGAGTGGTTCCACCAAAGTTAATACAAAATCAAATCGAATTACATTCCATAATGTTTTCTTTGTTTTTGAGAACAACTTTTACAATGGTTAAAGACACGTGACGGCATATTTTGGCAAACAACAACAACGACACGCAGCTTGGTACGACGTGTAGCTTGGTACAGTGATTCGATTTTGATTTTGTATTAACTTTGGTGGAACCACTCGCGTGTTCTGAGCGCTCTATCTGCCTATTTCTTTGATCTGAGGTGTTATTATTATTGTCACCTTGATTTGCAAGGTGACAATAATAATAACTTACGGTACGAAATCGCTTGACTATTCTATCTAACTGCCTCTGCAGTTCTCAGATCTCAGGAGTGTAAGGCAATCAAAATGCAAAGAGATTTGATAGACTGAAGCTTATGAGGAATGGCGCCAAAGGTATCTCTGTTTCATCTAGGGCCCTTCGCACACGGAAACTTTTGTGTCGTTGAAACAGTAGTCACATTTGCAATGTGAAAAAGAAGTGACGCAAACGCGCGTCAACAACGCCACTGTATTAGTCCAAACGCGCGTTTGTCTGACGATATCGTGGAAACCAAGTAGAGTTATAGATTCCGAATCGCGAATTTATCGTTGACTTGGTGCTTGAATCTTAATGATTTGGTGCTTGAATCACTGCAGAAAGAAAGTGAGGCCAAAGGGTATTTATGATAGACTCGAATTGAATAAAACTTTAGGTACTTGCATAATCCGTTGCGTCAAGGCTGATCTACAGCTTGGCCAGAACGCCTTGAAACGGAACTAATTTGTTTGTTTACTGACAACATTTCAAAATCTTTGATATTTGATGTAAGTAAACAAAGAACGCACTACGCAGGTTTGTCAGATTTACTATTGTGTCATAAAACTAACGTAATAAGTGAAAAAATAAAATCATTCAAAGTGCTGGTAGCGAGATAACAGTGGCGACTTCCGGTTTTCTATTCTATTTTGCCAAGCTGTAATTCCATTATAATATTTCGATCACATAGTCTTTTTCTAAGCATTGCGTGTTTCATACGTCTTAATAGTTTTGAGTAAAGTCAGTATTTGATACTACTGAGCGATTCCCGTACACGACATCAAGCAACTTGCGTTATGCGACATGCGCTTGTAGCACTTCTTTCCTTCGTTCAAATACCGCGGCACTACATGTCGAGTCGCAGTGAATCGTTTCATTTATGCCTTCGCCATAAATCTCTCGCGTGTGATACGCAATTTTTTTTTACGTGGCAAAATCATCAAATGAGTCCGGGGCAGGGCGGGAGGGACTGTCAGACTTGTACTGACAAATCCACGGTGTCCTTCGGTAGCCCTTTGTGTACCGGAGTCGCGGTATACGTATGTCCTGCAGGACTGTGGCCCTCTCTAAGGGGGCCCCGATATTATGCTGACGCTCCTTCAGGCGCGCGTGGAACACAACGCGCCGTCGACCCGGGCATGGTGCATGGTCGGACAGCGAGTTGGCCTTTACTCGCCGCCCGCATGCCCGCGCCTACGGTGGCCGGAGATCGTCCCGCGTCTGGGGCGGAGGGAGGACGGGTGATAAGCACTTTTGAAAAGGTTTCTATCGCGTCGAGTTTTCAACATGCACGTTGTTTGCAATGTTGTAAGATCCCAATGCTTGTATTAGATCATGCGAAATAATTCGCCCTTGTAGACAAGTATACTGCTAAGAATTGTCTTCTCTATTGTCGCTGTCGCATATCGCAACTCGCTTGTCGCTTGAGCATGCGGTATGTGCCTATAGTGGCCAAGCAGTAGTAAGTAAACATTTTAATATAAGTGCAATTTCTATAAACGTATTTATACAAAGCAAAACCAACATGTATTGTTCTTATTCATCATGACTTCTTGTTCTACAGCAATTATTTGTCTTAGTTTGACGTAATACGTAAGGTAAACATCTTTTAATTAAATAAAGTTTCGAACAAAAATAGATGTGATTTTATTTATATTTCAACTAAAACATAGGATTGTTTTATCAAACCTACGTGACCGGAGAAAAACTTAGACTAAGAAAAACAATAAGACAAAGAAATACATGAATTAATATCTAAAAAAACTTTTTCTTTTTTTTTTAACGTGGTAAAATCATCAAATGAGTCCTCCCACCCCGGGCAGGGCGGGAGGGACTGTCAGACTTGTACTGACTAAAATCCACGGTGTCCTTCAATAGCCTGTTATGTTCCGGGGTCACGGTAAGGGAATAATCCCGCGACCCCGGCAGGCTTTGGCCCTCTGAGATTTTTTTTTTTTTTTTTTTATCTAAAGAAACTGGACTCTATGCCAACATACAAACTGCTTCAAAGCGAAACAAAAGCCACTAAATAACATTGTAGGTATTATGTCTTAGTAATAGATCATATAAACCTCATTTTGTGACATATTTATTTTGTAAAAGCAGTTCTTTTGATAAAATATTTTCAGTAAATAAATCTTAGCTGATAACACGGTCGGTGAAAATAGAGGGCAAAGCAAAAATATTTATTTTCGGGTGACACAAATATTATACTTATCATATTATTTTGCTTTTTTGCGTGTTATTTTTTTTGCCAACGCCTACTACGTAATTATACATCAAATTGCTGTGTAGTCAGATGATGATGTGATGGTGAAATAACACTCGAATAATAGATATTTTTTGCGAGATTGTCACAATAATTAAAAAGAATTATGAAACCATTTGCCTGCATACCTGTTTTGCTGACTGTACAATTATTGTGCATCTAACTAATATAATGAATGTGAATGTTTATGTGGATGGATAAATGTATGAATATTTGTGGCTCTTTCACGCCATAACGACTGAACGGTTTAAGGTGTGATTTGGTGCATAGATAGTTCATAACCTGAATTAACACAGGATAGTTTTAAATCCCGATTTTAATTCCAGTGTGATCATTTTCGAGCTGTAACGGGCGAAGTTGCTGGCAACCGCTAGTCATAAACATATTCAACATCAACCACCATTTTCGAGTGATGTGACGTGAACATCGATAACGCTTCAACGATTTCAAACTGACGTCAAAACAACACGGTAGATTTGACGTCACATGAAACTTTCTGGCGAATTGACTAGCCATACCAGTGGCCAATAAAAGCGCCAGTCGGAGTCGGACGAGAAAGGTTCCGTATCAACTTATAAGACATTATTTAATTTATTGTAAGAAGTGTGTAAATGGAATTGTAAAGGGCTTAGTAAAATCAAATAGTACTATAGCAGATTTTTTATTTGACCTGCCACGCACGGTGGTACATAATATGGTTGCTTATTACCAAGGTAAAATGTCAGATATTATGTCAGTTGTTATGCGTATGCGACTAGAGTCCACTAAAATCCTTTTGATGCGACACTAGTGTCTATGTCAACGTTATTACATCAAAATAAGTCTTTATCGCTTTTTGCATTATAGCAGCCAAAGTGACAGAAAGTAGTTTTAGTAAAGATTTTCTTAGGAAAGGAAAAAATTCGATCCGCGGGCAGGATTCGAACCTACGGCCTTCGGATTCAGTACATCCGACGCTCATTCACAACCGAGACACCGAGGTTTAGTTTTAGTAATTTTGTGTCATAACTGTGTCGACTTGTTACAGGATCATTTGTCTACACACATTTTTTTGTTTTGTAAGTGTACATACCACACTGATAGAGTTCCATTGGTACTATTTATGTACGGAACTCTAAAAAATGCAGTCCAATAAAGTTGGGGAAAATTCAGAACTTTCTGAAGATACGCAATCCAGTGGCCGGAAACATTATAGGGACAACTTTAGACTCAACTTTGATATAAGTTTTACATGGACTGAAACTCAAACTTGTTTGAAAACTTTCAAAGCTCGTCGTTACATCGAATTATTCCCGATGGATCCCAGTTTTGAATCCCACTTGAATATTTTTCCCGTTGAATCCCACAAAAAATTAAAATGTATTCCCGTTGAATCCCACAACAAAAGAAAAACGTTTTATTCCCGTTGTATCCCAAAAACTATTCCCGTTGGATCCCACATGCTTTAAAAAATCTGAATGCGAGTACTTTCAATCACAAAAGTGCTATCATAAAACTAGCTTCTGCTTGCGGTTTCGCCCGCGTCAAGTTAGGCGTATGGCCCTATGGTCCAGTCTCCATCTGTTCTCTTGAGGTAAGCGTGAAACACGACGCGCCATGACTTGGGCCTGTCCTTGGTCGGACGGCTCCCGGCTACCACCTTGAGCTTATGCTAGCCTAGTACTTTGGCAGGCCATTTAGAGTTACCTTACCCCCGCGCTGTGTGTCACTTGGCGCCAGAGCGCAAAACATACCACCTTGATCTTATGCTAGCCTAGTACTTTTGCTGGTTAGTGACATTCTATCAGTTTGTAAGTAAAGACTGAAACAAATTCTCAGAATGTGTCTCTGCCGTCTTTCTACACTCACTGGTGACCGGTCTATGGAAAGCCTATGGTGGCCGGATCTTGTGCAACTTTTTTTTTAGTAAAATTCTTAAATTAGTTACTCAGAATATATCAGTAAAATAACGGTAACAGTTTTCTTCTGATATGTACACATGTTGTCAAAAAGTGGGATTCAATGGGAATTAAAAATGGGATTCATCGGGACTACCTGAAAAATGGGATCCAAAAGTGGGATCCAACGGGAATAATTCGTTACATCGACTCTATAAATTGTCAATTTGACGACATGATAAACGATGAACGAAGTTCTTCCATTTAATTAGTCAGTAGTTTTAATAGTCGTCTAACTATCACGGTTCATGAGATATAGCCTAGCTACCAGGTTTGAAAATGCGCGCGCTTGATTTAAAAGTAATTTCAAGAGTAGAAATCAAAATCTCCAATCAATTCTTAAAATAACTACCGCGAATATGATACCTGACATCGGTGAGATAGTCAAAAACAAGAGAACTCAGGTAATCGGATCCTCGAACTCAAAATAATATTACTCTTTCTTAATTTTGGTATGATTTGTAACAACTACATAATAATGTAACGAAATAAATAAGGTGTTAATAGTTATTTGTTATACAAGAGTGCAAAGTTGCTTTTTAACCGCGTGCTCAATTTTTTTCAAAAGAGCACAAGGTGAAAAATCTTTGCACTCGAGTGCAACACGTAACTTTTCATCCCACCTCAGCGAGGAAATGAGTAGATGCAAAAAAAGTTTAGGTAATAACTACTTACTACATTATTATAGGTACTTATGTATTACAGAAAATAAAATATAGTTTAGTATGTTTTTAAGTTTCTTATTTTTATCTTGGTTTTTCTTAACAATAAGTAGGACGTGAAAAGAAAACCGCAAAAGAAAAGTTCTGAGTCAAGAAGGTTCCGAGTCTGAGATTTTATTTTTTGTTATGTCTGTGTGTGTGTCCATTTAAAATAAATGTTTTCTTTTCTATTCTATTCTACTCTTTTTAGATTGTAATAAATTAATAGTAGATTACGCACCAAAGGATTCTGGTTCGGGATTCAAGTTAGCCCAATGGGCACCACAACAAGCGATCAGCTGTAGGGGTCAGCAGCCGCCTTTACTGGTATAACTCTTTAGTGCACGTGCATGTTCCAAATTCAATTTACTTTATCCACTAGAGGATAAAAACGGCTTTTACGCTCAGATATCGAAGAGGAAAAATAGCCTTTCCGAGATGGGGGGATGAAAAATAATTTAGTATGATTTAGTTTTTTTTATTTGAACCGGGCCCGCCCAAAATTGAGTTTGACACCCCTGGCCTAGTGTAAAAGACGGACATCGGAGTCTTAATATTATACTAGGGTCCATTTTAACCTTTGGGTTGGGATCACTAAAAAGTAAGATACGATAAATATTATTGAAAAATTAAATTTTCATGGTTTTTATTGTTTGCTATACTTACTTACATAATTTTTATTTAAAGTGACAGTTGACAGAAGGAGGCGTATTCACTCTTATGTTAATCGCGTACAGCTAATAATTTAATCAAAGCAATCTTGAGTTGCGGCTTGAGGTCTACGAAAGCAATTAACATTAAATTATTGACATAATGACTTCTATCAATACAGGTAAATACATGTCAATGAACATAATTATGTAGCTAAATATACGATATGGTATTGTTTAGTAGTAAGAGGATCGGTGCCGAAAATACTGTGCCATCGGTACCCCAACACAGGGCGCAGACATTGGAGGGCTTAAATGGCCAGAACAGGACCGCAGTTGGCCAGACCTGGGCCACAGTTGCCCAAACCAAGGCCACAGTTGGCCAGACCAGGGCCACAATTGGCCAGACCAAGGCCACTGTTGGCCAGACCAGAAATACAGTTGGCCAGACTACGACAACAGTTGGCCAGACAAGGGCCACAGCTGCCCAGACCAAGGCCACAGTTGGCCAGACTAGGGCCTCAATAATCCAGACCACGGCCTCAATTGACCAGACCACGGCCACAATTGGCCGGACCAGTTCAACAATTGGCCAGATCAGGACCACTATTGACCAGACCAGGACCTATTTAAAGAAGCTCGTACTGGGCGCATAAAAGAATAGTTACGACATTGAAGAGGATGATAATTATGTTATTCAAGCCGTTGCCAGCAGCTTCGCCCGCGAATATAATATTTTCGAAATCGTTCCACGCGATCATAATACCGAGATGAGCTAAATCATTTCCGGTACAAGACAAAAATAGAAAACCGAGCCTTAACTCTAGACAGCCATTAATTAATGAATCTGTGGAACTGGCAGGCTGTCCGTAATTAAAGTTTGTGGACACTGACAACTAAGGTTGGTACAATGTGGTACAGTGTAACAAATACTGGTTCAAATAAGAGCATATTACATATATAACGTGTACCAAGTACCAAGAAGTTGTGGTCTACTAATAAAAGGTTTTTTTATTGTGTTTTTGTTATTCCTTCCTAGAATTTGATCCTTATTGGCTTTTGTGGTTCCTATAAATTATTATTTTTTTAAATCAGCAGTTTCGAATCCTGGCTATAAATATTGAATTATATAAAAAAAACAATGACGCCTTTCATTACAACCAGTACTTGTATTTGGAAATCTTGACGATATGATAAAAACTAAAAAAAAAAAAATCTAGAAGTAATTCCAAAAATTCAAAATAATCTTCTTTACATATAATAAAATCGTAGAGCTGTCATTCCTGTACATTGAATATTTTTTTCTTTTTGTATTTTTAGGATATTTATAGATAAGGGATCGATTCTGATGCCAAATCAACTTTTTTTTTCTTTCGAAATTTTTTATGTTTTTTTGATTTGATCTATCTCTTAAACTACTGTAAAGTTGTCGATCAAATTTTCCTCAAATATTCCTAATAATATGCTTCTGTTGATAGGCTATGTATCATTACGCTATTTTTCCTGGGAGATAAGCAATTTTAAATTTTGTTGTTTTTATCTGTTTGTTTTTAGTTGGAAGCTAAACCACTGGATATTATTCAGTCAATTTTTCCCCAAATATTCCTTAAACTGCTCTTCTATTAGTAGGATATGTATAATTACGCTATTCCCTTTGGGGGATTAGCAATTTTATAATATGTTGATTTTCAGTCATTGTTGACATTAACGCTGCTTAAATTCAAAACGGCCGCAATCCGAAAAATCACTTTTTTACAGGAGAGCCCGTCAAAGTTTTAATTTCGGTTTTTGTTTAATATTTTTATTAATCAACGTTGTATTTTTAAGTGTTATATATCATTGGATGTATATTTCAATCCTCTATTTGTTTGTAATTTGATATTTTCTGTAAGATTACCCAGTCAATAAAAAAAATCACATAATTCCCTTTTGATTATAAAAAAGACATTTTTAATGTATAGGAATTTTATAAATAAAGCAGCCATATTTCCACTTTGGAAGTGTCTCTCGCGCAAACTGTTCAGTTTAGACAAAAATGATGCTAGTAACCTCAATATCATTTTTAAAGACCTATCCACAGACATCCCACACGTACGGGTTTGGTGAAAAAAAAAATTGAGTTTCAACTGTAACTATGGGGGGCACCCCCAAAATTGGTTTTATTTTTATTTAAGTATGAAAATCGTAATGCGGTTAACATTATAAATCTACCTACCAAGTTTCAACAGGATGGCTCTTATACTCGTACTTTCGTAAAAAAGTGGCTGTGACATAAAGACGGACATGACGAATCTATAAGGTTTCCGTTTTTGCCGTTTCGCTACGGAACCCTAAAAAGGGCGATACACATTGTTGAAGAATTAAGAACAATGTCACTTCTGTCCCATGCATACAACAAGCTGTTCTCGAGAGTCAATACGAACCGTCTCGAACGCAGGTTGGGTGACTTCCAGCCCCCGAACAAGCCGGTTTACAAAAAGGTTTTAGTATCATAGTTCATACACCAAATACACAACCTCCACCAGATTAAGAAGACTTATAATCGGAGTCTAACGTTTGTGGACTATAGGAAAGCCTTTGATTTAATCGATACCTGGGCAGTATTGCAGCCCAACGATGTCATTTCGACTATCGGTATATCGTAGAGTTGGAGTCTTTATTTAGAAACGGCACCATGTCGAACCTACTTCAAATCAATCCAATTGCAGAAAGGGGTGAAACAGGGAGCCATTGCTTCTCCGAAACCTTAAAATTAAAATGGACAAGACAAAATGCATGTCAAATGTCCATGTCTCTTGAAAATGTAGGCCATTATACCTACTTACCTTGGACAGATTGTTCGGATAAGTAGGTCCAACTTCGACAAAGAGGTCGCCCGAAGAATCCGACTCTGATGGGCAGCGTTTGGGAAGCTACGTGATATCTTCTCGTCGAGTAGGTATCTCAGTGTCTCAAGACAAGGGTGTTTAAAAAGCGTGTCTTGCCAGTGAAGACAAACGGCTCTGAAAAGTGATAGTTGGTTGCTCGCCTTTTAGAGAGACTAAGAGTCACTTAACGAGCAATGGAAAGAGCTAGGCTCGGAGTTTTTTACGGAATAAAATCCGGAACAAAGATATTCGGCAAATGATCAGAGTCATCGAAATAGCTCGTACTTGTAAGTTGAAGTAACAATGGGTATAATGGGTAAGCCACATTGCTCATAGAACTGATAACCTATAGCGAAGGAAACATCTCCAGTAGTACAATAATGATATTTTCACATTTTGTAATAACTCAAAAGTTCGTTGTTTATATTTTCACTAATACAACTAGTTCATGATTATTTCCTTAATGCGCAGATTGATTACATGTTACAAAAGGCTACAAAGGCTTTACGAGTAGACCTAGACCAATCACTTGCCACAAAAATCGTTAAAATATCTCAACAAACAAGTCGCTCTCGTAATACTAAAAAAATAACTTCATTAGTACAAACAAAGAGTTAATAGTGTTCGTGTCAACAAAAAAACTAACTAGTATTAATATTATGAAGACTGTGAGTACGTGCGTCACTCACTATGACATAAATATTGCTCGGCTCGTCCTTTCTCGATCGCCTACTCGGGTGGATCCATCGCGATGAGATATATTTTTATACTGGGAGTGAGACAGGCCTGGTTTAGGTTGTAATTATTGTGTTAAGTTTTAAATTTAAATATTATTTGTAGATTTGTTTAAATAAATACTGGCCTAATCACCATAATTTTATATGCAAAACAGAAGCATTCCAAAATACTCCACTTTTCCTTAAAATAATAATATTAAAACACGTTTTATTCAAACTCAAAATGGACGTATAACAAAATACGGCACTTTTCCTTACAAGATTATGATAAACTTGCATACAATTTTGAAACAATACGGTCGTATTTTGAAATGTGGCCCTTTTTCACATAACAAACTTGCGCTCCCGCTGACTGCAGGGTCGTAACCCGGAATATGGCTGCTTTGATCTGAAGTTAACCACCAAAGTGACATAATAGAAAAAGGGCGGTTGTGCGATTTGCTCATTTCTAATGCGAAAATACTGGGTGTCTTTTTGGAATATAATAATATAGGCTGAATAGATACGATTTTTGCTATAAAATCGATTTCACAAAATTTCGGATTGCGGCCGTTTTGAATTTAAGCAGCGATTTTGTATAAGAACCGCTATTTGAAAGTCACTGTCAGCGTACTAGCCAGTCTGGTTGGTATCCTGCTTGACTTTCGTGCAAGGGGTCTCTGGATCAAATCTCGCTGTTTCTTTTTTTCACTTTTTGAGTTTTCTTATATTTGTCCTGAGAGTTTCAAATAATTAAAAAAAATGTGTATACTTTTATTTCAATATTATTCGCGATTTTAAATTATTACTATTTTTTTTTCAATAGTTTTCTAGGATATAAATCTACACTGATTTAAATTGTAGGTAGTAAGTTGGATATTTTTTTAAATTGTAATTGTTTCGAGGTGTGGAATTTTAAAGATTAGAAAAAATTGTGTTTATTTATGTTTTGAATTGGTGTTCAAACCAGTGCATAGATTCTGTTTTAAACGACGACAAGTTGTACTCATCGAGTCAGATAATTAGTTATTTTTTAGGTATCACGCGGAATGCAAGGGAGAAGAGCAGTGCTATCGTACGTTCAATTTGCAGCGATACTGTAAATCAACCCAAAAATGATAGTCTAATGTTTAAAATAAACACGGTTCTTTGAAATTAATGTCGCTCAAATAAGGATGTTTCCTATGCAAACTATGTAACTAGATATAACATTATTGATCTAAACTAATAATAAAAATGCAAGAATGTTTGTTTTTTACCTTTTCACGCATTACTACCTACCTACTGAATCGATCGTCCCAAAATTTAGCATATACGTTGTCAGGAGTATAGACACGGATATAAGGTATCTTACATCCCGAATAACAGAAGAGAGCTGTTGCCGAGAAAACAATTACGTTCATATTCCAAATGGCGCCACACGATCCGTATTGTTTCTCAAATTCTAAAATAACGCAAGCGAAGCCGCGGGCAAACACTAGTTCATGAAATACAAATCTTCGTGTCGGACACCACTTGTCGACAGTGACAAGAATTTAATGAATATTTCTCGGTAGACCAATTGGAAGACTAGGATATAGGAGATACTTTTTTTATATTTTACTTTACTCAATATTTTTTTTTTTTTTACCTTAAACTGTTTCATTACTTTAACTAAAGAGCTAGGACTAGAACTTTAGGACAAAAATGCTGAGATTATAATGAAAAAACAAAACAACCTATGTATAATGTAACAATACAAATTAAATTAAAAGATAAACATGTCTTCATTGTTATACATTTCAAGATTATCGGACATCGTATAAATATAGAACGTTGTGCGGTCAACGACTCGGCCTAGAGAGAATGATAAGGTCTGGTACAGACACTGATTAACGACGCTGTGACCTAGCAACCAAGATTGTTGGTTCATTTGTGTACACATGGCTTAATAATTGATCAAACAAGGTAGGTAACTTCCATTATCTTTTGTAATTAGTGTGTCATTATTATATTCTTTATTTGTACATTTTGGGGTTCTTCATATATTGCGTGAAAAGTTTTCGAAGGGATCGGCAACGCGATACCTTTGTTTGTTACAGGCGTTCCAAACGCCTACCAGAAATGTTACTATTTTAGTAACCAAACAATCCAAATTTCTACCAGAATGGATACATGGTCACCAAATGTTTCATAAAGTATTGTACAAGTTAACCTATTTTTTTGTGTAATAATCAAAAAAATCGACCTAATCAGGGCCGACGAAGCCTCGCTTCGCACGACTTCTATTTCTGTGTGCAAGGTTTAAAGGAACCCAATCAAAGCGAACTTAGAGGTTTCCCTGAAATCTTGATAAAGCGAGTTTTAGGTTGGTAAGCAGTTATCCATTTTGTCATAGGTAGTAGTACAAAAAGAATTATTGATGAGCATTTAAATTGTAGCCGATTGAACCAAAAGAAAATCTTTTTAAAACTTGAAGTAAGAAGTAACGGCAAAATTCATATCTTCTAAACACCAGCTTTGATATTGTTTAAAAGCTATTTTCTACGCTGTGTGCTACGAGGTACGACGAGACCCTTGAGAAATTTTCGCGACATGTCACTGCCAATAACTCAATGAATACCAAACTGTAGTTTCTATGGTGAGGCAGTGCTGCACACGAGTCTGTACTGCATTTTCGTTACAACTCCGCCATCAAAATTAGGACATCCACAGACGAATCAACGGCTCTATTTAGGAATCGAGCCACTCCTGCTAATAACACCGACGACACGCTATTTGTGGGTCGGATAGTGGCCTCCGATTCTGTCAGCGGCTGTCGCCCAACCTCGTCCGACGGCCTGCCAGCGAACGGGGAATATGTCGGAAATATCACACATTTGTTTTTAAAGACCTACATTTTGTGGTTCCATTTGGGAATAAAGCTCTAAGTTTTTTAAGATATGCGCCGTGCTGGTTTTCTGAACTGGATACATTTATGGCTGATTATGGTACTCGTGATTCAGGATGTGTTCCTTGCGCGGACATGCAGACGGCTAGCAATGGGTGACTTGCTGTCCGGTCATGGGCCATGCTTTTGTCGAAGGCGTTGTCAGCAATCTGATGAGGCTCCCCTAAGAAGGCCAAAGCCTGCCGAGGCCGCGGGACTGCCTCATTAGGTAACTGTAACCCCGGAACATAAAGGGCTATATAAGGATCTAGGTGGATTTTAGTCGGTGCAAGTCTGACAGTTCCTCCCGTCCCGTCTATTTAATTCTTTTATCATTATAAAAAAAAAGATGTCTTCCTCAGTAATGCTAGCGAAAGTGAGCCGTAGTACGTGAGGGAGAGGACGTCCTCTACCTCACACCCCAGTCGCTGCAGGAGCCGTTCAGGGCGTCGAATATATATATTTTGTTTTTTACTATCACACAACGCCATTTGTTCCCAAGCTAAGCAGAGCTTGTGTTATGGGTTCTAAACAACTGATAAACATACTTATGTATTTCTAAATACATACATATTATAGATAAATTACAGCCAGACACAGAACAATGATCGTGCTCATCACACAAACATTTTGTCCTGGGTGGGAATCGAACCCACGACCTCCGGCATAGCAGTCAGGGTCACTCACAACCACTAGACCAACAAGCCAGTCAAAAGCCATCAGTCAGCCAGCCAGTCATATTTTTCACCCCATAAATTAGGTAGGTAGGTATTTTCATCCCTTACTTCCAAAACGTAATAGTGTTTTCTATTGTGTTTTCTAAGTAAGGAAATTCTATTCTCGAAACATTCCATCTCAGTTTTCAATTCAAAACAAAACAAACACGATAATATTCCGACAGTTGCGAGTTGCACTGAAAACGTTGAAGTACGGACTTGTACTAAGTACAGCAAGTTACACAAAGCAGTAACATCTACTAAGCTCCGTAGTTCAGGCAAGTTCCCGCGGAACTTTCTCGTCGTTTTAATTATTTTGCTTTGAGAGAATTTAACTAGAGATTTTCCTTATTATATCAAAACGTTTAATGAATAAGGAAGTAAATGAAGAATTTAAGGAAGTTCCTAAGTGAGTAAATAAAACAAAATTTAAGAAATTTGACGGCACGGTAAGCGCAGTGACTGACCGATTGAACTGCTGCGTTGCGTATCGCGGGTTCGATACCCGCACGGAGCAAATATTATTTGTATGATCTGCAAGTAGTTTTTCCGGGTCTACTACTACTGTACTACTTTATAAGTACTTTTGAAATGTCAGTCGTCAGATATAGACCATTTATAGCCACTGTCTGTTGTGGAACTTCAAGAGCCCAATATAGGAACACGTCTTAGCAAGAGTTGTTCAGCCTGATGAGCACTCTCTGTCGACGTATAAAAATTGAAGATCTGGAACACCTGATGCGGAACTCAAAGAGCCCAGCTACACTATAATATATTATGTATACAAGAATGACGTCTTAGCAAGAGTTGTTTAGTCTGATGGGAATTTCCTGTTTTCTTACAAAAATTAAAGATCTGGAACGTCTGGAATCGCCTCGCGCATCCCGTTGTTTTCCCGTCCCCAGGCTCCTAGCATTCGACATCAGACGTTTCAGATCTTCGATTTAGACGACCCCGTTGCCGCTGGCATAAGCAACAGGATCCGCGTACGAAGTCGCGGGCAGAAGCTAGTATAAAACATAATTTTGTGGATAAGGAAAATTAATATTCTAACTCAGGTAAGTTCGATTGCTGAATGGTTTCTTAGGTCAAAGGTAAAATTTAAATCATCCATCAAAATGTTGTTTGAATGTTTAATAACTGGGTTTGATCTTTAGATTTACTTAAAGCGATCTGATTTCAGTACAAGCGACATCAAGCTAGGTACCTCAATCTGTCTAAGTTTAAGATTTTCAACCTTATTACAATAGTGGAAAGATTAATTTACGATTGGAAAAATATGATTGGGGTAGTATGACCCGCTATCGTCTGTACTTTTGAAATGTTGAAAAGAGAAACACTGAGATATGGTTATCAGAAGATACTTTTTTTAATTTTAAGTCGAGTACATTTCATCAAATAAAACATTCATGTTTAACATACATCCAGCTGTGCAAATAACGACGTCTATAATAAATGTAAGTAAGTATTATTGTTAAACCTGCCGAAAAAAAAAACTATAAAGAAACAACGTAACCAATGAATTTCTTCGAAAATATCCAATACCTACCTACACCAGACTCATCACATTGAATAAAAAAAAACGAACACGTCAAATCGCAGGTACACTCAACTCAAGCTCGTTCGATCTCAAAAATTTCCTGGAAATCCCGAACAGTCGACATTCAAGCACAACATATTCTAAAAGCCTGCAAAACTCTAATACGGAAACTTTTCGTCGATGTCTGACTGGAATAACGGTGGCAGGAGCTAGTTATTTTAGCCAGTTGGGAACTTTACCTGGATGTCATCGTGTGGGGAAACTAGACTGTTCTACCGTACTGACGCAGGTATTATGGGTACCGTAACTTATGCGGTGCAACTGTTTAGTTGCATGTATGTTTGATAGTTCATCTGGGCTAAAATTTGTACTGAGGCGAATTTAGAACAATAAAAAACCACTTTATAGATAGATAGAATACACTTTATTGTACACCAAAATTGTTACAAAAACTGTTATTTTTATTATTGTACACAAACATTTTTAACACACATAGGCAGTCGCTCCACGTAAATAAAATACTGATATTCAGCTGCATCTGGTTCGATTAGAAGCCGACCCCAATATAGTTGGGAAAAGGCTATAGGCAGATGATGAAACATTTTTAACACTACCATTTTTACAATAAGTATTGCTAAATCTATGGTTACAATGGCGATCTTATCGCTAATAGCGATGAATGGAATACGAGTATGGAGAAAGAAAGAAAGAAAAATGCCACAACTGAACACAAAGTAAGAGAGAAAAAACATTGCACAAACTTAAATAAAGAGTAAATATACTCTTCATATAAAGTTATATTTAGTCCTTTCATAAATCCACTTTATCACATAAGACACATAAGCTATACAGGTCTATAGTATAGACCTTTCTATAATATAACGTTCCGAAAGCTAGGCTACATGACTGACTTTTACCGAAAGGTATGGAAATGGGGGTCAATAAGCAGTCAAAACCGTTCGTAAACTACGAGTATACATTATAAAATTATATCTTTCATCGTAATAATCGAAATAAAAAAATTCCTAACATCGTAGCAGGTAGCGTATCAAAAGAAAAAAGCGAAATAAAATAAATATATCCGTCTCGGAATGTGAGGGAAGTAAAAGATAGAGTAAAAGATTGTTCGAAAGAAAAGCAACGTCTGTCGTCGGCCATGGTACTTGTAAACATGTCTTCAGAGTAAATTACAGGAATTTGTAATTTACTTCAGAATGTGCAGTCGAGAAGACGCTGATTAAAAAAATTCTTTTGAATGTCTTTGAGATGTGCAAGACGCGTTTTCTTTGAATTTATTTTTTCTATAAGTCAAATAATGTTAGTATACTTACAGTAAAGGGTAAATAAGTAAGTATGTACCTATTTTTGTGTGGTCTTTTTTTTTGGGTTGCAAAATTATCAAATGAGTCTTCCCGCACCGGCCCGAAAAACTGGTCTTCCCCCGGACGTATCCGAGAGGGAACTCCAGTCCACGGGCGCACATGGAGGTTTCCTGTCTTAGCACCTCTTGTGTGATGTCTAGCTGCGGTAAGGTGGTAACATCCGTTTTCACTGTCATCAGGGCGATTTTTTGAATTTCTTCCGTATCCGTGAGTGAGTTTACAAACAAAGAAACTCACATAAACAAACACCTGGACCCAGAACAACTACATACTTGCAGATCATACCAAATATTTGTACTGTGCGGGACCACTGCGCCGACCTTGCCCCTAAGCCAAATGGCAAGCAACATTCGCTAACGTTCAGCAGTCACTAATACCTTTTAAATTTTATACCCCATTGCATAAAGTTGACAATCTATCAAAGATGACAGATCGTTTTCGTTTGTTTCGTTCGCTATCGCTCAGCAGTTTTTACTAGATTTTCAACTTTATGTAGTGGGGTATAAAATTAGAAATTTATTAGCGACAGCTGTACGTTAGCGAATGTCGCTTGCCATTTGGCTGTAGGGCCAGGGTCATCATTCGGACAAATTTCAAATAGTGACTTCGCACGGGTGTCAAATTCTCGGATACACTTCACTAAATAATTATGTAAGTATCGTTATTATCATCAGCCTATAGCAGTCCACGGCCTAGAACACGACAAGCCCATCAGCACTGCATTCCGGTCACTGATCGCAACAGAAATGGAGAAAAATAATTGAAAAGTTGAAACTGAGTCATGATTACCAACCCGCACTGGGCCCGCTTGGTAGATTATGGCTCACTCGCTCTCACAGAGAGGAGGCCTATGTCCCAGCAGTGGGAACACATAAGCTGATGATGATGATGAATCACGATTATCAGCAATGATACAACGATTGAGAAGAAAGAAACAGCTCTTGCCAATATGCTATCGTAAATTATTACACTGTAATAATCTAATATCTTTAAACGAGGAATTCTTGTATATTTATTTAATTATATAATCAGGATCTTGGAAACGGCTCCAAGGATTTTCATGATAGTTACAGATTAGAGGTTTTTCGGCTCAAGGAATCGATTTATCAAGATCCCAGGTTCGAGAAAAGCTCGGTTCCTAAGATATAGACATTTTAAAAACTGAGCGAAGCTCGGTCAACCAGATATTTATAAATTAATTACACAAACAAACCAAAATCAAGTGTTGTTAAACGCCTTATTAAATCTGCTCCAATATTGCAGGTCGTCAATTTGCTATTAAATTATATCAGGCGTTCGAATCTCTGCGGTATCGTTCGACTATGTTAATGAGGGATCTGCTTCGATAAACCGTGTTTATTAATTATATTTTGGGTTGGAATTATACCTATATGTTTACTTTATTATTTGACTGTCGCGTTGATCTCACTGCTGGCCCTGAGCACGGTCGGGCAAAAAGTAATTTTGGGTTTTTCTATTAGAATTTCTCAATAGCAGTCCCGTGGTTTTATCATCATCATCAGCCTATAATGTTCCCACTGCTGGGACACAGGCCTCCTCTCTGTGAGAGGGAGTGGGCCATAATCCACCACGCCGGCCCAATGCGGATTGGTGGATGTCACATGTCTTCGAATTTTTAGTTCTAGGACATGCCGGTTTCCTCACGATGTTTTCCTTCACCGTTTTGAGAGCAGTGGTGAAGAAATAAATTACACAAAGTAATGCGCCTGCCTGGATTCGAACCCACGACCTACAACTCGTGATGATGAATAGCAGTCCCGTGGTTTTATAGTTTTCGGTTTAATATCCCCGCACCTCAAAAAGTACGTTGGTCCTGCGTTTGATCACTCCCCGACCGTATGGGATTGTTGTCCCATTAAGCCTCATTTAGACGATGCAAGAACTCGCACGCTAGTTGCGTTACATTGCGGACTTTATAGGTACAACGAATTCAGTTGATCAAACAAATACCGCAATGTAGTGTAAGTTGTACCTCACATGCGAGTTCTTGCTCCGTCTAAGGGTGCTCCCACATCTATCGACGCGGAATCGGCTTTTTGCGTCACCTTTTCTCTTTCTGTCGCTTAGAACTGCCATTTGCTAGACCGAGACAGAAAGTAAAATGCGATCGGACAAGTCGGGATCCTCGACGCGGCCGTGTGCTATCGCGTTGTCTCGGTCTAGCAAATGGCAGTTCTAAGCGACATAAAGAGAACGGGCGATGGAAAAATCCGATTCCACGTCGATAGATGTGTGGGCACCCTAAATGAGGCTTTAGAGTATCTACCAGAGTAAGGGAAAAGAGAGTGCACCTTTTCCTGCGCACACGCTTGTGTACTACAACATGACACGCAAAGCTGGATAATCTCATTTGAATTTGGCCAACGTGTCCAGAATCGCTTAAGATTACGTTTTGTTATTTGAAGATAGTTGGAAAGACACAACCGATTGTAAATATGCATGGAAGTGAATTCAAAAAAGCGCCTTGAAAAAAAAATGGTCGCTGGAAATGAGTAAGGAAAGAATATAGTATTTCATTTTGTATAGGGGCTGGGCAATGATGAAAAACATGCCAAATCCATGATTTAATTATCCAAATAAGTAGCCAACACTACATTTATTTTGTAGCTTTAACCGATCTTGGTTTTTTAATGACTTTGCCTCACACTAGGATTTGCTCCTGCACCTATCGTAGGTACGTTTAGAAACATAGAAACTCACGATGTGTACACCCGAAACAACTAATTACTTGTAGGTCACCCAAATATTTGTAACGTGCAGGGATCGAACACGCAACACGCTACACAGCATTCAATCGGTCAGCCACTTCTCATTCTTCAAAGTAAACGAAACAGTGGGAAAGAGATGTGGCTAGACGACTTGTATAGCTCTGTCTCTTTCCCACAGCCAAAACTGGATCGCGTTAAGAGCTCGTGGTAAGGCCACAGGTTTTATTAGTGGTTAGTATAACTACCTACATAATTATAAAGTATAGTTGGTGTAACTTCACATTATTCAGAAATCAAATGTTTCAATCCGTTCTAAGAGAATGTGTTGGGTGTCAATAACACTGTATTTATTAACTATAGCTCAACCACTGAAAACACCGATTCATCAACCAATATGTGGCGCATAAATCATAAACGAACATTCCAACGACACACTATAAACGAGTTCGCAACAAAAACTGCGCGGAAAAAACACGACAGCCGAATATTCAAATTATATTCCAATAACATATCCCTAAAAAACAGGAATAAAAAATAAAAGTTTGTTAAACCATGTTGCGTAAAACGAAACGTCACGAGTCTCGTTAGTTTTTTTTTGCCATCTATGCGATCGTTCACCCTTGCCACTGTGCAGATTGATACGACAAAAATAGGGTACGGTTAGCCGATACAATATCTGAGCAGCACTAAAAGAAAAATGGCGAATGCTGAGTAGCATAGGCTGAGACAGCTGTCAAAATGCTTCACTCTCGTCTGAACTCAGCATGGTTTCAGCCAATAATTTAGTCAGCATAGCTGACTGTTCAGCATTTTCTTTCCAGATTTTGTTTTGGCTCAAATCAAATCGTTTATTTCAACTAGCCCAATTACAGGGTTTATTCCCATCTGCCACAGGCACTGATGAATTGTCAAAAGACATAAAAACTGGGAAAGAACCGTAGGTGCTCATTCCAAAGCGTAGATCTCTATGGAGAAGAATGAGCAAGAAACTCCATGGACCCTTTTTCAATCGCCAAAATTATTAAAAAACTTTTGTTAAGTACATCATTCATCATCAGATGGTACATTATGTGAGAACGATGTGGCAAGTTAATTAACTAACCGTACCTATAGTTTCGCGTGCATAGTGAGACAAATGGACCATGTTTTAGACAATAAACTAATCAGTAGTGGACATAAACATGGTTCTATTGTAACTATGAAGGCTTGGCCTCGACTAAACATTGTATTTGTCGTAAATAAGGTTTCTTACAGTAATTAATATTAATAGTTACTCGTGATCCTGCAACAATGGAGACGGCATGACAACTACATTCTCTAACGAAAGAAAGGTTAAATCGCTTTTAAAAGTAAAGTAGGTTATCTTCGGTAAATTAAAATGGTCACATTAAACCCACGTGGTTATTGAGGAAAATCGGAACACCAGGAATACTACAGCTTGATTGTATTGTACAGCTATTTCAAAGTATGACAAGCCAGTTGACAATGTCCTCCCTCCGAACCACCCGCGGTGATGGAGGCCCACGGCGACGGACGTCGCAAGACGATCTCCAGCCACCGTAGGCGCGGGCAAGCGGGCAGCGAGTAAAGGGAAACTCGCTGCCTGACAATGGAGGATGCCCGGATCGACGGCGCGTTGTGTTCCACGCGCGCCTCAAAGAGCGTCAGCATGATGACGGGGCCCCCTTGAGAGGGCCAAAGCCTACCGGGGTCGCGGGACTTATTCCATCACCGTGACCCCGGAACATAAAGGGCTATTAAAGGACACCGTGGATTTTAGTCAATACGAGTCTGACAGTCCCTTCCGCCCTGCCCGGGGTGGGAGGACTCATTTGATGATGCCTGGGTCAGTTCAGTTCATAACATAGGCAAACATTTATCTTTTATCATCCCTAGACTATGTTCACCTACTGATAAGTATAGGCCTCTCTTTTTGTCCCTTCAACAGCCTGAACCATTTTCCCCCAAGGGAAACAATTTCCGGGTTCGCAGGTCCGTCCTAGAAGGGCATCGCGGCACAGGATCGCAATGGGTATGTGGAACAGGGTTGTTTTTATTCGATTAAGAGTCTGATAGTGTCTGTCACTCCACGAAGAGAGGAGACTTATTTGAAGGGCAACAATTTCAGTTTCCTTTCTTGCTACTTGCTAGGTGTTAGAAGCGTTTGTCGTCCGGACAAACGCTTCTAACACCTGTCCTTGCCAAAAAATCATTAGTTAACCAAACTAAAGCCCGGTATCCACCAAGCCTCCACCGGAGAGGAGAGGAGATGAGTTTAAAGAACCAATCAGATGTCTGTAATAGGCGTCTGTCAATAAGCGGAGAGGAGATGTGGACATCTGATTGGTTATTCAAACACATCTTCTTTCCTCTCCGCTTTGGTTGCTTAAGGAGCTACGAACCCCACTTCATTTGCTAAGTATGGCTACCGTATGCTAAAGGCACGTGGTGGCCGTCGATCGACAATTCCATCATCTGACCATCTGAACTGGAAAACGAAGCAAACGCCACTCCTCGTACAAAAGTTTCCAAGTCCTAACCGCAAGTACCATGCCAATTCAATTCAGCCGTTGTAATATTAGTAAATCAAGTCAGACACGGTAAAGGAATCCTATTGTCTGAAAAGAACGATGAATATTAAATAGCCTATAACTTAGATTTATATATAAACAGATAAAAGGTAAATGGTATAAGCGACATTTCGGTCACGAATGTTTTTTTTTTAGCATGGTAAAATCATCAAATGAGTTCTAACCTCTGACAGACTCGTACTGACTAAAATCCACAGTGTCCTTCAATAGTCCTTTATGTTCCGGGGTCACGGTAATTAGATAAGTCCCGCGACCCCGGCAGGCTTTGGTTGTGTTGTTTTTAGGTATTAATGAAGGCATCAAGGAGTCCTGCTTCCCGGAGTGGAGCTGTAGAAACTGTAAGACTCGTACTGAATTAAATCCACCTTGTTCTTTAATTACCCTTCACGTTTCAGACTACCTGTAAAATAATATTCTACTTCAAATTTTCCAATTTTGCGAATGCGGTTACTTCTGTAGCACCCAAGCAAAAGTCTGAGGACATAACGTCCAATTTTCTATCATTTCAAACTTTAGGCAGGTCCCTAAACAATTTGGTTTATGTCGCTTATTACCTTTTAACTATTAAAATGTTGCAGCGAGTAAAGGGCAACTCGCTGCCCAACCAAGGACCATGCCCGGGTCGACGGCGCGTTGTGTCCCACGCGCGCCTCAAAGAGCGTCAGCATAATGACGGGGCCCCCCTCTCAGAGGGCCAAAGCCTGCCGGGGTCGCGGGATTATTCCCTTACCGTAACCCCGGAACTTAACAGGCTTTGAAGGACACCGTGGATTTTAGTCAGTAGAAGTCTGACAGTCCCTCCCGCCCTGCCCGGGGTTGGAGGACTCATTTGATGATTTTACAACGCTAAAAAAAAAAAAAAAAAAGATATCAAGAAAGAAAGAAAGAAAAAAGATTTATTGACACGTATACACAGGACAGAACAACAGTAATAATACACCACAATAATAAGAAAAAGAAACACAAGTCAAAAACTAAATTATAGAATTTCACGACGTAGAAACCCTTCCAATTTTGCGAATGCGGGAACTCCTATGGCTATATCTATGCAAAAGTCTAAGGACTGAGGTCCAATTTTCTATCATTTCAAACTTTTAAACGCTCCCTAAACAGTTTGGCTTACGTCGCTTATGCCATGTTACGTTTTAACTATTTAAATGTTAGACATCACGTAGAAACCTATAAAAATTGATTTATGATTGATCGGCGTTATTGATAAAGAACAATAAAATAAGACTATGTACGTGTATGTGTGTCTATGTAAGGTATAATAATTTGTAGTCGACTTTGGGCTGATGGTACTAACATTGGTCATAAAAGTTTCATATTCTAAAAATGGATGAAGATGGAAGTTTCCTATGACAGTCAAACTCGAAGTCCATATAGATATGTATAATATGTATATCCCTTTGATTTTCGCAATAAATAGTCGTAGAAACGTTAATTAACGACATTTCCTGTTATTGTGGCCTGTGGTGTGTTGCACTCTTACAGTCTTACAGAGAGATGCTTGAAGATAATTATTAGAATTCGAAGCTAAAAAAGTTGAGTAATATTGAGGCAGATTATTTTATAATTCAAAATCGGTTTTCCCCGCGGTTTCACCCCCGCTTTGCTAGACTTTTGGTCGTATAGTGATGTCATATAGCCTTTATAGAGTTCTGTTCCATTGAGGCCGAGTGGTGCGGTGCGGAGAAGATCTGCGGATAGTGGAGAAGAGATGCGGATTTCAAGCTATGTGATTGGTGAATTGCGGCACAGCTCTGCTCCGCACCGCTCCACTCCAGCTCAGTAGAACCACAGCTATAGCCTTTTTTTATGCACATCGGCTCCTCGCAGTGGTGACACCCAGCCGTTCCTTCCTTGCCAATAAACCCTCTCCCGAAAGAGAGAGGTGAGGACACCGGCCGTGGCGCTGCTCCAACCACGCCTCACCTCAAAGAGGGGTCTTACCACCCCGATTACGGCGTGCCCGATATAGCTTACAGCCTTTCTCGATAAATGGACTAACCAACCAATGTTTTTTTCAACTTTTTCTTCTATCACGGCGTTCAAGCAAACAAAAAACATATTAGTAAACATAACAAATCAGAAGCACAGGCTTATGAGGCATTTACAGGATGTGGCCTTTCTGTCTCTGTACGAAAACTCATCAAAATTGCTCTACATATTTCAATAAAGACACTTATAGTAGTAGAAGTAGCAATAATATGACATCTATGAGTTCTCGTTCTCAGCTGTGAGAAAATAGGGGTGTGCCAACGGTGCCTAAGCACGGAAGTAGACCCTAGATGGGCGTAGAATTGGCCAGACCAGGACCACAACAGGGTAGACTAGGGTGCAATGAAGGAAACTCGTACTGAGCGCACAAAAGGCAAAAGGAAACGGTAGTGCCGTAACTAGCCATTTACGAGCTCTCGTCGTCATCATCAGTCTATTCATGTTACCACTGCTGGGACACAGGCCTCTCTGTGAGAGGGAGTGGGCCAGAATCCATGGGCACAGTGCGGATTGGTGGATGTCACATGTCTTCGAATTTAGGTTCTAGGACATGTCAGTTTCCTAACGATGTTTTCCTTCACCGTTTTGAGAGCAGTGGTGATGAAATATATTACACAACGTAATGCGCCTGCCTGGATATGAACGCGCTCTCAGCAACAATAAAATAACTAAATATTAAAACGTGCAATTATTAAATTGTTAGTAATTAAGTATAATTATCACCATTTAACGGGTTATCAGGTAATTTGGCAGTCAGTTCCAGACACCTAGCGCGTCTGAGTTAAAGATGGGATGACCTTAACATTTTCCATTCTAATTTCGAACTAAGAGCGGACGACTAGGGCTGTGCAATACGGCAACGTATTAAAATAGAATATGTTCGTATTTACTATTTAGTACACTAGCGAGAAAAAGTATGGAATCACTACGAACTGTTCCGGTATAGCTCCGATCCGGGATAGCTGCTTAAATAATGGCGTATAGTAAATTATTTTGGTATCAATTTAAAGTTGATGAAAAATGGTACCATTTTTTATTATTCTTATCTAGTTATTGTAAGTGCTCAAGATCGCGCGGAATCAGTGTAGATGCTACACATCTTACGATAAATCGTTGAAAAACTGTACAGTTTGTTCGATTTTTCTCATACACACTTGTCGATTTATCGTTGCAGTTTGAACTGTACCGACTAATCGTAACGATTTATCGTAAGTTGTGTTGCAGCCATTAGTGATTTTATATTTTTGCTCTCAAATGTACTAGTTTAAAAAGGATAGATTAATTTTTTGTTTGTTGTGCCATTCCACGCCTCCGCCGATCCGTCCTCCGTCACGATTTTTCAGACGCAAAGTAATTCAGAAAAGACTGTATACACGGCTTAAATAATATGCTCAATAATTTCGGTAATAATAACTCCAACGATGTTGGCAACCCTAGCGTTACTTTAGATTCATGGCAGCCGTCGTATGCGCGCGATGCCTTCCTCCTCAGCAGACAATGCGGCTTCATTTTCTACAAACCATTCGAACCTGCTCAATACCTTGGTGACGGGGAGACCGGACAAGTATTTGAGGGTTTTGAACTAACCGGCCTAGGTATTGGTTGGTCGGTTAGGCTTACGAGCAGTGGCGGCCCAGTGGTATCGGTCCCGACTTACGAATTGTAGGTCGTGGGTTCGAAACCCGCCAGGCGCATTACATTGTGTAATTTATTTCATCACCACTGCTCTCAAAACGGTGAAGGAAAACATCGTGATGAAACCGGCATGTCCTAGAACCAAAAAATCGAAGACATGTGACGTCCACCAACCCGCACTGGGCCCGCGTGGTGGTTACCACCGAGACAAGACCACTGAGGTCTTAAACACTAACTGCCTTAAAAGAAACATGGTGATTTTTAGTTAGTTAGAGTCAAACAAGGTTTTGACAGAATAGTGGCCAAGGTTTGGCCAAAGAAACCAAAGCCTCTCAAAAGCCCGTTGGGTTGACGATATCGTCAAGATTGCGGGAACTAAATGGATGAGAGACGCGCAGAACCGAGAGATGTGGCAACAATAGGTGGAGGCCTATACCCAGCAGTGGGTAATCCCGGGCTGTTATGATGATAGAGTCAGACAGTCCTACAGACTTACTTCTAGGTACAGTAAACCACAAGTCAGTAGAAAGTACAATAAATAAATTATTATCCAATTTTGTGCAGTCGTCTTGAAGTTACATCTGTACAGACAGACTAACGCGACTTTCTTTAAGGCGGGTTTTAATGTCACGCTGACCGCACGCGGCTGACCAGCGCTGATGGGTTAATATGCTATGTAGTAAGCGGCCGTCAGCGCTGAGAGGTCAGCATTACTCAGAAACGCTACCTTACTTCATATCATAAATGATATTGACCCACCAGCGCTAACCATCCGCGTGCGGTCAGTGTGTCAGGAAAACCCGCCTTTGCTTTATGAAGATTAAAAAAAAAAAGATTCTAGAATGTTCTAAAGTCCCTACAACCGATGCACGACCTTTATTTAAAAGTCAATAGGTACTTTTGAGTGAGAAGGCCGAACCCATTAGAGAAGGCAAAACAAAAAAAAAAACAAATTGTCACTGGGTTATCGTCTTCATCGTTTCTGTGACCGTTTTCCTCAATCATGTCTTAATTTAGATCAGGGTAAGCTGAAGAAGAATTTATCTCGAGCACATTAATAAGACAATAAAACAAGATTTAGGTAATATTTACGAGATAAACTGAGTATTTTTCCATTATTTACCTACGTGTAATTTTGTTATAATACGTAAACATTGGACTATACAGCCTTGGCATTGTCCCTGCCTTTTCGTTAAAAACGTCCGCTTAAGATACGTATAAATCAAGCAGTTTTAATTTCTATTATAAGGACGGTCGAAAATGCATGAGAGTCGCGCCCGCGCGCCCCGTATCTTCTGTGTGTTTAACGTCGCGACGCTTCTATACATTTTGTATGAAAGAGACCCCGAAGAGACATGTCTCCGCCCCGTTGACATCTTACGTCTCTTCTATGTTCACCGCATCGTTAGCGTAATTTTAAATGATTAAATTATCACGTAAATCTTGTTCAAAAACACTAGATTTTCAGTCTACATAATAACGCTGTTTATTTGAAATGTCGCTTTCGGTATTCTTCCGTGATTATTTTTAATGGTTTGAGTTCCCGATATTGTCGCGATCGATAATTGCGTCGAATATTTCCATGTTATATGGATTTGTTTAAGGCAAATAACAACATGAATATTTTTAGTCATAAAATTTATGCCATTCTGATATCCGCTTCAGACCGCCTCTGTTTCATTGCATATTCCCCAAACCGTGTGACGAGATTTGAGCCTTACCTTTTAATAATAATATTATTGTAAAATGAAGGAATTTATGAAACCAATCTAAAAAAAAGCTTTCTTTATCAAATAGTGAATATAGGCGCGTCTACACAAAGCAAGCAGACTCGCGAGGCAGTTTCCTCGCGCGGCAAATGCATCGCGAGGCTGCTCGCCCTGTGTGCCGCACCTATTGGGTAAGTAATTGGTGTTCGATAATTAACAATGACAATGGTTACCCATTGTTAATTCCATGGCTATAGCTTTCATAATTATGGAAAGATTTTTGTCTAGTATTTAATTAAAATTTTACTTTTATTGATATTGATTGTGTGTTTATCTTCCACTCAAAAATTACATAGGTACAATACATTATTTACCCTATACCGATTTGTTAAAAATGGATGGGAGTTAAACAATAGTTAGTTTTTTTAAAGAAAAGAAAAATTCAGTTGCGAGCAGGGGACGCCTTTACCACTAGGCCATTTATCACTAGGTGATGGCCTAGTGGTAAAGGCGTCTGGAGTACCTATCCAGAAGACGCAGGTTCGAGCCCTGCTCATAACTGAATTTTTCGTTTCTTTAAAAATATCTTTGCGAAGACGCGACGCAGGCGTTATTGCGTATAAAAATATAACAATAGTTTTTATATTTATCTAACATTAGGCTGTAATAGTTTCTAATTCGATGCTCCATTAGGTCAAATTTAGGGCAACTGACCATTTTAAACACAGTATTGACGTCGCCGCTTCAGTTATTTGCAAACTATGGAGACCTTGGCCTAAAAACAAAATGGCGCTCGATTGTTGTCACACGTTTAAACTCAATAAACGCTATAATTATAGTGAAATAGACGAGATTTTTGATAAAACTACATTATACATATTTTATATCTTTCGTTTGTCCCGGGTCGAAGGCGCGTTGTGTTCTACGGTCTTCTCAAAGACTGTCAGCACAATGACGGGGGCCCCCCGAGGGCCAAAGCCTGCCTGGGTTGCGGGACTAACGAATTATCGTGACCCCGGAACGTAAACGACTATTGAAGGATACCGTAGATTTTAGTCGCTACAAATCTGATTGTCCCTCCTGCCCTGCTTTGGATGGAAGGACTCATTTGATGATTTTACCGCGCAAAAAAAAAAGAAAAAAAAATCGAAGCTATAAAAATCGTTTGTATGTTTATTACATTTTCATCAGCCCAAGGTTAACACATAAATTATATTTTTATTGAGACGCGAACATAGTTGCTCGGAATGTCGGAATATGTAACAAATTCGTTATGTGCAAACTCGGTAGTGAGGTCTGTCATTGCGATCGTAGCGCACGATGTGGCAGAGATGTGAACTAACTAGGGACTTTCGAGAGCAACATTGTGTCATTTTAGCCCCTTCGTACACAAGACGGTGTGACGCCAGACTGCGATACATTACATCTTCGGGTACAGACAACTGTCGCAATACAAATTCATAAAGGTTCGTACAACGACGATATAATACTAGACTCGTAATAACAGGCGACCGATGTCTGCCAACACATTAGACAAAAGAGTTTTATATTCGTCTCATTTCGACCAATCCTGTGAGCCGTAAACATACGTTGAGACAGCACAGACCTTGAGTTAGCCAATCACAACGCAGTACCCCGTCCCCCTCGCTTACGTATTACCTCAGCAACTTGGCAGAATAGTTTGTGTTCTTTAGATCGTGCATGCGGGGTCTAGTATTATATCGTCGTTGGGTTCGTACTCACAGGCACGCGTCAATGGATACCAAAATCGTAAACTCGTAAGGTACCGGAGACTTGCGTCGCGTCGCTTTGTGTAAAAAGGGGCTTATTCAGCATTTTAATGTTAATGTCCGATTGTTCCTGTAATTGTGGTTGCAATTACAAATATTATTTTAACTAGCATTTAAATTGCAGAAACGGCCTTTAAAACAAATACCTTTTAAGACATAAAAACATTCTCCGTGCGGGAAACAAACTAAAGCCACGTGGTTTAGCAGTTAATCCCTCAGCCACTGAGCCAAGTATGCCATTAGAAATAATGTCTCTAAATTGTAAATGAAACAGTCTTGTGACCTACTAAAAAATCTTGTTTGTTTTCATAAACATGGATATTTTTAAAGTTTGAAAAACGAAGCATGAAATCTCGAGAGAGTAGTGGTATCCGCGTGGTAATAGCCCCGACTTAAAAGGTGATTGAACCCAGACAAGCAGCACCACTGCTCTCAAAAAAGGGGAAGGAATGCACCGTGAGAAAACTGGCATATCCTAGAACCAACATTTGAAGAACCTCATCTAACACCCCGCACTGGGTGAGTGAGGTGCAATCAATTCCTTAATGCTGAAAATAGAGGTGCACCAACACTGCCAACGGTGCCTAACCACAGCCCGCAAACTCTAGACGGACGCAGAAATAGCCAGACCCGGACCACAATTGACCAGAAAGTGACAGACCTATACAAATCATCTAGCGCCATCTCGTTCACTCACTGGAACAAGCCTGGTTTTAAGACGTTGTAATATTATGGCCCCAGGGCGCATTTAAAGAAGCTTGCACTGGGCTCATAAATGACTAGTTATAGTTTCGGCACCACCATTTCCTCTCATAGAGAGATTACTAACTCAGCAAAAGAAACATTATCGGTTGATAAATGTATCGAACTTACCGATATTCTAAGTTTATTTCTGACGATACGATACCACTTCTACCATCATCCGTGGTGGCGCAAACACGTACCTACTTAAGGTGATATCAGACGGTTCACTCGAATGATTGTTCACTCGAGTGAAACTTAATAAGTTTCATTGAAATCAATCGGCACTCGTGTTTCATTTTCTGTTCAGACATTTCATTTCGAGTGAAATGTACCGAATGAAAGGTGAAAATGAACAAAAAATGAACCGTCTGAAAGTACCTTAACACACATCAAAAAAGTTGTGGCTAGCAAAAGCTTATAATTTCTTTTTTTTTTTTTTTTTGTAAAACCTTATTAACTATCTTCTCACTCATATTTTCTATTCCAAATCTATATTTTTAAATAAATAATCTAGCCTAAAGAAAAAGATGTCGGTTTTTCAAAGTGATTGCAATTTTTTTTTGATATCTTTATGTTTCTAATAAATTCGCGTACCTACTTACAAAGCAACTAAATGTCTTATGTGCCGCCCGTCGCTCCGCTTACCACTTAGACTGAAGTCGGTCTATAAAATTCTTCAAAACTCTTTGATCCTGTCGTTATCTTATTGTTTTTCAATTCTAAGGTACTTGAATGGTCAGGTAAAATGTTATTTGTTGTATGGCGATCCCGTACTGCCGGAAGACTTTAAAGTCATTCATAAACTCACGCCTCTCGCTCAGGTGGTTGACGGGCTGGTGTTTAAAGGTAAGCGTCCACAGGTCCGCATCGTACGTATCGGACGCATCGCATCAAACGGTTTAATAAGACTGCGTCCACTGTATCGGCAGCAATTAGATTGCCGACGCGGGTATCAGCAATCGGATTGCCGATGCCATTTTCATTTGGATTTTTTTAGTGATCGTACGTTTTGAAAGTGTTTGTGAGAAAGGAGCAAAGCGATGCAGAAGTTGTTATTGCTTGTTTATTAGCAAAAGAGGAATGTAAGAAAAAAAAAGAACAAATGGTTCAGGCGTGCAGGGCGCGTCCACTAACCGGCATTCTGTTTGACTTCATCGTTACGCATCGCATGTAGATATTGCCGAGAGCCATCCGTACGATGCGGATCAGTGGACGCTGTTGTATAAGTTTTAATACGAGGCAAACTAAAATCCGTTGCGTACGATACGTCCGATATTTGCGATGTGGTCCTGTGGACGCTTACCTTTATACAGAGAAATTACGATGTGTAGAAAAAAGACATGCCGCAAATCATAATAATACAAAGTATTTAACTTCATAGCACAATGTTTCTTCCATTGGTTTGTGGTTGGAGTGTCCTTTTACGTTAATAATGCCTGTATTAGGAAACGCCAATCCTCAATTTATTGGATAAAACGAATTACAAAAATGTATTCATTATTAAGAATTATTGTCAACGTTTCTATGTTTTTGCGTTTAACCTTTCGGGTACTTACCTATTACACAAGCAGAATTTCACACCTTTCCCTGTTAAAAAAAAACCCATTCCCCTTTATTAATTAAACGAGAAATAATCCTAAAAAATGTAAGTATGGTTAATCTGAAGATTATCCTGGTTGTAACTTTAGTCCACGTTTATTAAGAAGTACCTAATTACTTAATTGTGTACTTATATGACCTCTCATTTACGACATTAATGCATCTAAAACTTTTACAACATTCTAAGTTTTATATTTTCATATTTTTTTCCTTACTAATCCAAGAATTTACCTGTTAAATAAATATTCAAGAGTTTACCTGTTAGAAACATTCTACGGAGATTTGACGCCACGGTTGGCGCAATGGCTGGACGACTGGACTGCGCTTGCATGTCGTGTGTTCTAGACCCGCACGAAGCAAATATTTGTATGATTCACAAGTTATTGTTCCATGGTGGTTGTGTAGTTTAGTTTATTTATTAAAACTAGCGGCCCGGTAGGTATGTGCTTCGCTACTTTGACAGTAAAATCCCCATTAACAAAATTATCCGTCATTTATGGAATACAAAACATACGATAAATGAAGAACCGCTCGACCGATTTTGTGCAAACTTCATATAAACCATCTACTACTTAAATAGTCCGGAAAAAGCCTAAACATATGATGTGGACAGTGATCTCTTAGTAGGAAAGATCATCCTATCGAAGGTGCGTTAATGCTTACGAAATTAAAATCATAGGTAACGAAATTAATTACTTAACCGTGTTTCGCATCACTAAAGAAGTGTCATAGCCCTGGACCCCCGTTCCTTATTATCAAACTTAATTTCAACATTCTGCAATAAAATTAATCTACACAAATTTAAAAAAAAAAACATTGCCATTCAGATTGTTCCTAATCATGCTCAATAAATTCTGTAGTAGGTACTCAAGACGGCATTTAATCGAGTAGCGCCAATTATAAGATCAGCGTTATCATTTCGTCATAATCATTATCAATGAAACTGCGCCCGCGCATATATTTTGTCCGTGGAATGCACGCCATCGTCTTGTAGTTGTGCTCCAGCCGTCGCGAGCGGCGCACGTCTTTCGCGCGCTCCCGTTTCTAATAAAACGTGGTCGAACGCGTGTTACAATCATGGTGAGTGAGTTCCCTTATAACATCGCGTGCAATTCCTTATAATGATGGACGTGAATTATTAATCTTACGAATGAACAAGTTTATTTTTTACGGCTGAAACTGTAAGTCCACGTGTCGAATCGAAACATGGAAATGTTACTAATCGTGTATTTTTTACGGTCATATTTTATAGAGCATTTTTTTGAAAACATTTATGTGAAAAATATAATTATATTTTTAAGACACTATCAATTTCAAATTCTTACTAGAAAAATTTATTAAGGAAATATTCGTACTTATGTGCTTATCAAAAGTGTTGAGTTTCATGTTTTTTATAATATACCTATACAGAATATTATGCAATGCTTAGTAAGAATATATCAATTGGGTAAGTCAATGCAAACATGTGCAAAAACACTGATATCGCGTAATTAGACATAGGTACATACACATAAGATTTATAAAAACACGAAAAAAACAGGTTTCCTTGAAGACAAAATAGTGCGGAATAATAATAAATTACGAGGTCAGGATTACTTATTTATAAGTATTATACCTAATTTTTTTGTGTTTGCATTATTTCCTTCCTTATAAAAATATAGACAGGAAGCTTTTGTAGAAATTATTAAAAATAATCCATGAATAACAAATAAAAACTGTGAAATTAAAATTATGATTGGCCTACCCAAGTCAGTGACCGAAGATTTGGCATTTTCCCATATTTGTATACCTAGACCTACGAAGATATTAATTATATCTCCGTGGCTAGACAACGGGAATATTACTTCAACACTAATTAACACCATGTGAGTATGACTGTAAAAGAAAACTAGTATCTACGGGGCGTCTCTGAGCTAAGCTGCAAACAGATGGACGGACGGACGGACAGACGGACGTACAGACATGGCGAAACTAATAAGGGTTCCTTGTTGACTACGGAACCCTAAAAACTAATAACCTTTTCATTTTGTTAAAAAACCCACAACGGGAGTAGTTTTTTTTAAATAACTGTTTCCCCACACTTCACTTTTTCATGTATCATGGTCGTGAATATAAACATAATAAATCACAAACAGAACGACAGACGCCAGACGAAACAACTGCTGCACACTAAAAATCTGATTTGAGTGGAGCTGTCCAATAAGGTAAAGCATTTGTCAGTTATCGTGTAGCTCGACTCAACTTACATACACAAACAGTCATACCTTATTCTTATGGTACAATTCCACCAAAATAGTGTGCGCGCACTTCAGCAGTGCGTGTACTAAGCTGGCATGGCTTGTAACCTCTGAGTCCACCGGCAAGACTCTGCGTAACTTTTGTACGCGATCAGTGCTGCACATTTTCACTGAACTGAGTTTAGCAATGTGTGTGCACGAATGTGTGCGCGTAAAAAAGTATCCTTAAATGAATAATTATCATTAAGTGTGTACATTTTTAATATTCGTGTTTGCTTGCGTGAGTCGACCAACTGGGCTATTGGTTATTTATCAGCGGTTGTCCACTGAACCTCTATGGCTTGATACCTGTTATGAGGCTAAGTTGAGGAGTGGAGTGCTCAAGTGCGTTAGAATAGTTGATTTTAGGGAACATTTACATTTATCAGTTTCATTGCAAATGCACACGCCAATACGAAATTAACGTTTTGATAGCTACTTATTTGATGATCACCATACAGACACCGAGATACGCAATAGCCCCATTAGTGGCCTACCATTACGTCTTAAAGCGAGGGTTATTCCAGTGTAGAAAAAAGACAGCTATACAAGCCGCCTAGCGCCATCTCGTTCCCATACTGATATTACTCTCGCTCATGGTAGGCTACCAGAGCAACCATTTATTTTGTGCCGCACGCCACTGGAATCGCGTGTTTAGACAACATTACAATCATTTGTTGAAATTACTTGACAACAAATATCACTATCTCGACATTTACAATTGAGATGAGAGATGTATGAGATGAATCTGAATTGGTCAGACTTCGTAGAAAAGCCACATCATATACATACAACAATTGTTTGTCGTGTCCATTGTGATGGACCACTAAGTTCAAGGTTTCTAAAAAGGCTACTTTAGCAGAATCATAATATGCAATACTATAAAATTATTTTATATCCCATTATATCTCCTGCCGGGGTCGCGGGACTCTTCTCTATTTCCATTACCGTGACCTCGGAGCATAAAGCGTGGATTTTAGTCAGTACGAGTCTGACAGTCCCTCCCGCCCTGTCCGGGGTAGGAAGACTCATTTGATGATTAAACCACATAAAAAACATAGTATCTTTTTTTTTTTTTTTTTTTGAGGAAAGTAAAATTAGTTTGCAAGCGGGATTCGAAAATCATCTTTACGATGCGCGTCGCATGCGTTAATGCGTTTAAAAATAATTAATAACATAGTATCTGTTCCAGTGTTTCCCAAAATGCGGAAAACCATAGGTGGGTCGCGACCTCGTGAACGATTATTACGTGGGATCTGAAATACAGGAAAATGGTTACACCGAGCCATTATAATTATTATTTTCAAACTGCACCCTTAGCACGAATGTTTACTCTTTTACTTTACAGTATTTACAGCGTTTCTTGTATGAAAAAATTGAACAGCGCCTCTGGTGTGCGAAGCAGGAACTAATTTTTTCCTTGAAAATTGTCATTTTGAAATTGTCAAAGTTCCAGTTTACTTTACGTCTCAAATACTGAAAATTCGTGCTAAGGGTACTGGCCTCAAGGCTCATATAAAATACTGTAATTCAATACAATATAACTAATACTTATGTGTAGGTATATATATAATGTAACTGTGTAGAGATAGTACATAATGTATCCATTCTACTTGTATTTTTTATTACTTTGTTTAACACCAACACGTTATAAAGACGAATTGTATAAGAAAAACTTTTAGAGAACTCAATAAATGTCAAACAGGTGAACAATATAATAAACAATACAAGTCTGAAACAATGTAAGATAAGAACACGAGTTTTGTAAGGTTTTCGACAAGTTTCTTACAAACTTTTAACAAAAGAAATATTGATAGGTTGTTTACACGTGTAACATTAAATTCTTTATCTTCACCTGCCGGGGTCGAGGCACCTGTCTTGTAAAGGCACCGTGGCTCTGGAACGCAAAGGGCATATAAACAAATAGGAGCGATTTTAGTCAGTACGAGTCTGTCTATCTCTCCCCGGGCTAGAAATCATTTGAGGGCGACAAATCCCGAAAAAAAATATTGTTGAACTTAACTTTGCAGACTTTTTTTTTGAAAACTAGCACTTCGCCCGCGACTTTGTCCGCGAGTATTAAATAGCTTTCTAATGGTGAAAGAATTTTTAAAATAGGTCCAGTAGTTTTTGAGTTTATCCATTACAAACAAACAAATTTTTCCTCTTTATACCTAATATTACTGTAGATGTACTGCTTTATCATTAAAATCCAATAATCAAATATTTCGCCTTTATAAAACTTTATGTGCATGAAAAATTAAAACTTCCATAGACAGCACTAATTTCTATTGTATTTCGCAATTCTTATTAATTCTTTCATTTGTTATTCAGCCAACATTCTTTCTTTATTTGTTTAATTATAAATTCTGTGTAGGTATTTAAATTAATTGACACTGATAACTTCTTTTAAAATTACTTCTTTTAATTCCAAAGATAATACAGTAATTCTCTATTTGAAACTATCAACCAAGAAAACCAAAAAAAAAAACAATTTCTTTGAAAATACTTAATTTTAGGCTCGAAACTCCGATGTACATTTGAGTTGTAGGTAGCTCTAAAATCAAGTTTTGATTTTTACGGCATAGAGTGAAGTGGCTTCCTCTGGGTAATCCATCATACACCATGGTTGGCTGTGTCTCAGTCACCTTTGACCTTGACTAAAGTCAAGAACAAAACCATCTCAAGTAAAATAAACACATTACCCTCCTTTGCGTGGCGCAGTCGGGTAAAAAAGACACTAAATACGCTTTCTCAACAACACATAAAATAAACGCAGTTATTAACTACAAGTCGCTCTAAATAATACAGAAATCTTGTGAACAGGCCTCTGTTCGTAGAAAACTATTGTTCTTTACACGATTTTATCATGAACATCAAAAATTTAAATCCTTAGATCCGCCCGACCGTGCCCACAAGTTGGTCACGTTTCTATATCGTCGACAAAAAAATAACCAATATAGCGTGCTATTCGATGAACTCGCTCTTCTCAGTAAAAACTTTTTGCGCAACATTGAGGAGAATGAACTAATTCTGACAATCTAAATATTTGATTAAACATTCTTCGTCTCTTTATTCCACTTTGTTCACCTGGGTGACAAAATGGACACTGGTGTCCTCATTTCACCTTGGAATAATACTCGTATCACTCATGTGAAATTAGTGAACTTAGCGGTAACCTTTGATCATCTCGTAATTGAAGAAGGAGACTATTGTATCTAAATCTTTGATTAACATAGTATCCTCTGATTTATTCCACTTTGCTCACCAGGGTGACAAAATGGACACTTTGGTGTCCTCATTTCTTTTTCCCATTTTTTGAACCTCGGAAGACTTCCACTTTGGTATAATAGTATACTTACTAAACTTAGCGGTATCCTTTGATCATCTCGCAATTGAAGAATGAGACTATTCTGACTATCTAAATCTTTGATTAACATTCCTCTTCTGGTTTATACCTACCACTTTGCGACTTTATTATGTTTTATATCATTATTTTCTTTATTTATTTTTACACATATTAATTAAATTTTTAAATATTTTTATAAAAAACAAACTAAAAACATTTAAAAATATAAAAAATAGCAGTCCACCAGCGTCGGGAACAGGGTCCGGGCTGCCGGTGGTCAGGGCTCTTGAGAGAGGAACCTCCTAACAATACGCGCCGTGTCCAAGAGTACTGCCTTCTGAATCAAGCGCTTGATCCAGCTACCCAGCGAGAGCCTCCTCAGGTGTTGTTCGAGGCTCTTGGCAATTAAGCCATTGGCAGATACGACTATCGGCACAATAACTGCCGTATTCACGTCCCATATGTCAACAACCTCGCGAGCCAGATCAAGATACTTGAATTGTTTATCCTTTTCTGCCTTCACGAGGTTCTCGTCATGCGGGACCGTTATATCAACAATTATTGCGCGACGCTCCGATCGATCTATCACCACAATGTCAGGCTTATTGGCAACAATAGTCCTATCAGTGATGATAGGTCGATCCCAATACAACGAGATATTGCCATCTTCGAGAACTGGGTCGGGCACATACTTATAGTACGGCACCTCCGATTCCACAAGACTGTACTTCAAAGCAAGTTGCTGGTGGATAATCCTGGCAACGAGGTTGTGTCTATGCAAATACTCGCCGTTAGCCAGACGAGAACACCCAGAAATAATGTGTCGAATCGATTCTCCCGGACGGTGGCATATTATAATTATTATAATATGATTATTAATATCATTATTTATTATTATGTTTATTATTACTTTAATATGTTTTTCATCTTGTTTACTTTCATCACTTGGTCAAAAAACTGGAATAATCTCTTCCTCTGCCCTCAAAGAATTTTTGAAGTAGGTACATAAAAGTATTCAAAACATGTACTGAGCCAACTGTTAACGCAGAGATAAAACTAGATAACAGCACATATCACAAACATCATAAATATATAAAGATTATGTGTGTGCACATTAAGATAATCACGCTGAATGTGAACAATGTAATTTATTAATCAGTTGAAATCTCGAGTTTCAAGATATTTACTCAATTTGACACTTGTTGAGTACTTCTTGAATTTATTTATGTAGGTATACTAATTTTAATTATCAAATCTTTACAGCCTGTTCAATAAATACCTACTTTTTTATTGTATTCATTTATTTATTTATTCGAAGAATTACCTCCACTTTAAGCACCGCAAAGTAATTCAAAAACATACATATTATAACGTACAGAAATAAACTTATGAATATTAATAGTACTCGTATATTTAGAATCTAAGACAAAAACTGAATAGTAAAAAACAATCCATTAATACTCGTACATTTGAATTACCTCACACATTAATTACTCCTCATTTAAATATACGAGACAAAAATATTATTTATGTTGAAAAAAATCTATGTGTTTAATAGGAATCTAACATAGAAACCAAGTACCAAATCCATTAATAAATATGTAGACGTATATTAATTTTCGAACACAATATCCATATACACCATACAGTTTATTACCATCAATATATCACTATCAATGCATATAATATGCATGATATATGCCAGCATTGTATCGCACTGGCTGTCATCATCTGTCACCACATATACGAGTATATTGTCATATAATACTATGCTGCAACTAAGGTTGCCAGGCCGGAACCCTGCACCGGGATTGTCCCGGAAAGAGAGTACATATTATAATGTTCTGTGTCCCGGAATTTTCAAAATCTTAATAGAAACACCAATTTAATGAGTGAGTAAAGGCGAGTTTCCCATATGCAAGTCTTGCATACAAGTATGACGTAGTTGCCTTTAAGTTACTTGTATGCGAATACAAGTAACTTAAATTTGAAAACTTGTTTATGAAAATGTGCTAATGCATGCAGGCTTTACTTGCATAGTTCCCAATTAGGTTGGAAGCTATTTGAAACAAAATGCATACAAGTTCATTGTAGCTTGTATACAAGTTTGTTCAAGTTGCATATAATAATTTGCAACTTGTATAATACAAGTAACTTGTATAATTGAAACATGCCTTTATAAATAAAAGAACCAAACACGACTGCCTGTCCATTGATAACGAAATGCTTGAACTCCACACAAGGCTAAATAAGTCAGTCTTGCACAAGTTTCATTAATATGTTAATCGATGCGATAGCCGAAAAAATTTAAAAGACGTTATACTTTTTTCCATCAATTCTGGCAACCCTAGCTGCAACCAACCCATGGTGACACCTGAGCATCTCGGACTTTATTTAATCGATTACGAAGTTGACCTTGAGTTGTTAAACTGATACTTGAACTAAATTGATCGGAAGTAATCGCGATGAAGTCTACATCGTTCAGTATGCCCGGTTACAAGTATCCAATGTGACTAAACGGAATAAACGCATCTTAAACGAAGGTCAAGAGCGGTCACTGTCATTTTTCTTAGAAATTGAGATCCTCTCGAACTGTTTTGTTGTTATGTTCATTTTATTAGTGTACATCGCTCATTGATTCGTAAAATGTTAACGTCATTCCGTCATTACCCAATCTGATGCCAGTGTACAAGATTTCTTATTGCTTAAAACTATTTCAAAACCTCTTGAAGAAGATTCAGTGCTAACGATAATACTATAATTAAAAATAAAGACATTTTGCCAACCGTTTTAATGGCATTGTCAGTTTGTAACTCAAAGTTCCGTGAACTGTCACAATCCAGGCATGAGTATAATAGTGGGACTATTTTTTAGATTCAATTATCGAAAGGGATATGAATAGACTGTTTGTTGTGCATGCAAACATTTTTTCAACGATGCAACGACTAATCATTTTCTTTTTTGCTGCTTTACAAAAACCTTTCTTCCTGGATTGTTTTCTGTAACGTGGTGTATTTAAATAACATTCAAACTCACATACACAAACAGCAAAACTCGGAACAAATATCTGACAAATTAACTATCGGTTACAGACTTAATTTCGTGCGGACGGAAAAATATACTAAATTATATAGGTATTTATAATGATTTCTATAGTCCTAAGCATAGTGACGTACCTATAAAAGTGCATAACCATCAGGCAAAAAACAAAACGAATTGTTATAACTGGTCTATTCCTAATGAGATAGATTTATGCCACGGTTTCAATTAACGTAGAATGTTTCCGTGGGATGTGTTACTTAGTTTCCATCGACACTGTAAAAGCGGTTGCGTTCACAATATTGTCACTTTCACAGGTTTATGCCTCCGTATTTGAGACCAGGAGACCCTTTTTGTGGCTTATGCGGGAAACGGGCCTGAAAGGCACGCGTTCGACACGTTCCTTTTTCCATTTTGTTACTTTTTTTCCAAAGCGTGATTTTTCCTGTAGCGCAGATCCGTTTCACACATATTTTCCGTTACAATGGATATTTAATCTTACCTTGTGTCTGTAAAGTAGTTTATTTCGTTGTTGTTCTTTTAGAAATTGTTAAATTTTTGTCACATAAATGTGAAACAAGCCACGATTTTGCTACAATCAAATCCTTCACCGAAGCTTTCAACAGTGTTCTAAGAAACCTTATAAAACACTTAAACAAGTTAATTAATGCCATAAAAAGCAATAATTACTGACTGTTAGAATAACTAAATAAATAAAAACTGATCGTTATTGTTCATCGATCGAACAGCCATCGTTGTTGTTGAATCGAGGAGCTACAAATCACGAGTAATATTAATAAAAAAACAACCTTCGCAAATCTTCAAGGAAACGTTTATTTTTAAACATTTAAATAAAGGCCGACTTACACAAGATCTTACTCTAGAGATATATAAATACAATCTAATAGAATTTACATAATATCGTACACATCAAAATTGACACACAGCTATTTTCAATATTATTAATTTTATGGGAATACATCAAACATTAAAATAAAAAACACACAAAGTCATCATTATTTCTATTCTTAACTAGTAAAGTAAAGCAACTTTATTTTTACTTTTACATGAAAATGATCTGTTGATTGATTAGGTTTAAGTTTATCTGAGCAGAGTCAGGTTAACTTAATTTTTCTAAGACCATTTTACATTTGTTTTTTTTTCCAATTATCACTCATATAAATAAACTAAACATTATCTTCTAAGTAACGTCGTGCTCGTGTGCTTCTGCCTTTACTCTTTAAACCACTTACGTCTGTTTTGTTACGCTTTGCGCTCATTAAGTGTAACAAAATGGAATCCAAGCAAAAAATGTTAACAAATGATTTTCGAATAACAAAAAAAAAAAATACTTATCAAAAATGTATTTCGTGCATGACTTGAACGTTTTTGTGGGAAGACGTGGTTCTATTTTTTAATTAGACTAGGTTTGCTCTGGGCCTCAATTTAGGCCAGAAGCAAAGATGGAGGTAGCTCACCCAAAATGTACTGAAACTCCTGCGCAGAAACGGAAAACCGTAAACACTGTTTGGCGCCGGAGTCCAAAAGGAAGGTTTTGGACAGTCATCACCTAAGGTTACAGATAAAGATTATGGTGTCGTTGCCTGGAGTGGGAGTGAGTGCCTGATCCAGGCAGCATTCGCCTTGTGAAGCGCACAAGGCGAATGCTGCCTGGATCAGATTAACCGAGGATCGATTTGAAAAGCGTGCAAGTAATAAACGACGATGTATTAGCCGAATCATTTTAACTATTATTATTATTATTATCAGCCTATTGCCGTCCAATGCTGAACGTACGCCTCTCCCAAAGAGCGCCAACCCTCCCGGTCCTGGGCAGTCCGCATCCATCAGCTGCCAGCCACATTCGTCAAATCATCGACCTATCTTGTAGCAGGGCCTTCTTCACAAAGTTTGCTCATTTGCAGTCTCCACTCTAGCACTTGTCTGCTCCATCTACCATCTGTCCGTATACTCATCATTATACAGCTTGGCAAAAAAGCACTTTGAATGATTTTATTTTATTATTTTTCACATATTACGTTAGTTTTATGGAACAATAATAAATCTAACAAACCTGCGTTCTTTGTTTACATCAAATATCAAAGATTTTAAACGTTATCAACAAACAAAAAGATTAGTTCCGTTTCAATCCGTTCTGACGAAGCTGTAACTGACTTCAAAAAAATTAAAGAATTTCAATATCATGTCTGTACCCAAAAAAGCGTAAAAAAAATATAACCGGCTCCTAAATCAAACACAAAAAGTATACCTTTGATTCGGAAGTCGGTGACAATAAAATCAAGAATAGAAAGCAAAGTCACCGACTTTAGACAGACAAGCTATTTTATGGTAAGAAAAAGAATCACTTCAAAACAAGTTCACAATGACTAGCTCTTACCATAGATCAGTTCGGTAAGAATAAAGATAGATGGACGCTAAATAGATGCGGCAGACAGCGTGGCTATATTTAAAACAATTGAATGCTAAGAAAAGGAATCTGTCGCGTCGCCTACTAATGTCTGGAATAACACTATGCGTTAATGAACAGAGCTTACCGTCATTAAGATATTTTATTTGTTAAACAAGTGGTTGTTTAGACTGACTGAAACTCATCTAAATTGTAAGAGTTTCTTACCATTTAGATGAGTTACCTTACTAATAGTGAATTCAGTTGATCAAACAATTACCGCAATGTAGTCAAAATTGCATGCAAGCTTTTATATTGTCTAAATGGGGCTATAAGACACTTTTCATAAGGTTAAAAATAAATACAATTAAGATTTCAGATGTTTGAAAATTCTAAATTATTTTATCATACTACAATTTACAGGTAACAGATGAATGGAAATGTGTTGTAATTTATAAGTACCTACTTATATTAAACTACTTACTTATAGTAACCTACTTATATTTCATTTTTTTTTAAGTGGTAAAATTCCGTTTCGTCACTTTTCGTCGACAACTATTTAAACAAAATAGCATCACAAAGGGCCAATCTGCACTATTTTAATGGGCTTTGGAAAATAATAAATCAACAACAGACAGGAAAAAAATATCTTCTAGTATAAAAAATTATAACATGAAAATCAAGTCTAAACTGATCGGCAAAAATGACTAGACTAAAGATTATTTTGATTAAAGCAACATGACTTGACCCCATGATCTTTCATTAAAGCGGCAATAAACATTTAAGATCTTAATTAATTTGATGAGGTTTTTAATCAATTATATTGGGCAATTAATTAAATACGTTGTTTGAAGACTAAATCATTGATTAAAGTTGTGTTAGGCCTTCATTCTGATTGTAGAACGCAATCAGGGCCCCAATTCTGCTAATTTAGTAATGACTCAATTGAATATCAATTGGATCTCAGTAGCAGTTTTAACTACATTTGGTATTCTGATACTAATTTAAGACCAATGGTTTTCCAGTGACATTCCATTGAACTGCTATCAGAATATTTGCTAGTCTGCTCTTCAATCGTGTTACAATTGTAAATCGATTGTGGATTTTATCGGTATTCTACTCTCTAATGGCAATACTTATAACTGTTCAACTGAGAGTCAATTACAATTACACTACGATTCCATTACGACTCTATTGGGCTTATACAAGTTTTTGCAGAGTACCAAATTTGTTCTAATCGTAATGGAGTCGTGATTGAGTTTCAATTGAATATCAATAGCATGTGAGTTAAATAAAATTAGCAGAATTGACGCCCAGGTTGTGACGTAACCAAAGCGATCATCACGCGAACACGCTACTGTCGGTTTCATTTTGATCAGTGAACCCGAATGTTTGCTTACAGAGGACGAATGAATGGATGTTTGTTACTCTTTCACGCAAAAATGACTAAAGGGATTTGGATGAAATTTTGTTTATAGATAGTTTTTTACCCTTAGCACGAGTTTTCACTGTTTCACTTTACAGCGTCTTTCCAGTATTACTTCTGGTGTGCGAAGAAGGAACTAATTTTTTCCTTGAAAATTTTCAATTTGAAATTGTCAAAGTTCCATTTTATTTTACGTGTCAAATACTGAAAATTCGTGCTAAGGGTACTGGATTTATACATAGGATAGTTTTTACCCCGATTTTATGTTCCCGTGGGATAATTATAATTTACGAGATGTAGTGGGGCGGACCCGCTTGCAACAGCTAGAGAACGATATTACACAAAGATGTAAGACTGATAGTTTTGTTTAGAACACGGTCGTCCGAGCTTCACACAGGTTTAAAACCTACCCGGACTTTCCAAAAACTTTCTTACAAACAATAACAAACCATGTCGTGTTTGTTGTGTTTGTTATCGTCACGATAACAAACACAACAAAAAAATAATTATCCAGTGTGGTGCAGTCGTTTGGAAGTTATGTGCATACAGACATACTTAAGGAAAAAAATAAAGATACTTAAAACTTGAATAAAGTGTTAACTGCGAGGCATATAGCCCTCAAGTCTAGCAAAATTGTCATTTGGTTATTCCATTACGAAATTGCAGTAGCAGTCAAGGAAAAATATCCGTAAACATTGAACGGAATAGGTATTTAGAATGTCGCGAAGTCGCGACGCTGTCTAAGTAAGACTAATGGACTGATCGCTAGCACGAGTAGAGGTCCTGGGATCAAAATCAAAATGATTTTATTTTACATGGGCCTCAGTGGGCACTTTTAAAACGTCGAGAAGAGAAAAAGAAAAATTGTCACGGTTCGGGTTGGTCGTTTCCATGGAGAAGAACCGGCAAGAAACTCCATGGTTACTCTTTTAAAATATTTGCTTTTACAATGTTGTTGTTACAGTTTGGTATACAAGGATACGAGAGAACATCGCAGGCACGATAAGAAGAGGGAACTTCTTACCAAAGCTAAACAAAACAAAAAATAAAAAAAAACTAAATAAGAAAGTATATACCTAAAATTATATACGTAAAAAAGTAAACGATAAAAATAAAATGGGCATCAGGGAATTTCCACGATCGATTCTCAAGTCAGTTATTAGTGTTAATTGGATTTTTCTAAACATACATACGACTCAGTAGCAGCCAATCATTAATTCATTTCAATTACACTTTCGAAGGTATAATAAGCTTTCTGCACTCTACTCGCTGTCCGACCATGGACCATGCCCGGGTCGACAACGCGTTGTGTTCCAGGCACGCTTCAAAGAGTGTCAGCATTATGACGGGGCCCCCTTTAGAGGGCCAAAGCCTGCCGGAAGGTAAAGGGCTATTGAAAGACACCGTGGATATAAGTCAGTAAAGTGTCTGACAGTCCCTCCGGCTTTGCCCTGGTGGGAGGACTTATTTGATGATTGTACCACGATAAAAATAAGCTTTTTGCACTCTATTTGAATATCAATTTTGATTGTGTTCGAGACTCCGTCAGCGGAAGTGTTTCCTTCCCGTATTAATATACCTACTAGCTGCTCCCCAAGGCTTTACCCCCGTTGGTAGGCTCCTATTTGGTCGTAGCGTGATATTTCATATTCTTCCTCAAAAAATGGACTATCCAACACAAAAATATTTTTTCAATTCGCACCAGTATTTCATGAGAGCAGCGAGTTTAACCAAACAAACTAACTCTTCAGCTTTTCAATCTCAGATCAAAGAAATAGGCTGATAGAACGCTCAGAACACGCGAGTGTCTCCACCAAAGTTAATACAAAATCAAATCGAAGTACATTCCTAATGTTTTCTTTGTTTTTGAGAACAACTTTTACGATGGTTAAAAACACGAGACGGCATATTTTGGCAAAAAACAACAACGACACGGGCAGCTTGGTACGACGCGTAGCTTGGTACATACTGTCGTGACTTTGTATTCGATTTTGATTTTGTATAAACTTTGGTGGACCCACTCGCGTGTTCTAAGCGCTCTATCTGCCTAATTCGTTGATCTGAGTTTTCAATATTGATATTTATGGATAGTCAAACTGAAAAACTGTAGCGTAGTTTTCATAAAAAAGGGTACAAAGTATTTTACTTCACGTATTAGTATTCTTACACATAGGTACACTAAACGGATAATTCCTTGCTACCGACGCAACACATAGTTCCTAGAATCTACTTTCCGATCTCATGCATCGTATTTCTTAGCTAGCCCGTCGTTAAACCTGTCGATGCAATAATGCACATATGGGAGGACGTAGGGAGTACCCACCCTCCTCCCCCCTTGCCCCCCTTTCTTCATATGACGTCATCTACCTACGTTGCCTAGCAACCGGATAGGATGTCAAAGCCATTCCTTTGACGGCGTACCTATAAGCTTGGTCAGGGGTGGCAAACCATTTATGAGACCACAGGATCCAATTATGTTGAGTTTTTTTTTTAACGTGGTATATTCGTGGTATATTATTGTAATTCAAGTAAACTTCTACTAAGCATTCCCAAGTGCAATTTTATAAATTTCACCAAAAATAAAAACATTATTAGGTTTGCGTACTCTTTATGTGGGTTACTGAATAAAGTTAATTCAGTACGTGACTTGGGCATATTATTTGACTCTAAACTCTGTCTGGACTTACATATTGAAAAAATAATAAATAAAGCGTATAAAATGTATGGATTTATAATGAGATCCACTCAAGACTTTAAACGGACCTCGTCGTTCCTCTGTCTGTATAAATCACTAGTCCGCTCCCAGCTGGAATATGCCGTTCCCATCTGGAACCCATACTATAAGAAATACATTGACTCAATAGAAAATGTACAACGCAGATTTCTCCGTGCAATGCATTTTAGATGTTACAGAACGTATTTGCCGTACGACCAGCTGCTTAGCAGATACAAGCTCTTGACTCTTAGCGCCAGACGCAAACAACTAGAAGCAATGACCCTATATAATATTGTTAATGGCAACTTTGATTGTATAGATCTGAATAATGTAATCTGTTATGCTGTCCCTCGGACTGTTCATAGAAGGCAGGTGCGAGCGGGTACGCTATTTGCAATAGGTACCTGCCGATCTAATACTGGCCAACGTTCACCAATCCGACGAATGGCAGCGTCTTATAATGAAGATTTCGAACACTTAGACATATTCATGTGCTCCATAAAATTGTTTAGAAGCCTTTCGTATGAGACACTTTCACGTTCTTAGTTATGTAACTTTATCTTGTTTATAATATTTTACTTTTTCGTTTTTACATTAGGTTTATGAAACTGTCATACACGAACATCGATGCCTTAGCATTTTAAAAAGTTGTTCTATCACGGTAATCTGTGAACAGCGCTGTGGGCTACATTATTATTTAAGTTAAAATGTTATTATGTTGTAATATCACATAGTGTAGCTGTTTGTTGTTCCTATTTAATAAAATAAAATAAAAATAAAAATTCATTAATTGAGTCCTCTCACCCAGGGCAGGGCAGGAACGATCTGTCAGACTTGTACTGACTGAAATCCATGGTTTCCTTCAATAGCCCTTTTTACGTTCCAGTAGTCCGTTCCGTTAGATCCCGGAAGCCTTTGACCCTCTAAGAAGGGCCTCATCATATAGCTTGATAGCTCTTTCAGGCGCGCCTGGAACATAACGCGCCATCAACACGGACATGGTCCAGGTCGGACAGTTATGTTGACTTAATGATTATTGGCAAAATAGCAAAACAATACTTACTATGAACTAAGCTGCATAGTTCCCACCACTCAGTGGGTAAAGTGGGTTTTTTTTGGGTGGTGAAATTATCAAATGTGGCCCACCCAACGCAGTCCGCAGAACAGAAAGGTGACAATTGTCAGAATCTTACAAACTAAAAATTCACCCCGTTCCTTCAATAGCCTTTTGTTTTCCAGGAACAGTACCCGTATCACGAGTTTTCACTAGGTATTTTACTTTACAGCGTCTTTCTAGTATTCACAGCGTTTATTTTATGTAAAAGTGGAACAGCGCCTCTGGTGTGCGAAGAAGGAACTAATTTTTTCCTTGAAATTCGTCAATTTGAAAATGTCGAAGTTTCAGTTTACTTTAAGTCAGAATAATTGAAAACTCGTTTCCAGACCGTAAAGTAAACTTAGTTGCATTCGAATAGTTGGATATGTAGGTACTATGTTGAAAAGTAGCATGCCAAAAATATTTTGTCACGTGCTGTAAAAAGCATGCATGGTCGCCTCCAATGGTTTGCCATCCCTGAGCTAGGACGTTGTATAAAGGTAGATTTTGTAATAAAATGGAAGCTTGGAAAATAAGACGTAACGTTGTTGCTTATTTCTTCTTATTGTTGCATTTTATGTTGGCCCTTTATTGTAGTGTCCCTTCATTACATTGTAAGAATATTCTTTAATAAATGTTTGGGCTTATTACACATAATTTTCAGTATTCGAAATTAATATTAGTAGTATCTATCTAAAAAAATCCGGTGTTTTATACAAAAAGGAATATTTTTCCGTTGATAATGGTGTTTGTAACCATAAGTACTTTCAGCCCATGAAAATATATCGAGGGGTGAAAGGCTATTTGCTTTAAGCGACATCTTGGGCGATATTGAGTTATATACATATTCGGAATCAGCAATTTTTTCTCCGTCGTTTGATGCCGGTTTCATCAAAATCAGAGCACTTTTTTGGCGTTTGAAACAACACTATTTTTGGTTTGTTCCCAAAGTGGCAGAGTATTATCCGACGTCGAATTTGCATTTTATTTTCAGTGATGTACTTGAACTATACAATAATTAAAGATCTGAGACATAAACCAGTTACCCTTTCTCAAATAAATGATTCTATATCGGTTAAAGCATTTTTCATGTTTCTATTTCTTATGAGCATGTTACTTAAATCATTTGGAATTCCACCATTTACACGTTGTGGTGTCGCTTAAATCATTTGTCCGTCAACCAAATACGACATTAAGTGTCGCTTAAGCTCTTTCAGCTGCATCTATTTTCAATCTAGGATGCTTCTTGAACCAAATAGACGTTTTGTTTCAGCTATTTTGCATATTGGAAAACATTTTTTCAGTATTGATAAAAAGAAAAGTTGACCTTTAAATCATTCAATTATAAAATGATACATTTAATTCATGTCATATAATACATTGTTTATTTCATCTCCCGGGAGTTAACAATCGTAATTATTCAACTAGGCTGCAGCGCTCGGTCGCTTCAGTCGAACTCCAAAGTGGTTCAAGGAGGGAGAGTGGTTGAAAGAGAAAAAATAAATAAATAAATGTATATGCGGGATGTATGTGTATGGATGGATCCGGGTTCGTCCTTACACTATGACCAACCATCGAAGGTCGGGCAGGGAAACCCCTCCCCCTCATTATGATTGACAACCTTTGCGCATGGACTCTAGTCTTTGGCATCTCCGCTATTCTTTACGAACTTTTGCAAAGACATGACGCAACATCTGCACATTGAGCGATGACCGATTGTCGAACTGGAGGAAGAATTGAGCAAAATACGCTGGGATATGTTGGGATTATCTGAATTCTAACCCTTTCGGTTAGGATACAATAGTCCTAGATTCCGGCAACATGCTCTTTTTCCGGGAAGAAGATCGTAACTCCCAGGGTGGTGTTGGATTTCTCGTCCACGGGTCCCTCATTAATAACTTTGTGAAAGTCGACAGTGTGTCAAGTAACATACCTTATACTCAGAATAACCAAACGGTCTTTGTTGAAGGTCATACAGGTACATGCGCCGACCTTGGCATGTTCTGATGATGAAGCAGAGGCTTTGTATGAGAAGATATCCGAAGTCATTCATACCTCCGAAACATACTTTTTCGTTGTTATACTCGAAGGTGGTCCACAGAATGGCAATGACTTAAGAGGCCACAGCCATATGGGTATGGGCAGCAAATCCATAGCGACCAGCGGCTGGCCGACTTAATAAAAAAGGAAGAACTCCATTTGGTGAACTCCTATTTATATAAAGATGGACGAGTATAAACCCTGACGGTACAACCAAAAATAAGATTGACTTCATCATTGTTGAAGTCTACTGTCCGATCTGGTCGTGCTCACATACAGAACACCGAAGGTTTCCAACTTGAAACGCAGCATCTTTTCCGTTAGGCACTGAATGCAAAACTGTGGAAGCGATCAACAACCGGTTGGTGGAAACTGTCCAAGTCGTGAAGTCCAATTTCTTTAAGACCCCGGAGGAAGCCTCAAAAACCCCCGAACGGATTCATCAAGTTGATCCAAGAGCAGATTGAGATGGCTGCAATCTTCAGCTGATAAGGTGGGAATATGTCGGAATATGGCAAACTCAATTGACGAATCCCTAAACCAATGCAACGTGACCTGCCTGTCTATAATGCTGCACGGATCAGAGATGCAATCGAGCAGAACCAGAGTTCAAAAGTATTCCCAAAGAATTCGGTTATTGGGCAAATGACAATGCTAAAGATTGACGACGGCAGTTTCATTTCAATGAAACCGGAGATCATGAAAGAGATTGACAAATTATACGGAAAGTTATACACGTGCTCCGCCAGATTTTACAGAAGACGGAAGAGTTTATGCCAGAATCCAATTCAGATGTGCAGCGTTGGGAAGCCACGTGATATTTTCTCATTGAGGATCCCACGGTGTCTTAAGATGGTTAAGGTGTTTAACCAGTGTGTATTGCCAGTGATGAAATTAAGCAATGTAACGTACTCGTTGACTGCTAGCATTTTGGAGAGACTAAGAGTCACTCGACGAGCAATGGAAAGACTTATGCTTCGAGTTTCTTTGCGAGATGAAATCCAGAAGAAGGATATTCGCCGAAGATCCAGAGTCGCCAACATGGCTCGTAGAATTTGCAAGTTGAGGTGGAAATGGCCGGAAGACGCAGGGTAGGCAGGCCACTCACTAGGTGGAATTGTTGTTCAGCGTGGTGGTCTAAGGGGGAGGCCTATGTTCAGCAGTGGACGTCTTCCAGCTGATGATGAAGCGGAAAATTCTTTAACTGATGTTGTTGTTGATAAAAATATTGATGTTCCTAAATTGAGACAGTTCTACTTTATTATTATTCTAAATGAATCTAACTTCAACTGAAATTGCGTTGTCTATATTTCTTTATTTACTACTATAAGCACCTGAGATTTTGGGGGATGGCGATAATTCAGGTTGTTTCAACAGCCATTGATAATATTAGACGTAAAAAAATGTTACATCAAACGTTACATTTTCAATACAATATGTTACATACGTCTATTAGCCTGCCATTCAAATTAATTCAAATTGTCAGTTGAGATAAATAGCTCGCTACTGTTCATTATGGGCTGTGTCACTTCATGCTGTTTGGCTTCTTCTGAAAATATACAGCAGAGCCGCTTAAATCTTTTTTCCTTTCCCAAAAAAATAGGGGTTTAAGGTAATTTGTATTAAGCGACATTTATCTTTGTTATTAAAGGTCCGTTTTAATTAGTGTAAGCATCAATAATTCAACGCTTTTAAATGAAATTTAATTTAGTTTACCCCATTCAAGTAGTTGCAGAACTTTTTTTGTTATGATTTTTTTTCGATTTTTTAAAACTTTAAATGGCTCTCCTGTAAAGTTGCAAAAATGTCGCTTAAAGCAAATAGCCTTTCACCCCTCGATATGCATACAGCCTTACTGCAAAACGTTAAGCATTTAATATACAGTAGTCTAAAAAAGTGTATCTCCAAAACGGACCTTAAATCAACATCAACTGCCGTTTTGAACTTTCCACTTTTTACTGAGTATGTGTTCTAAAAAAAGTGTAACTACAATATAGGTACGTACATATAAACAGTAGGTAGTCTAAAAAAGTGTATCTGCAAAACGGACCTTAAATCAACATCAACTGCCGTTTTGAACTTTCCACTTTTTACTGAGTATGTGTTCTAAAAAAAGTGTAACTACAATATCCTTAGGTACCTACATATACTTATAAAAAAAGACAACAATACCGTATATCAAATCCAAGATATAACCAATTCCCCAACAATAATTCTCATACTAACAAACATACAAGTAGTAGAGACCTCCAATTACACAGTTCACTTTGTAACGTCTTCCGAGATCATTATATACACGTACGTTAATACATAGGGATATATACATACATAGGCTAGATATGTATATTGTGTTGCCGAAAGCGTCTTCTGCAATTGATCGGTCTCTTTGTTGAATCATCAAAGGAGACCGCCATTGTTTCTATAGATTTAACAATCTTGTAAAGAAGTAGACATGTAACGTTTTCTGTGTATAATAAAGTATAGTCTGTTTTTGGGTCTAAATTATTAATTTAAATTAAAAAGTCGTGTCCTTAAAAATATTTAACCATTTTTTTTGCAAATGTTTTTTTTTTCTCCTTATTAAAAGCTACGCTATACAGACAATAAAAAAATATTCATACATTTCAGTATACAGATGATACTAATCAGTTTGTGTAGAGAAAATAAAACCTTTCTCAATCAATAATCATTATTCTACGTTTATTACATTGTTAAAAATTAAACAGTTTTTTTTTTTGTATCTGTATAATTTTATTATTCCCCATATTAGGAACATCCAAGATCGATGCATCTTACCTAGCTCGACTGACCTAGTTACTATACTAGTGTACTATACTAACCCACTATACTTGCTACTCGACTTCCAACCGGTCGCTTAATGCTACTTCTGGTGGAAATCGATTTTAAATTGGAACTGACCGAGATGAGATTTAATAATGTTGCAACATTTTCGAATAAAACCGTATCGAAAATGTTAGGTGTTTTGTATGTTTCCTTGTAACATTAGTAAAGCGATGTTGTGAAGGCTTCACAGTCAATCTTAACAAGATACAGGCTGTACCTGTAATTACACTACCGATCGTGCTAGCCTTCTCACCTCTCAAATTAATTAAAATGTTTAGAAACAAATCCGTACAAATAATGCCTAGAAAATTGTATATAAATGACGTTGTCAGCTTGTATTTATGATTCGTGACTTGATGCTTTTTAGGGTTCCGTAGTCAACAAGGAACCCTTATAGTTTCGCCATGTCCGTCCGTCCGTCCGTCCGTCCGTCCGTCCGTCCGTCCGTCCGTCTGTCCGCAGTTTAGCTCAGAGACGCACAGTACTAGAGAGCTGTAATTTGGTGTAAATATACGGATTTGTTGTGCCAAAAAAGTGGTAAAATAAAATCTCGTAAAATATTTTTTTTTAGGGTACCTCCAGTACTTACACGTAAAGTGAGGATTTTTTTTTTCTCGCGTACCCCTTAGTGTGGGATATCATTAAATAGGCCTTTAAAAAATAATGATAGTTTCCATTAACAATTTTTTGATAAAAAAATTCGTTTGTGAAATATTAAGCTTTAAAGTGCTAAATTTTGCTCGATTTGAGTGTCCCCCCCCCCTCTACCAGCTAAACGGTTATGTTTGGGGGTGTGAAAAAATTCACAATAGTAGTATATATAACGAAGTTTCAAAGAAAATTGTCATGACTAAGTAGGCTTTACAACTTTACGAGTAATAGTCGACAAACTTATAAAATGTACTTGGATATTATATTTTCTTAAACAAAATGTATCGGAGACAACTGCAAATGTAAGTTTGTCAACTTTATTTTATTGAAGTGAAAACTTCTTTAGCGGCGTTGTACACTTTTTCTGTAATGGGTAAAAAATTTAAAACTCGCGTCAGGGTCACGTGACCAAAACTCGCGTCAGGGTCACGTGACCCTGATCGAAAATGAGTAAGACGTCATTCAAATTAAAAATAAAACATAGTAACAAAAAAGTTTTCACTTCTACCGGCACTCCTGGAGTGCAACCTTTTTATTTTTTTACTTGGTAGAATCATAAAATGAGTCTTCCTACCCAGGGCAGGGCGGGAGGGACTGTTAGACTTGTACCGACTAAAATCTACGGTGTTCTTCAATGGCCTATCGTTGCGGGGCCATGGTAGCTTGTTTTGTCCCGAGACCCCGACGACGGCTTGAAACTTAGCTCGCAGCTTTTTTGCGAAAAGAAAAAATTGAATGTGAGCAGGTCTTGAGCCTGCATCCTTCTGAATAAATACTCCAGAACCCTAGCCAACGAGACTATCGTTGCAATCCTGCCCGGCAAGGTTGAAGTTTAAGTATCGGAGACTTGCGAGACTCCACCGACATAATAATTATGATTCTGCAACCATTTTCTGACGACCGGTTCATCATTGAACGTTTCGCCGACAGGACGATTCATTTATGGCCGTTTCATCAATAGACACTTTTACCTATGGACTATGAAAAGTTCATAGGTGAAAGAGTCTATCGGTGAAACAGCGAAACGTCCAATGATGAATCGGTCGTCGGTGAATGGTTGCAGAATCACATATATAATGATACAGATTCTGATCTTGAGACGTGAGAACAGTGTCACATTCATAATCCAATTTCTTCGGATCACAATCATTCCCACTTCTTATAGACTTTTCTCCGACAAATGACAATGAAACCGGTAATGGTACTTTCCTTATTAGAAGTCTCGAAGAACGGCTGCCGGATTGTTAAATAGGACTTTTTGACTTTGAAATCCTAAACTTCGTCTTTGATCATCAAAAAGTTGAAATTACGTTTCTTTATTGACATCTTGAAAGTAGTGCCTTTTTAGTGTGTTAATATTCATCAAATTACTCCTTTTTATCGTGGTAAAATCATTGAATGAGTCCTCCCATAAATCAGGACTGAATGGGAGGGACTGTCAGACTTGTACCTACTGACTAAAATCCTCGGTGATCCTACGATATTTACGTTCCATGGGCACGGTTACCTCGTGAGACAGCTCGCGATCCCGGGTCAAATTACTTCTCCAGTCTTGGGTGGAGCTCATTGACTAAAACCACCCTGTTCTTTCGGTTGCCCTTTTGCACTAAAGGGTTGCAGTAAACTTTTCAACAGTCCCGGAAGGTTTAAAAAGTAGTGCCAAGATTAACGTTTCGTTTTCTTTTCACCTTACAAAAATATTAAGTTAAAGAAAGAAAGAAAAAACATTTATTTGGCGCCACGATAGACACACATTAAAATAAATAACAAAAAACACAAAAAAGAAAACTTACATCTACAACAACGAATTTTGATTTAATTGTGTGTCTCACGGCTGCGCCAACAAGGCCCAGTTATGATCCAAAACATCTTCTAGAATAAATTACATGAATAAATTATATGCATAATATCTATAGTTGAAACCATGAAATAGATATTCCTGAACGAATCAGCATTATTACAACGATGAAATCAATATCCAATTAGGTCTAATAAACAATAATTATTATTGCAAAGGAAAATCGAGTGGCCAGTATTAAAAATTGTGTTGCATAATAAAACGGACGCCCACGAGCACCACAGATACGTACAGAGTACAACGCACTGGATTTTATAATGAACTTAATAACAGATAATTGAACCGGAATTTAATTATAAAAATGGTGGCCGAACGTTTTCTCAGTTCTGCGCATATTCCAATATTTTCAATTGGTACGAAAATAAAATAATTCCTTCAGGAAAAATTCAATGAAATGTTTTAATAAACAAAACTGTTTTTATTTGGCGAATTCCCGTTTTCCATTGACCTCGTTGAATCAAAATATTGGAAAATCAGTCGCGGGGTTAAATCCGGGTTTTGTGTTACAAATGGAAAATGAAATATGCTTTAATTATGTACCTGGAAAATGCCACGCCCCGCGGCTGTGCAAGCGTATACAGTTTTCCATTTCCAGCAATTCCAAAGAGTACCTATCTACTAGTATATAGTTCATTTACTTTTTTAATGTAAGTGCTTTGTTTATCTGTCCATTTTCCAGTACAGTAGATTAAATTATGACAAAGAGTTATTATTTAAGTTCTTTAGGGCTGATTTTTCAATAGTCAGATAACTTTTATTTATCTGAGGAATTAAGACGATCGTCTATCGAGCGCTCGTCCATACAAAAAGAGAAAACGTTTTCCTCCCCCTAGATGTTATCTTATCTCAATGATTTTTTAGAATGCATCTGACACAGTAAAAAACTAGGTTTATAGGTTTTCTTTTTATCAAAATTTATAATAGTTTGAAAGTTACAGGCGCCTAAAAGTTACTATTTTTATGACAAAATCTTCATTGAAGTAAAACCTTTGTATTTAGAAAACAAAGAAGTATTAGAAAAAAAGCAAAACCTACAAACCTAGAATATAATATGCTGAAACGATTGACACTAGAATCTAAGAGATTGGTCGTGATTTAGTATGTAAAAAACGTTTTCTCCTGAGAGACAAATTTCATATAAAAAATACTTACCGTCAGTCGCGAGCTACAACGCTCTCTATCGCACGATCGGGGTTTTTTCAACGCGTGAGAGGGACAGTAACAGTTTTTTTTTAAATACCTATTTTTTGAAATGGCAGCAGCTATTCTATCCTCTTAAAATAACAGTTTGACGTATTTTCCATAGATAAACTGTCAAATCGCCATTTTTATTCCTCAGGTAAGAATTATCTGACTATTGAAAAATCAGCCCTTAGAAAAATTACCCCAGAAATACAGGTAAAAATTTAACAGAGCTTCTTCATAAAGGAGGTGGATCTCAATTCACCGATTACTCCGAGGTTTCTGATCCGATTTATGTGATTATTTCTTTGTTCGATGCCGTATACTTGCCATTTGGTCATATAACAAAAAATATTTGGATTGGCTTAGTAGTTTTTATTCTATGAGCACTTTTCACTTATCGTTAACATGAACAAAGTTAATATCTACGGGTTACAAAATTCAAGTACGTATTTAAGAAAATTTATATATGAAAAGAATTTGGCTTGAATATATGAAAAAGGGACCTTTGGATTAAATTAACTGACTTTAAAAACAATCACAAAATAGTGTAAAATATAGCAGAAGAAGGCAGAAAAGTCAATCAAATAAAAAACGTATCAAAGTTTTAGAAATCGGTTAAAAATAATTTATTTTAATGTTTTTAGCAGTTCAAAGTTCATTGTTCCTATCTAGATTCAATAAAAATGCATTATTCAACATTCAACATAATTATTGTTAGTTACAGCAATAATATTCGCTTGCGTTGTGTTATAAAAGGTATTAACTTACGTCATTCAAAATGCTTACTAACCTATAAGCCGTAAAACGGAATGCACACGAAACTAATATTGGTATAAGTAAGACTAAGTCACTATATCCTTGTATGTTCAGAAGGTTTATAAGAAAGCTATTCCATGGTTTTTTTCTGCTGCTCTACTCCTACTGATTACGATCAGTAGCGTAGCGTAGCGTGCCATTATATTGGCTTTAGTCTTCTTCAATAAATGAACCAACCCGTGATCCAAACAAACATAAAAACCTGACTGCCTGACTGTGACCTGTTGGTCTTGTAGTTAGTGACCGTGACTGCTATGAAGTCGTGGGTTCGATTCCCACCCAGGACAAATATTTGTGTGATGAGCACGATCATTTCTTCTGTGTCTGGGTGTCATTTATCTATACCTATAGTATGTATGTATTTAGTATATATATATGTATGTTTATCAGTCGTCTAGTACCCATAACACAAGCTCTGCTTAGCTTTGGCGTTGTGTGATAGTTGTGGAAAATAAAAAATATAAATAAAAAAACTTCAACTTTTTTTATTGTAGTAAGTAACTAAATCAAAAGAGTCCTCCCGCCCAGGGTAGAGCGGACGAGACTATCAGACTCGTTCTGGCAAAAACTTTAGAATATTAAGTTTTTTATAAATAATATAATATGAAGGTAATATATTTATAATGTATTTGTAAAAAACCCATAAAATAAGATAACATAAAAAGTTTAGTAGGTACCTTGCTCGATAGCGTTGCTTTTCTACTAACTATGAAATTAATTGCAATAAAAGTAAATAACATTTAACAATAACAATAGAAAAATAATAAGGTTGAACATTAACATTATACGCTACGCACAAAAATCACAAGATACGAATACGATAAATAACAATGAGTTACATTCTAATTTATAACACAAAATAAATATAAAAAAACAAAAAACCCGACTTCGTAAAAAACTAAAAAGAAAGAAACAAACCCAGTGGTTTAGAATTCACTCATTCACAGTCACAGTCGGGGCCCATTCAAATTATACCAACCAAATCTTCCCAAGGGGCCCCGACTGTGAGTGTGAATGAGTGAATTCTAAACCACTGGGCTTGTTTCTTTCTTTTTAGTTTTTTACGCAGTCGGGTTTTTTGTTTTTTTTTTTAATATTTATTTTATTTCACTATTTTTAGTTTTTGTTAGCATTTATCAGTCCAAATTAATTTCAAACATATAAGTTATCTATATTTTGGCAAACCATTTTTAAAATCCTTTAATTTGATACCCCACTGATAGAATCATCATCAGCCTATTAATGTTCCCACTGCTGGGACACAGGCCTCCTCTCTGTGAGAGGGGGTGGGCCATAATCCACCAAATATATATAAATATATATGAAATAAATTACACAAAGTAATGCGCCTGCCGGGATTCGAACCCACGACCTACAACTCGTAAGTCGGGGCCGATACCACTGGGCCACCACTGCTCCGCTTGATAGAATGTGAGAGATTAAAAAAAAATGTAGTTCGGAACCCTTTGCACACGAGTTCGACTCGCACTTGGCCAGTTTTATGTACCCAGTGACAGCCTCACGCTTAAGACGAATCTAACGACACCTCTTAAGTTAAAATCCATCAAGCCGTTTAGGCTGCAGAGCAACACACAGAAATATACATACATACACGCGAAAAACATAACCCTCCTGGCGCAGTCGGGTAAATAAAATAACAAATTCATTATTTTTTTCAATTCAATGAGATCGCTCAGGCTTAAAATGTCCAATTCCCCAAAATGTCCACCAGTTGAAAAAGGTCCATTTCCCAAAATGTCCTATTCCCAAAATGTCCACTTCCCAGAATGTCCACTTCCCAAAATGTCCATTTCCCAAAATGATATGGCTACTTCTTAGTACACACTCACAGCATTTGTCACCATAGTGAACAAAAGTATGAATTCACTTTCTTAGATTTGATCCGGGATATATAGCTCTTAAATAATATAATGGCATGATTTAATTAACTTGGTATTCATTTCAAGTTTGACGACATGGTTGGCGCAGTGACTGAACGAACGACTGCTGTGCAGCGTGCCGCGGATTCGATCCCCGCACGGAACAAATATTTGTATGATCTGCAAGTATTTGTTTCGGTTCTGGTTGTTTGTGTATGTGAGTTTCTATATTTGTAAGCGCACCCACGATACAGGAGTGAGGCAACGTATTAAAAAAAAAAACAGTTAAACCTTTAAAACGGCTCTTTGGGATGAATGAACCAATTCATGATTTTGATTATTTTTTCATTGGTCGATTGGACCTACTGTTCGAAATGACATTTAATTTCAAGTTTCAGTACAGACGTGTAGAAAAACGTAACGCGGAATGCACGTGGTGCAATAGGTTTAGCCCTTAGTTAAACATATACTAGCATTTTGCCCGCGACTTCGTCTGCGATTATTTCGAACTTTACTTCTATGAATTAAAGAGATGAATTTTCAACATGTTTCAAAGAATGTCTCGAAATAAAATGCATAAAGGTATGCAATAATATACTCGTGTCGATATCTCCTAGAGCCGCTTTGTACTGCGCATTTTTAAAAAGTTAAAACTTTATATTCCAGCTAAGCTTAAAAACTGATAGAATGTTACTAACCAGCAAAAGTACTAGGCTAGTAATAAGATCAAGGTGGTATGTTTTGCACTCTGGCGCCACGTGACACGCAGCGCGGGGGTAAAGTAACTCTAAATGGCCTGTCAAAGTACTAGGCTAGCATAAGCTCAAGGTGGTATGAAATAACTGTAAATGCCCGCTGCGCTCTAAGATATGGGCCCCTTCAGGTAAACTGCCGCCACTTCATCCATGCCTAGTTGATCCGGTGTGTTATGTCCCGGTCTACATCACCATCTCCTTGGACAAGCGGCATACCTAAAGTCGGAACAGACTGTTAGGGGTAGGACACTTTTCTATTTGCTAGTACAATTCTCAAATTTTGAAAGTGGGTCCAAACGACCAATTCAAAAATGCATTTAGTCGTTTGGACCCGCGGGTCCCATCAGAGCGGGGTCAAACGACCAAAGAGCCTTTAAAACGGTATCAATTTTATTATTGTTAGGGCTGATTTTTCAATAGTCAGATAACCTTCATCTGAGGAATTAAAATAATGGTTTGACATATTTTCCATCAATAAGCTGTCCAACCGCCATTTTTATTCTTCCGATAAAAGTTATCTGACTATTAAAAAAATCTGCCCTTAACTAATTATTAAGTAGGTACTCAAGATCGCGCGGAATAGGAGTAAGTGATTCCATAATTTTGCCTGTGTGCACATTAGTAGAGCAGTATTGTACTAAGTGGGTATTCTGTCCTTCTCTACATAGCGATGTATTGCAGTGTCTCTGACTTGTATCAGGTAGACATATAACTACAGCAGCTAGCCACATAAATCCAAGCTTAGCAAGTCCGGGTCTCTGAGATGAAATTTCGCTCAATCGATTTTCCGTGTAGTTTATACTCGGTTGGGAAAAAAAGGACAGAAGCTGTCCCTGCTCATTAAAACTGGACGAGGTGTTTTAAAGGGCTTATCTTTTTTTATTGCGACATTATGGTGAATGCCTTAGGGTATACCAGAAATGCAAGCTGCATTTGTTGCACCTCCTTTTAAATGTCATGCTATTTGTCTGTGGTGAGTGTTACTAACTTTTAATCTTTGCTTTTGGCTTTGAGTAATAAGACGACCCACTGACCAATATTTATTTATCTAATCTAATATCTTTAAACGAGCAATTCTTGTATATTTATTTATATATAATCAGGATCTTCGAAGCGGCTCCAAGGATTTCCCAGGTTCGAAAAAAACTCGGTTCCCAAGATATAGACATTTTAAAAACCGAGCAAAGCTCGGTCAACCAGATTTTAAATATTAAAAATGTTAGAAACACTGATTTATTACTAATGCTGTTCTTTATTTATAATTATATGACAGGAAACGAGCCTTTGTAAATTTGCTATAAATAAATAATTTAATTATGTTTGACAAGCACTAAAAATCAAATATGAAACGACAAAGATGAAAATAAATAGAAAATACTTAATTTACGCTTTTTATTTGGGCAGAGCTTTCCCTTACAATTATCGTTAAAAACAGACACACCAAAATCACTGCTCCTCGCTTTTATATAGCTCGCCGGCTGGCGGCTATTTCACCCGCTCCGCTCAGAATTTGGCGGGGATGGCTCACGTGGTAGGGCAGTGACGTGGCGAGCTGGACAGCTGGCTGGCTGGCTGGCTTTGGCAGGCTTGCCTGGCATCGCTGGCGACATCTGGCGTTACAATCGGCCATCCTGGAACAATTGCTCCCGCAATGGGAACAACAAAACAGTGATTACAAGTCAGCTCAGAGCAAATGGCATATCGATAACATGGACTATAATTTAGCTGTCTAGGAGATCTACGACATCTTCGTTTTCCTACTGTTGATTCACACCACTGGCGCTATCGGGTATAAAAGCAATGCTACGATATGGTCGTAATAAATCAGCGCATATTGGGCCTGTGAACTTCTTGTATCCTCTAAGACATTTACCTATACATTAAAGCTATTATATTACCTAAATCCTTAGGCAATAACACATGGGCCAGAATATAGATCATCTAACTTAAATTAACCACGGACTGGAATTAACCTTATTGCAACAAGGAGTTTGAGCCTGGCAACAAAGTACGTACTTACTAACTGTACCTAATCGCTTTTTTTTGTAAATTGTACTATTTTTACGCCTTTTATCGCAGTTACGTTTCATTTTCTTGCTAGCTGTTCTAATTCGATTATAATATAGCCCTATTGCGTCTAGATCGCACTGACTCATAAACCAACCAGGGATGGAAACATCACATTCAGATCTACCTACACGAGCAAACATTAACTCGTATAAATTATAGCCTGCTAAATCATTAACAGTATTATTAATACTCCATATGACTTTGGTAAACTATTGTCCCAAATAAGAGAGGCCTCGCTAGGTTCTGTGGCTCTCAACGCATCGAGAATTGTGCAATTAGAGCGTTTTACCTGCCCATTACCTACACCTAGGCCACGCAATAGCTGTTAACATGTATTCAACTACACACGTAGGTAGAACAATAGACACACCTGTAATTTATCTAGTAAATTGTAAAAAAAAGCAAAATTTGTGAACCTCACCAGGTAAAACATGTACGGACAAACTAAATTATAAGAACTTGCATGCTTAATTTGTGTGTAAACGCATGTTTTGAACAAATAAAATATCTTTATCTTTAACTGTTTTTCTGTTGCGAACTTCTTAAAGTATCTACTGGTAAAAGCCTTACTAAGAAACTAAGTAAACTAGAAATGCGTTTAAACTCTAATAATCACAAAAACTGAATAAACCTTAGTTTAAACCTGGACTACCAAGTTCAGGCTTATCTGCGGAACCGCGGTTTAAATTTCTCCGTATACAAAACATAGATTAAGCCTTGACCTGACCTAGTGCCGTTTTTTTTTTTTTGAACCATTGTCTAAACAATTAAATCTACAATTTTTAAATACATTTTGGCTGAAATTAACATAAAAACAACAACACAATGAAAAAGTTACTATCAGAAACTTTCACACACATTTGACAGCTACTACTGTTAGACCATGGTTTATCACAAAACCACGACATGTAATAACGTTTGTGCAAACCGTTCTACGAGATTCAATCCTGGGTTTTTAGTTAAACCCTTTTTTTTTACGCGCTTTTATTTTGTAATAAGACGGTAATTATCTTTACAGATATGACAACGAATTTAGAGAAAGAATTTGTCAAAACTAACACTTATTGGCACCCCTTTTTAATTTTGCTCAAAAGGGCTCAAATTATCGATGTCTACCATTTTCATTGGTTTAATAGGTTTAGGGATTCGATGTAATTTGCCTTCTTTTCAACCGTATTCTCTTTTATCGTACGCACAATGTAAACACGACGTCACATATAGATATGTAATGGCCATCGTTTTGATGCATTTGAAATATTTTCTACGCGCGAAATTTGGCACAACTGATCGGTTATCGTAAAGCGTTTTACGAGACAGCCCATAATTATTTACAGCACCCACTTTACAATAGATCAATATACGTTGCACTCTTCGAAACCAACAGTTTACTTTTAAACGGAACACATTAACGGCATCTATCGGATTCCTGCTCAAGGCGTTGATATGCTCTAAGCGCTTACCTGGTCTATAAAATAGTCAACGGCAATTTTAAAGTCTCGAATTGAAAGTCACCAGTAGGCAATGCGTGTAATAAGATCACGTTAGTCATTGTATCGCGAACTGCACTACAATCCGTAATTACACGGACATTTTTACACAACACAGATTCTAAAACTTCGTAATAACGCTGTGAAAAACACTTTTTTTTTCCGACTTGTAACGCAACAAAAATACAAGACAGAGCTCAAACTACCGCCTATCCGTATTAGTAAAAGAATACTTGCTATGGGTAACTTGCATGCATCCGTGTGAATTTCTATTGGCAAAACTAAGATTTTATACCATACCCACATCTCATTTTTTTTTTTTTTTTTTATAGTTCCGTTAGTGGACGTGCCATTATTGCAAAATTATGGATGAACTTCCTAAAGTAGCTACATAGTCCAATGAACTGACGCACTTTGTGTATGTTGACTCAGAACGGGAAATTGAGACACAGCTGCAAACTTAAATTCACCCGGTTCAATGCCATGAACATAATAATTCATCACTAAATAACACAGCTAAATAAGAAATCCTGTTTTGTAAAAATTAACATTTACCCACATGTACATAATTAAATAAAAATTCTGCGTTTGACCCCGACCATTTGACGACAGTATTGGAGTTACTTTTATTTGATAATTTACTTTGAAATTACTAAACTATCTACGAACTTGTTAATTCAGCGCATAAAAACTGAGGGAGCGCTAAATGTATCTTTAGGATGGATGCTGAGTTTATGGGTACCCTTGGACTACATTCAGACTGGTGAAGTAGGTACTTCTTACCAGATAATTAAGTTTGCTTATCGATATTATATTATAATGGTTATCTATCGCGGATAATTAATGCATTTAAGGCTCTGTTATCGACACATAGGCAACTATCTCCGTTCTTTCTCATACCTAACTAAACAATAGGAGAGGCATACATCAATATTCGGGTTCTTTTTATAATACCTGCTGGCTCAATGGCTCATTAATTTTGACTCTAACAATCTCTTGTTTGTGATGTGCTTATCTATTCCTAAGGCCTACGCGTACTTAATGCGCATTTGGACTAAATCTGTATATTCCAACTTCCCAGTTTTATACCGAGATAATCTATACTAATATTATATCTATACTATATACCATATTACTATTTACTATAGTAGGTACATTATAAAGCTGAAGAGTTTGTTTGTTTGAACGCACTAATCTCAGGACCTACTGGTCCGATTTGAAAAATTCTTTCAGAGTTAGATAGCTCATTTATCGAGGGAGGCTATAGGCTATACGGTAACGGGATATTCCCACGGGAACGGGAATAAAACGGGATATGCGCGTGCAATGTCGCGGGCAACAGCTAGTAAACTAATAAATTGATTACAATCAGATTTGCTTATCAGGCATACCCTAGTTTTGTCAAGGTCACCAATGGCATTTTATGATTATTTATCGACACACGAGGCACTCAAATATAAAACACATTTGGCTAATGGCATTTTGCAAACATTGGCATGGCATGACTGACCTGGTTGTTTAAGCAGGATTCCTGGCAGCTCTCGGCGCGAAGTATGACGAATCCGTCCTGCCTGCGATGTCCTTGGATCCGCTATTGACGACTTTGAGGTAGCTTTCATTTCATCAGAGAAGCGTTGCTGGTAGCGAGAAGAATGCTTCTTGAAACTCGATCATTAACGGAATAAACGATGCGGCATGGTGTTCTTTCCGACTTGAGGGTAGACACTTCGTGATCCAGATCATTGTTGATGATGATTTTCAACTTCTTGTGCAAGGAGACTTCAATATTTTCCTTGCGGGTGGTGTGCATCGCCTTTCTTCGTTTTTATTTTCAGAAGTCTGGCTTACCAAAGCAGAATCATCGTCCTCCAGATAAGACGACCGTCGAGATTAATGTGTAGCAGAGCGTCGTTTTAACGTAGGTTTTTTTTATCACACTTCTGAGTTGAAACGACAAAGATGAAAATAAATAGAAAATACTTAATTTACGCTTTTTATTTGGGCAGAGCTTTCCCTTACAATTATCGTTAAAAACAGACACACCAAAATCACTGCTCCTCGCTTTTATATAGCTCGCCGGCTGGCGGCTATTTCACCCGCTCCGCTCAGAATTTGGCGGGGATGGCTCACGTGGTAGGGCAGTGACGTGGCGAGCTGGACAGCTGGCTGGCTGGCTGGCTTTGGCAGGCTTGCCTGGCATCGCTGGCGACATCTGGCGTTACAAATATCAATAAATCAATTCAACATCTGATTTCCAGTCAAACCGGGTGCAACATTTTTAAATTTATGTATTCCGTTTATTTAACTGTGTACACCATAAATTATCAAATATCAAAATCATGTTATAATCAACAAACTGGTTCCTATTTTAGTAAATATCGATATTACATGTTCTACACCTTAATATCGATAATTTCCTCAAGACAGGGACATCCCTAGCCGAAAGTTCCGAAGGATCGTATCGCCAACGTGGTTGTATCGATTACTCACACAACGGAGTACATACGTAATACATAAGGAAACTTATATGTCATCGAAACTGTTACTAATGGCCTGGCCAGAGTCTCCTAACGACGAAGAAAAACGTTAGGATAAAACCGGCATGTTCTGAAACCAAAATTTCGAAGACATGACATGACATGTCATTGTGACATAGGATCTACGAACCCGCACTGGGCCCACGTGGTAGATTACGGAGAACTCCCTCTTTCAGGAGGGAGGCCTGTGTCCCAGCACTGGGAACATTATAGGCTGGTCTTGATAATGATTTAATGTGATTATGAAATCGTCATAAAATCTAGAAGCATCAGTACATTATTTTGCATACTTACATATTGCACTGGAACAGAAAGAACAGAACTTTCCACCTAATCTACTAAACAGTTCTAAGGTCTACTGGTGAGTTCTTACTAATGAAACTTTATTTTCTCATATTACTACGGTATTAGATCTCACAAAATAGAAGAACCAATGGAGTACTTATTCTCACTTGTTGTATTCTTAAAATTCTACAATTCTAGTTCACTTCTACGAGTTCTACAATAGAACTAATGGAAGTTTTGATTCTCGGTAGTACCTACTAGGTTTTGATTTATTCCCGAACAGTAAAACACTGGAATACTTTGCTCTAATTGGGGCTCTAAATCGGGGAATCCTCCAATAAAAAATAATATAATAATGTGTCAGTAGACAATACATACCTAATGACTCTTCTACAAGTAGTTCAAAACACGCCAATGTTTTACAATTCTGAATTCAAATAAATAATGATTTTACGCTACGTTAGCTCAAATAATGGTGTGTAACAAATTATTTAAATCATTAGACTAGCCCTCGTTATATCCAAGCCTTCATTGAATGGTTGTGCAAAAAAGTACCTACTCACATCTTCGGTCAAGATTAATCACATTGAGAAAATTGACCTACTATTTTCAGCATAAAATGAGTTAAATATTTTCTGAGTAAAATAAAAACAAAATATTTGACTTTACATAGGCCTCAATGGTCTTTTTAAGACCTTGAAAAATAGGTGCACGGTTCGATTTGGTCATTTCAGTACTCAATACTTTAATATTATTGCATGTTGGTATTCTTAGATGGTTTAAACTTATTACGAGATTAAATCGCCAACATCGTCGTTGCCTGTCGCGCACATCAAAGTACCTGAGTTATGAAAAAGGGAAGATCGCGCGTTGTGAAGACGCTAGACGGAAAAAATTCTTACGAAAAATTGGCACGACTCTTTTTTGGCTCGCCCCGCACCTCGCGCCTGCACCCCGCGCCCTGTACCCCTCACTCAACCCCCGTTCCTCGTGACTCTTGTCGTATTGCGGCGTGCACATGTTTCTCTGTCTCTCTCTCTCTCTAATAGAAAGCAAGCCAGATATTTTCGTTTCGTCTTTCTATTTCGCATTGAACAGTGTGGTGTTGCAACGATTATTTTTGTTAACTTCTTTCCACCGGGTCTCCGTTGACACCTCTCAAGTTTTTTTTATTACATTATTTAACGTTCTACCGTTTAAATAATATGGCAAGAAACTCCTTATCGAAGTTAGTAAACGAGATAATACTCGTACGAAAGAGAAACGAGACGCAATCATTTTTTGAGACCAATTTACTATTTCGATACATTTAAATCTTTGGTTTTGAATAATAGCGCTAGCAAAGTATTACCGTTTAAATAGAAAAAAGTGAATTCTTGTAATGAATAATATTTAAATAACAATGAATGACTTTGACGTCATTGCTAGACTATAATAAGGTAAGGACCGTGAAATTATGGTAAACATGAGTGTTTACCATAATTTGCCACCTGCACTTATTTGTGAGGTTTTCAATATTATAAATGGAAGAGGTAAATGTGAATACAGTATAATAAATGCTCAGATCAAAGAAATAGGCAGATAGAACGGTAAGAACACGCGAGTGTCCCCACCAAAGTTAATAATTTTTTTTTTATTTTATTTATAAAACTTTATGCACATTTCTGTACAACGGCGGACTTAGTGCCGTAGGCATTTTCTGCCAGTCTAAAAATAAAATAAATAAAATCAAATTGAATTACATTCCATAATGTTTTCTTTGTTTTTGAGAACAACTTTTAAGATTGTTAAAGACACAAGACGCCATAAACAACAACGACGCGCAGCTTGGTACGACGCGTAGTTTGGTACTGTCGTGACTTTGTATTCGATTTTGTTTTCTGATTAACTTTGGTGGACCAACTCGCGTGTTCTGAGCGCTCTATCTACCTATTTCTTTGATCTGAGAATAAATGATTTTTTTAAATTTGCAATACCTCATTAATATATTATTAAGGCCTCGAACAACATCTAAGGAGGTTCTCGTCAGGTAGCTGGATCAATGGCCTGATTCAGATCTTCTGGAAACAGCGCGCATTGTTAGAATGTTCCTTTCTCCGAAGCCCTGACTTCTGGCAGCTTGGACCATGTTTCAGATACTTGTGGTCCACATTGATTAGTAAATTATTTTAAAACATTTTTTTTATGTTTTTAAAATTATTTAAAAGGTAAAGAATAAAGAAAAAATATAGTAAGTAATATAATAATAGGTAACTGTGTCGGCAATTGTATTGAAGCCAAGCTATACATTGTCGAACGAGGAATCCTACTCGGATGGGCAGCGTTTAGGAAGTTACGTGATATGTTCTCATCGTGAATCCCACAGTATCTCAAGACCTCAAGATAAGGGTGTTTAACCAGTGTGTGTTGCCAGTGATGACATAATTACGGCTCTGGAATGTGGCGTTTGACTGCCTTTTAGATAGACCAAGAGTCACTCAACGAGCAATGGAAAAGAGCTATGCTCGGAGTTTCTTTGCGGGATAAAATCCGGAACATGGATATTCGGCGAAGAACCAGAGTCACCGACATAGCTCATAAAATTTGCAAGTTGAAGTGGCAATGGGCAGGCCACATCGCTCGTAGAACTGTCAACCGATGGGAAAGAAAAGTTCTCAAGTGGCGACCACTGACCGGAAAACACAGCGTAGGCAGGCTGGACTAGGTAGACTGACGACATCGTGAGGGTTGCGGGCAACCGATGGATGCAAGTGGCGAATTGTGGTTCGGCGGGGCGGTCTAAGGGGTCTAAGGGCCTATGTTCAGCAGTGTCCGTCTTCCGACTGATGATGATGATTGCAGTAGAAATATTTCCCATTTCTTATCTTGATAGCTAAAGTGGGAAATTCATAGCTTCTTCTTTCCAAACAAGTCCATTATCTACAACTAACAAGCGAGAACCTAAATTCACAGTTTTCAAGTAGCTACTTCGAAAAATGATTTAAATTGGACTATTATACGGTGTACCTAATTGGCCAATTAGAGGCAGTACGTCATCATTAATTTGTACATTCCAATTATGGGGGAGTGGTAATTTTATCGCTGAATTTTGAAGGACAAAGTTTCAACTGTTTTGATGAACTTTGATGGAAGTTTTTTGTCGTGAAAGATAAACAAATCTTGTAGTTGAAATTGCAAATCGCGCCATGGGAAAGTTCCTTAAGGCGCGGGCCACATGGAAAAGACGTAAGACACAGACGGGGTGGAGACATAATATGTCCCTTTCATATAAAATGTATAGAAGCCTCGCGACGTAAAACACACAGAAGAGACGGGGCGCGGACGCGACTCTCATACATTTTCGCACACAGTCCGCGACGCGTCCTCGCCTTGGGAAGCTCCCTAAATCCAACATTTTGCAATTGGTTTTTTTTTTTTAACTTAGATCTACATACGTAGCTAAGTCTAGACCCAGAAACATCACGACTGCGGACTGTCTGACCCAACATTAGTTGCTATATTGTCCAATATAAGGACCTACCGTTACCCAGACAGGACACCGGAATGTCCATATCATCGTCAGTCGTGCAGCCGGCCGTCGCGCGTCGGAAAGCATCGGGTTTACGTATTTGGTTATGTGCTATGTGATTAATATTTCTTTCACGTCCTTATGCATCTTTAGTACGCTAGACTGGTTTGTTATTATAATACTGTGTTGTTATAGATTTAATTAATGCGTTCATCAGTTAATTTGATCCTCTATAAAAGTATGAAAACTCTGAAAATTGAGGAAATCAGGAATTCCAACAGATCTACGCTTTGGAATGGGCATCTACAGTACTTTCACAGTTTTTATGTCTTGTGACTGGAACTGTAGCACCGTAACTATTTTTTAAACTATTTTATTTTAATTTTATCTTTTGACAATTCAAAAGTGCCTGTAACTGGCCTACTTGAAGTAAACGATTTGATTTTGATTTTGATTTCTAGAACCAAAATGAAACCATGAATGAGATATTTATAAAAAAGTTCAATACAACCAACCTTCTTACATAAATTTTGTCTGAAAAAATATAATCAGTCCGTTAGATTAATATCAAAAAGATCTCCTCATCAGAAGATATTATCTTTTGTTAAGTAAACCAAGTTAAGGTTCTCGAATGGAGACCACGCACCGGCAAGCGCAGCGTAGGACGTCCACCCACTAGGTGGGCAGACGATCTTATGAAGGCCACAGGATCACGCTGGATGCAGGCCGCTTACAACCGGTCCTACTGGAAGTCCAAAGGGGAGGCCTATGTTCAGCAGTGGACGTCTTACGGCTGATATGATGATGATGATGATGATGAAGTAAACCAAAATTGAAGGAAATACGACACTTTAAATATTGGCTATACGTCACAAACAAGTACAGTTTTTACTTGCTTCTGAAGTCACTAGGCCCACTCTCGAATTTTGGTGGGTTATATCTTTGTAAAGATGCATTAATTCAACAAAAGAAAAAATGTGTAGGCTTCCATTATTTTTCAAAACTTTTACGGACGGACAAATATTTGCAATTTATTAATGTCATGCCTAGAAATCCCAAACGAAACTCATGTCACAACAATAAGTCGAAATGAAAAGGAACTATCCAAGCTGCTGTTCCCACATCGCGGAGCAAGGAAATGGCATCCACCACTGTTCGTAAATAGGAAATGGACTGCAGACACACTTCCACAAATTGCATGTTGTTTGTTTGGTCGTATGTACTTTGAAAACGAAAGAAACGGCAAATGTAGCATGGGACGGGAAATCAAATGATGTGTTTGTGGATAAATTTCGAGGGAAATACAGAGAACGTGCTGCTTTTAGCCAGGCAAGATAAAATCGGGATAAAAACTATCCTATGAGTTAATCCAGGTTGTAAACTATCTGTGTACCAAATTTTAGCCAAATCCGTAAAGTAGGTTTTGCGTGAAAGAGTAACAAACATACCTACATACTCATATATATACATCCTCACAAACATTCGCATTTATAATATTAGTATACACATACACCAGGGTCTTTCTTTACAATTTTTTATGTAAATGTAAACCCCAAAATTGTCAACATCAAAAAAGAGCTAAAGGTTCCTTAAGAAAGTTTTCCCGTATCTCTTATAATAATATATGTAGATGTGGATTTCTCCCTTATGCCAACAAACCGAACCAGTTTGAACCTTATGTTGTTGGGGTTAAAATTATTACAAATTAAGTTTCGTGAAACTCATTTCAAAGAGTGTGAACAATAATTATATACCAATCACCCCGTATACTCTTGTACACCTTTGTACTCGAATATAGAAACTTCGCGACCCCCATAAACCAACGCGACCTACAGGTTGAGAAACACTGGCACAGATTACCACTGGTCTAGTCTAGGCTTTAGCCTGTAAAATTCTAACATTTCAACCAACGACTTGTGAGATCAATGGTACATACATTCTCTCATTCAAATGTACTCGTAGTTCGGTACACAAATTACGTAATTTCGTATCTGTTGATAACATCGCTGTTATCAGTGTACAAAGTGACAAGTGTGCTATAATTATGAAATTATTATCATGCCGAGGTATTTAACTGTCGGAAACATGCGATTTACTAAACATACTAAATTACATAGTATTTACATTCGTAATTGTAAACACATTTTTTTTTTCGCATAAGTAATTGTAAATACAGTCACGTGCATACGAGTACGTTACACTTCCAAAATGCATTTTTGCTGTAAAAATAAAAAAATGTAACTTTTAAAGTGTGCGTAGAATCTAGAATACATTACGCCTTACCACAAACAGATAATAAACATTTGTTGAACACTCGTCTAAAAAGGGTAACTACAAAACGACTCTTATATCAACGTGAAATGTCGTTTTGACGTTGACAGTTTTTTTAGATAAGTGTTCAACAGATGTTTATCTTTCTTGAGGTAAGACGTTTAATGTCTCAAAAGAATTTTTAAGAAGAGAATGCAACCGTCTGCTTTATTGCAATTTTCAGTCTACTTTTATCATAATTCATGTTATCCATCATTAACATTATGTTCGGCGCGCACATTTTTTTTAATTGCCTTATTAGTGTCCCACTGTTGGGCAAAGGCCTCCCCTTTCTTCTTCCAAACCTCTCTATTTTGGGCAATTTCTGGCCATGTCTGCCCTGCGAACAGGGCCATTGGCCATGCTGAGCTTTTTAGCATGTTTTATTTGTTTCACTTCATTTTGTTCTAATTCAAATAAACATCTTTCTTTCAAATATACACTACTAAAAAAGTACAAATAAGCTGCTAGTCAAATACAACGTCTCGTTTTTCTTTAATTTTTCTCAGCAATTTTCCGTCACGAGGAAAAGTCGAGCATCGGAATCTTATTTTACCTCATTAGCTAAGGTTTACAGGATTAGTTCAGCTGATTCAATTTTAATATAGACTGGCAAGCTTGAAAATTATGGCGTCAGTACGACGAAGATTTTACTTTATGTATTAGGAGATAGGTACTATCTATCATGGAATATTTTCCATGTGTATTATTCATAGCACAATAATTCCGGCGGTCATGAAGTATAACAATGTTTACTGTGTGAAAACTTTAAAAAAGACCTCTATGAAAGAGAAACTATTTTTTTTTCATCTTAACGTAAAAGTTTCCGTACACTTTACGTCACAAAAACATGTAAACTATAAGCATGCTCATAAGCATGCTCTTTTAGCATGCTAGTTTAAAGCATGTGTATCAGTACCTTAACAGTTCTAAAACTTACCCCCTGGACTAGAAGTTACAACCAGGATAATCTTCGGAATAACCATACATTTTTAGGGGTTAACCTTGGCGTAACTTTACTTGCTCGTTTTATTAATAAGAGGGATAGCTACTATGTAATACCTAATTTATAACCCGGTTTTGTTAGTCATTGTCATCATCATTTCAGCCTATTGCAGTCCACTGCTGGACATAGGCCTCTCCCAGGGAGCGCCACAGCGCACGATCTCATCCAGCCACTGCCAACCATCTTCTTCAGGTCATCGGTCCATCTTGCCGGGGGGCGTCCTACCCTACGTCACCCTACGTTTACCAACACGCGGTCTCCATTCAAGAACCATCCTATTCCACCTGTCGAAAGTATGTGTGTAATAAGGTCATTTCTGCCGCAGAACCGATCTGCGGCAGAAATGACCTTATTACACACATACTTTTATTAGTGGTACAGTATGGGCGTATCTTCATCACTAAACGCATGCAAAGACATAGGTGCCCTATAGGTGGGTGAAGTTAAGATAATGATGATGATATGATGATAATATAAGGTTTTTCCTTAAAAATGACGTGATGAGTCTCACAAATAAAACAAATACTGAGAAAATTAATAAACGTACATAATATTTATAATTAAATACATAAAAAGATGGCTGCATAGTTTGATTTATGATAAAATTAGATAATTGAACTAAACATAGAAAACACTACTTCTCTTATCTTTCGTTTATAACAATTAGAATGTAGGCTACGAACAAACCATAGCTCACATTCCTCTAAGTAGGGTAAGAATTTAATTAATAGACAACCACTAGAGCATAGAGCTTCCATAGACTACCTAGAAGCGAGACCACAGAGTCTTGCAAACACCACTTACTATAATACTAAAAACTATTTCACTGCCAAAGGATTTTGTACCCTCTGTTACTAGTTCTAGAGTATACAGTACAGTGAGAGTGAATAAATCAAAGCCTTTAATTTGTGCTGAAGAACATTCCACATTTCCACAGAGGAAAGAATTTTTCAGCTTTTGAAACGGTAACTTGTGATGTGATATACCCCTGAGATTCCTTTCACTTTATTGCACTTAGTTGCTGAACATTGGTTCAGCTTATTGCTACTAAGTAATGGAATGCTTAGTTATATCGAGATTTTTCTAGAAAAGGTTTCGAACAGGGGCGGTACGGCCCCCTGTTGGCGCTTGGGCTTTTCGTGGGGGCCGTAGCAAGGTCCAAATGGGGGACGTTTTGAAATACCTACCTCAATTTTCATGAAAAATCATTTGGTCTAGTCATCTAAAATATTTACCTTGTTAATAAGGCGAGAGAACACGATTAGAGAGCTGTGGTGGCCCAGTGGTATCGGTCCCGACTTACGAGTCAGTTGTAGGTCGTGATTCGAATTCCGCTACGTGCATTATTTATTTCCTCTTCACTTCTCTCAAAACGGTGAAGGAAAACATCGAGAGGAAACCGGTATGTCCTAGAACCAAAAATTCGAAGACATGTGACAACTACCAATCCGTACTGGGCCCGCGTGGTGGATTATGGCCCAGCAGTGGGAACATTATAGGCTGATTATGATGATGATGTATGTATTTATTTCATAGGCAGACATACCTATATAAAAGTGAATAATTTACTATTATGTAAAAGAAGTTTTTAGAATTTTTGGGTTCCGTACTCAAAAGTTAAAACGGGAACCTATTAGTAAGACTTCGCTGTCTGTCCGTCATCGTCACATCTCATGAATCGTGACTGTTAAGCTCAAATTTTTACAGATTATGGTATTATTTTTTTCTGTTGTCGCTATAACATAGCCTAAAAACAGGATAAATAAACACATATAACAAACTTGTTTTTTTTTTGCCGTTTTTTTGATGTTACAAAACCATTCAAGCGCAATTCCGACTCGCACTTGGCCGTTTTTTTAATAATTAAATTTTAATCAATATAAATCTATTTTAACAACTTTCTATAAGAACGTAGGTTACGTATTCCGTCATTATCTTTTTTTATGTATCTAGTACACCGATTTCTCACCGATTTACGTAATTATTTACATCGTGATACTATGTATGTTTTATTAGGGAATCCCGCGATTTGGTGCTTCCCGTGTGTTTGCTGTCACGGTTGCAACCAGAAGTTCTTGTACCTATACATTTCTCTGCGTGTTGATTACATCTATTCTGTCTAGAACACACTTTTTTATACGTGCTAAAATCATCAAATGAGTCCCACCCAGGGCAGAGCGGGAGGGACTGTCAGACTTGTACTGACTAAAATCCACGGTGTCCTTCAATAGCCTTTTACGTGCCGTACTCCAGACACATAACCAACTAACACAACAGCGCTTCAACGAAACATAACCTACCTATATGCATAACATTGCCTTCTTTGTAATATACGTTTACTGATTGTTAATCATAAGGAAAATCCAGCCCTACCAAATACAGACTAGATCTGTATCTATCTAAAAACTTCTTGCAATAGTCTACGCCAGTGGTTTCCAAAGATTACTGAACCGCCAGTGGCGGATTAGCAGTTCTAGTCGCTCTGGGCCCTAAACCATGCCGCCCCTTTCTTACTTTGCATTTGAGTTATGTCTTTTTATATTGTTACCATCACGCAGGGAAATGTATACGAGAACTTCTGGTTGCAACCGTGACAGCAAGACTCGTGACTTTACAACATTTCTTGCAATAAATACTAAGTAAGTAGTAGAGATAATTAACAAGGACTTAGTATTTATTACAAGAAATGTTGTAAAGTCAACTAGTGAGTCTTGCTGTCACGGTTGCAACCAGAAGTTCTCGTACAGGTAGCTAGACATTCCTCTGCGTGGTATTGTTGTTTTTATGGCGCGATTTACCGCCCCTGATATCTGACCGCCCTAGGACTAGTTGCCCTTGACCGGGCTATGGCAACTACTAACTAAACTAAAAATTCCGAATTTGGGACTCACCTCTTGGATAACATGACGAAAAAAGGATAAATAATTAGAAAACAACTAGGTTTTAACAGCGGCTTTGCCCGCTGTAACTCGAAAATTATTCCACAGGAACATAAAATCGGGATAAAAATAATTTCTTAAATTAATCCAATGTATCCAGGTTATAAACTATCCGTCTACCGAATTTAATCTAAATCCGTTCAGTAATTTTAACGTGAAAGAGTAACAAATAAATATCCACACATCCTCACAAAGTTTCACATTTATAATTAATAATGATAGTAGGAAATAAAAATGAATATAAGTAGTATGAAAGAAATAATAAAAATAGTACAAAAAATATTTAGCTTCGATTGAAAATATGTTTCTTTTTTCGATGTTTATTCTTACTGTATTATTAACCACAACCAAAAATCCCACCTGATAAAGGTATCGTCAATAATCGATAGCAAGCGACCCATACCTTGAGAATCACTGATCTACGTATCTTTATCTCAGGATCTATCCATTCGTCGATCCCCTATTAAGAATTCAGGAAGTGTAATCGCCAGGACTATAACTACTGATTGGCAGATCGATAGAGCAGGTCATTAAACTGTCGTTAGTTTAGATCCAAACGTTGATGAATGTGATGAAGACTTTCATTAATGACTAGAACATCTCCCTACGAACTGAGGCTCTATAAGATATAAGAGAAATATAATATAATTGCTGTAAAATGTTTATATATTCTATTGCTTAAGCAATATAAATTAATTAATATTGAATTTAACCAATTAATTCATGTCATATTAGCGACTCTGTACGTGCTTCGCTACTTTGACAGCAAAATCCCTATTGACAAAATGATCCGCCATTCATTGAATTCATTTGTTACAAAAAATGTGATTACAGAAACGCTCGACCGATTTTGTGCAAACTTCACACTAAACCATCTACTAAATAGTCCGAACAAAAACTATAAATAAGGTTTGGATAGGTGAGCCCGTTCTTGGGTTATAAAATTACAATAAAAAGTGGCATTAATTTTTCCCACGTTTTTTTTAAATAAGTAATTGATTTCTAACAAACTGGCCTTTTTAGACCCGTTTTGGAGTCACACATTTTTTGTCTTTAAAGTTAAGTTACGCTTGCTAAGGACGATGCGCGGATGGGTAACTATTGAGAATCGTGACTGATACCTACTGGTGTTGGAAAGCCGTTGTTCTTCTTCAAGACGAGAAAAATGTTTAACAACTAAATATGTAGGTATTTGGGGCCGCTTGTTTCCATGCGCTTCTTGGCACTATGCCAGGTCATTAGCGACATATTTACAAATATTATGGAGTAGTAATTACCCTGTGCTAATATAATGAGTTACAGTGTGTATGTTTGTGGGAGGTAAACTCTAAAACTACTGGACCGAATTTAGAATTTGTTAAATCCACACTAATGACCGCTTTAAGGCCCTTCACACACGGCATTTTGTAGCGATGCATTTCATTACACGATTCTAAAGGGCTTCACACACAGCAGCTATAATGTAAAGATGTACATTATAGCACAATACATCTCATTACATCTTTCTATAGAAATCGTCAGGAGACCACTCACTGCAGCTATAATGTATATTTTTACATCTTCGAATTTCTATGGAAAGATGTAATGAGATGTATCGTGCTACAATGTAAATCTTTACATTATAGCTGCTGTGTATGAAGCCCTTTACACGATACCGTCAATAGTGGTCGGATGGTGATGCGGCTCTCTTGTCTCATTGGCGCTTATAAACTGCTGATGCCAAATCCAAGTAGGTACACGATAGGACCGCACATGTGACACAAACCGTTTCTCCGCGCGGTTCACGGCCTATGCATTAGTTTCGCCGCTTCCGCCCGTCCGCGCGGACGAGTAGAGCCGTTTGAGATCTGTCTTATCATGCGTCTACGGCGCTGTTTTGACATGTTACTTAATTAAATTGCAAACGCGTGCCTAATACAATACATAAGCTGTGACTTAAGTGAATAAGTGCGTCACCATCGCTACTGCATTAATGTCAATTTCAACGGGCTTAACTGTCTTCTCTCAACTCTCAAGGACAAGCACAACTTTGGTTTTAGGAATTAAATCAACAATACTTTCGTAATCTCAGTTAGCTGATTCCACCAATACCTTTATAACAAAATTGAAATCAGTTTTGTTTTCGATTAAATCATGAAATTGCATTCTTATCAAAAGTAAAGTCATAAATCATGCCGATTACAACTACGACATAATTTTTAATTACATTTACTTGTATGTGGTGTTTAATTGTGTAATTGCATTATTTGATTACTGCTTATTAGCTACTTATCATTTCTGGGTTTAATTTTATCTAGTAGCGTTATCTACTTGTTACTCGTATTGTTAAAATCCTTTAGATTGTGTTTGTCCACACCTTTTTTTTTGCGTTTTTCTTCTTTTCTTTAGAATGTGTTCGGCCAGCTTAAGGGTGTTTTAGTTTTTAAACGTGAATTCGAAAAAAGAAAAATTACACCACCACTTTGTTCTCAATTACCTACATTATAGGGTCAGCCGTACCACGAAACCAAAAAAATCTTAAAGAAAACTAACCGCCCTGAAAATATTTTAGTTCAAATATTCAATCCGAATTCCTGGTCAAATACGTAATCCGTAGAATCCCAAACCGTTTATTTTATGCTCACGCTAATATCAACTTTTTTAATTTCCGGATCACACGTAGGTCATGCGAGTAAGCAATGAAAATAATTTATTATTACATGATAACTGATAAGATATGAAATCTTTATCAATTATTATTTAATGAAATCAATCAATTGCTCACGTGGGTTATGAGTTTATAACAGATGTGAGTACCACTTCTTTGTTAAAACAAAAAAGTCAAAGGCAAAAAATCAAATCAGCAAAATGTAATTTTTTAAACAGGTGCAGACCGTTTTAACGGGTGACTCGCCATAAGATTCGAAGGATCGCCGTGGATTTAAATCAGTACAAGTCTGAGAGCAGTGGTAGCCTAGTGGTATCGGCCCCGACTTACGAGTTGTAGGTCATGGGGTTCACATCCAGGCAAGCGCATTACTTTGTGTAATTTATGTCATCGCCACTGCTCTCAAAACGGTGAAGGAAAACATCGTGAGAAAACCGGCATGTTTTCTTGGTTCTAGGACCAAAAATTCGAAGACATGTGACATCCACCGATCCGCACTGGGCCCGCGTGGGGGATTATGGCCCACTTCCTCTCAGTGCTGGGACACAGGCCTCCACTCTTAGAGAGGGAGTTGTCCGTAATCCATCACGCGCGCCCACAGTTGGTAGATGTCATATTTATGTCTTCGAATTTTTGGTTCTAGGCATGACGGTTTTGCCGGGCATGTGTCTTACACAGGTCTCCACTCTGTGAGATGGAAAGACTGTAATTCACCACACTTGCCCAATTATTTTTGGTTCTAGAACTTGCTTGTTTCCTGACGATGTCTACCTTCAGAGTTTATCACATAACATGGTGGATTTCAGTCAGTAAGTGTCCTTCCCGCTCTACTCACGGCAGGAGGACTCAATTAAAGACTTTTACACCACAAAAAAGTGATATATATGTATTTACTTTATTACCTAAGTCTTTAATATATACGTACGTACTAAAAGACTAAACAACAAGATCTTTCTTATCGCTATAATACTATTTGCCAATCTACAATCGTTATCATTCGAAATATGATTATTGCTGCCGAAAAATTAGTATTTGAGCTGATATAATACAGTTTATTGTTTTACTTATCTTGGAAGGTTAATTAAGATATTAAAGCACCAATAATTAACTTTACCGAAGATGGCGACACGCTGTGGTCTCCCATAATCATTTAATTCGAACAAAATAAAAATTTCGATAAGACCAACTTGAAGTTCCGATTTCAGACGGTCACCTTTCCTTATCAGTACAAATTAATTACTATGATACTACGTTATAATTATCATTAAACAACATACAACAAACATGATGAAATCGATAACAAAACTGTACAGAAAGTAACTCAACATCATCGGTCGATCCATGCTCACAAAACGAAACGAGACTACGCAAAAAAGCCGCCCGAGACGTTCATTGAACCGCCGAATATCGTAAACTTTAGTTAATTGAGAAGGATGCCTTCACGCAACCTACCTGAGATTCTCAGAAACTTATTAACTCCAGACACTTCAAAGCGGGGTAAAAAATTGAAGCACGGTGAAGCAGAAGGAGCAGTATTATCGCTATAACAAGGCAGCCGCGTGCCGTCGCATGAAACAAAAAATACATGCCCCGCTAACGTCCTCGGGCGATACGATACGACACACGCGTGTGGAAGTCGCGTCACGGTGACTCGTGCAAACTGTCATTGCCTATCATTGTAATCATTGATATAAAAGAAATCACCGTACTCAGAGTGCGCTCCTTTTGGTGCGTCAGGCATACGCTGAAAATAAATAACCTATCTTGGTTGCTACCTTAATTTTACAGGTAACTAAAGCTAGATATATAAAAAAAAATGATTTGTTTTTTTTTTAATTAGGTATTTTGTTTTAGTTTAGTTAAAAATGTAATTATAGTTTTTTTATTTTATTTTTATATCTAGCTTTAGTAACCTGTAAAATTAAATTAAAAATTTGCTGAATAATAAATAAAAATCAATGCTTGTTGCTACCTTGATCCCGATGTTTGTGTGTAACCATTCAACGACAAAATTTGCCTCATATATCAACCATCATTATCAAAGTAGCGGAATTTGGATTGAGATACTCATAGAATAGAAACTTAATTTAGGGCGATAGTGAATCTATGATTAGCTTTATGCTAATTACAGTCGCAACATGCATGTCGTTTGTGTGGAGGTCGTGGTCAAACAAGAACGGTTACCTTCTGTCTTCATTTCTACAAACGGTACAAAAATAAAATGTATGAAAGTAGAGAAGAATGGACTTCATTCAGTAATGAACGTAAGTGGACGTCACTGCTCTATTTTTATTGTCGCAAAAGTCAAGGTTCTTGGACGCTATTCCAGTGGTTTTTTTTTTTTAAGATTAATGTACGAGCTGTAGAGTAAATGTTAATTATAATACGAGACATTTTTTTTTTATTGTCGTGTTCTGAGTTTGAACATTTTCGTTGACATGTTATTTTAATTATAGAAAACATTTGCGTAAGTAAATGAGACACCATGTGGGTGAATGCCACGTGGCATTATAAAAGTGAATGAATAATGTTGCAAACGACTAATTAACCAATAAGTGTTAATAAACTTTAGGGAAAACGTGTTTTTTTTAGATTCACCATGCGGCTAAAATACGTGGAAAATAAAAAATACATACTATAAAAAGTTTTTTTTTTGTTATCGTAATCATAAAAGTGACAAAATGTCATAACTGTAGGTACCTAATGCTACTCTAATACTTTTGACACAAAGAATTTCGACGTAAGTTTTACATGTAGATCTTACATATTTAGGGTGTTTTTTATCCCAGCATTTAATAAATTCCAGTGGATTCATTTCTGGCATCCAACCGTTGAGCAAAAGTTAGTTTGGTTTGAAAAGACCGTCAAGTAAACTATTAGAAGTGAACAATGAGAGCTATTTGAACGATTTCCTTTGGCTAGTTAAGGGTTAAAATACCAGAGGGTCGAATGTGGGCCGATACACATCTGGGACAATTGCTTCAATTGTACAACAACGGAGCATAATAATAATCTTTATTATTGTTTTTTTGTTTACGACGTAAACTTTATTTCATTGTAAATAGGATACATTTTGTGTTTACATTGATATACCTGCTTAAAACCCAAATCATAAATAGGCCAATTGAGTATTTGAGTCAATTGACCATAACATAAAAACACAATTTCTCTAAAAACTCACTTTATTTTAGGCCCCAAACCCGATTTTTCAATAGCCGAATTTTCAATAGGTTTGACAGTTTATCTACAGAAAATATGTCAAACCGTTATTTTCATTCCTCAGTTAGAGGTTATCTGGCTATTGAAAAATCAGCCCTTAGTTTCATAAAACTGTTAAATTAGATTTTTAGTAGTTCTGAAATCAATAAGGAGCAAGATCATTTATTTTTATTCGTGAGATCGCAATTTGCTTTTGGCATACAAAAATGTATGGGAGAATTGAAAGAGAGGCGTTTAAACAGCCCACAAAAATTATGTCAACTGATTTGTGGTTCAAAGCCGAAATAAACAGATATTATGAACCGAACGGCGGGTGAAACCATGGAGCAAAACTAGTAATTTAATACGTGATAGCTTTTGCTATTATGCGCTATGCATCTGATTGAACCAATAGACACAAGGCCGCTTGACAATTGAGACGCGAATTCATAAATGGAATGATTTAATTTTGACTTTTTTTTTCTTCAATTGTTTCTTATGTCATCGGCGATCAGCGAAGCACGACATTCTAGAGCATTCTCTCAATTTATAATTACTTAGCAGAATAACTAGTGATAATTATTCGTCCGGAAATGAGTTTAAAAAAATATTTGTACCAAGGTAAAAAAAACAAGTCGCGGAACACACGTAAACCGTGACTCCAGTACACAAAGGGCTACTGAAGGACACCGTGGATTTTAGTCAGTACAAGTCTTACAGTCCCGTCCTGCCCTGGGTAGGAAGACTCATATGATGATTTTACCAAATTCTGACATATCTATCTAATTCGACGACACATCAGTGTTGTGCAAGCTTTGCAAGCTACAGCAAGTATATGCCAACTTGCAACATTATTGCAAGCTGTAGCAAGTCCAGAGCTTTTTAGCTTAATCCTAATGCCACAGCAAAAAGCCCTACCCAAAAATGTTAAAACAAAAACCGAGTACAAAATAATAAAATCATTCAGTACGTCATTCACTCGTTCATTTCGCTAATGCGCGGGTCTAACTAGCGAGAATACCCGTCGACCCGTCGTATATAGGTGTACAATCACCGCCATAATCCCTGAAGGGCTCAATTTCAATTAGAGTTGAACCACGCTATCCACTTTTCGCGTCAACATTACGCCGCTGTACCGAGTAAAATGCACTATTCCGATACTATTATCTGTGTTTTTTTTTTGCACTAAGGGCTGATTTTTCAATAGTCAGATAACCTTTATCTGAGGAATTAAAATAACGGTTTGACATATTTTCCACAGATAGGCTGTACAACCGCCATTTTTATTTCTCAGATAAAAGTTATCTGACTATTGAAAAATCAGCCCTTAGCTATACTTGTAAAGATTATATAATATTATACTTTAGATTTACAAATGTACAATCAATTGCAGATGAAGTCCACATGCAAAATGGTTTTAGTATCAACACGTAACGATTGAATCATTTAGAAACTTATTACTATAGTACCTAAATATTTTTTTAAACGCTACCCATTTAGTTTTCCCACGTTTGACTAGTCTGACAAACGCTGAAGTCTATGCCATATAAATGTTAGGATGTATTCAAATGTCTGCTTTTAAATTTTATTTGCCATTTTTGTAAAAATAAAATAATGCAAAAAATAAACCAAGACAACCTACATATCAGTCCGTATACAAAAATACAAAACAAAAGTTTTACCTTTATCTCTAACATACGTTGTCAAAATTGGTTTAAATGTTTCGAAGTTATCAACTCTTTTATTTTTCATTTTGTGTTTTTTTATGTAGAATAGTAACTTTAAAAAAAAAGGGTTTTCATTTTTAGGCCATTCAATCCACTTTCATACAACCCTATTTGTACTACTATCTATAACCCAATTTGTAACGCAGCAAACGTAATTAGTTTATCGGATCGGCCTCGGATGTGAATGTCCAGCGATGCGTACGGATTTATTAAAAAAAAAGGTTTTAAGCGGGATCAACACGAGTGGCATGGCATCCTCTACGTGCATGCTTTTAGTGTACGTATTTAGCAGAATCATAATATGAAATGCAATAACTTTTTCTAACTGTGACATTGCCATAATAAGAAAAATAAAATATAGGTACTATTTTACGAATGTCATGGCTCATATTGTGTTTGTGAGTTCGAATTAGTAGCATTTTTAGACCCCCTGATTGGACATCATCATCATCATCACGTAGCCTTTTTCCAACTATGCTGCTGTGTGGTTTTTTTAATAAATGAAAAACACTAATGCCTTTGTCATCCCGATAATATTTACACATAATTATATTTAGTAAAAATAAGTATTAAACCAGTGAGACCAGTGGTGGCCCAGTGGTATCGGGCCTGAATTACGAGTTTAAGTGTCGTGGGAAACATATACCGGGTGGGTACATGTTTCCCGCGTGTTGGACGCCTGTGTCCCAGCAGTGGGAACATTATAGGCTGATGATGATGATATCACTCAATCATCATATCCATCGATCAATCCACTTTTAAATCCGTTCAAAGAATACAAAAAAAGAGACTGAAAATTTCATAAAATTGAAGGTAAATAAAGCATACCGGACGGATATATTATGTAGGGAGGAATTCACTGCGGGTCACGTTGCGTTTTATTGCGAACGTGACCGCGCAGCCCGCAGTGTATGTCATATTATAACTATAACATACCACACTTTTCACCACATTGTAAGGGTTAAATGCAGATTTAGGGACGTTACCCTACAACCTTGCCACTATAAGAAATAATGACGCAATTCGATTGACTTGACGTCGTCGTCGCGATCGTGTTTTGTTTTTAGATAGCAACGTGTTTAATGCCAATGTCGTAGTGGTAAGGTTGAATTTCATTTTTTGAAATTGGAATCGGTCGAATCGCGTCGCATCGCGCCATGGGGTTACCATTACGTGTGAGGATGATAATTAACTTCCAAAATTCATTATACCTAAATTAAATCTCAATCAAAATTCCTTTCCTTTGTTTTTGACTTCTGCTTCTGATGTGCTACTATCTGGAGTACACTATAAGCATAAAACCCGTTGCTTCGGCCTAAGTGATTTCAAATATCATTTTTTTATTTGTACGCACGTAATACTAACAGGGTTGTTAGCATCGCCCCACAAATCTGAATAATGTACGCATCGATAAAACGCACACAAAAATATAGGTACAGTGAAACACGGTCGGATCGCGGACTCGCGGTTTTAACTAGAATTCAAACACGTTTTTTACAGATAGGTACATACATAAGTGAACTTTGCCAATGGTTAATGACATACATAAGTATAATTCATGTCATCTACCTGTTGTAGGGTAAAGGGAGATTTGGTGAGACAGGTAACTCAGTGATAGTCTTAAAAGTCGCTCAAAACGTTACCTATGCATGCAGTAAAGCGAAATGATGCAACTAGTTCACCACTAAAGTGGACAAGATGTAGTGACACATCATTTCGCATTACAACATGCTTAGGTAGGTAACGTTTTGAGAGCCTTTTAAGACTATCACTGAGTTGCCTGTCTCACCAAATAATCTCCCTTTACCTTATTATAATATTACAGTTTGAACGTTAGAATGTCGAAAGCACTATCGACCGAATGTTATCTTACCTATACTATAGGGTGCATTTTCTTACTGAAGGGTATATTTTGTAGACTTGAGTTATTAGAAAGTAGTAGCTGTGTCACTAAAATCAAGAAGAAAACGCGTAAAGTCCAATTAAAAAAGAAAAAATGATAAATTCACGTTTCACATTTGCCTGTAGTCCGACGTAAACGAAAAAGTGACTTTGTTTTTGTTGTTGGCTAATGATTACGACCTTTGTCCTTTGTCCAGCTCACCACTTTTGTCCTTTGCTCACATAAAGAGCACTAAAGTACTCGGAAAACTCACATAGGAAGTATGAAAACATTTGAGGAAAAAAATATGCTAAAGACAAGGTCCGGGAAAACGTTGAAACCTGGTTCGAGATGCCAATTTACATTTCACCAAAAAAGAAGGCTGCTGAATGATGAATTTCATACAGTGTTTTCTGTGACTCTATTAGATAATTATATTTTAATTTTTTCGAATTTCCGGACCCGATAAGAATACCTAATAAATATCAAACGAGCAGAACCTAGAAACAAAAATACGCAGACTTGAGACAACTACAAGTTCGCTAGGGGTCTTCGTTTTTGAACCTTACAGATTACAAGTGATATTCAACTTGTTACATTATTCGGGATAATATTATGTTGACTTGTCTTAAAAAACTGTCAACGTGAAAACGACATTTGACATTGATATAAGGGTCGTTGTAGTTACACCACGTTTTTTAGGGTTCAACAGATGTTTACCTTTGTGATAAGGCGTAAAGAACCCGCTTCTAAATCCAGAACCAGTCTTAACATCGTCATTTTCGCTTTCCAGAAAGTTCTACTAACAGCAGTGCTGACAGTGGCGGCGTTGTCTTCTGGCAGCGTGGTGAAGGCGCCTGGAGACACCTTCGAACTCCTTATTCTGCACAACAATGACATGCACGCGAGGTTCGAACAGACGTCGCAGCTCAGCGGAACTTGCACAACTGCAGACCGAGAGGCTGGAAAATGCTACGGTGGTTTCCCGAGAGTCGCGCACGTGTGAGTATGCATTTAATACTGACTATTTCTTGCGACTCTTCACCATCACATAGGAACTATGCCTTATTGCCTTATCATTCATGCTAATCCTGCAGATTTTTTCGGACATAAAAATTAGATTGCAAGCGGGACTCAAACCTGGGTTTTCATAAATAAGTAATCCAGAGAACCAACAAAGCCATCGCAGCCCAATTTTGTATGATATACTTGTATCTTTCAAAGTTATATGAAACCATAATTAATTTCAGCTCCTGAAAGATTGTTAACCTTTTCAAATAACTGTCTTCCATCTTTGTCCGTGCCCAGTGTTATCAAATCCCTGACTTGTAAATCTCTCAATTTCAGTGTGAAGGAAGCTCGTAAAGCGGCACAGTCGGGAGAGGGTCCTCCGGTCCTGTACCTCAATGCAGGAGACACCTACACAGGCACAGCTTGGTTCACCATTTACAAATGGAAGATCGCAGCTGAGTTCGTCAACGCGTTGCAACCAGACGCTGTTGTGAGTACCAACATAATGAAAACAAAAAAAAACTTTAAAAAAGGTTTTTCGTCCGTCAATGTCATCAGATATCGCGTTTTTTCGTTCGTCAATTGTTATTCGTGCTGTGTGCGTCCCGTGTGTCGGCTTTTTGTAAAACGTTGATTTTCATCCACTTTTCGACATCCATTATGTTTATAGGTATTGCTTCTGTTTTGTTTCACGTCAATGGTGCAGTTGTTATCAGTGTTAAGAAGATTACAGTGTTGCCGTGTGTCTGAGGTACTTTAATGTCATCAATGAGTGAATTGCAGAGCCTCTATCCCTCTATCTCTTGAAATCACAAATACCTTCTATAAAAATCTCTATGCCTACAAAATATTGGTTTTTAAGGAAGTACCTAAAAGGCACAGAGATTATTTCATATATGTATATGAAGACCATTTTTATAAAAAAATAATGTGAGGTTTAGAACATCTATCATACAAGTGTTTTGATATAAAAATTGCGTCAAATCAAAATCGATCTTAATGAAATGATACAATCATGTCACAAACATTAAGACTCAAAACAGTCAGTTGACATTGTTGTTTTGGTGTGGGATACCATCAAATTAGTCCTCCTACCCATAGTGGAACGAGCTTTATATCATAGCCCTCGTGTTTTGTTTCTTCACATGCGCTAGTATTTAGTACATTCTGTGTAACAAAGTGGCATCTAATATAAGTAAAGAATTGAGACAACTTTTAAAATAGTGGGAAACAGCACTTTTGTGATGCTGGGTTGTATAAGTTAATGAAAGGAGAAAGGTAAAAAAAGAAAAATAGCAATAAAAGCTTTTGGATCTTATGAGATTGTTGTTAGATTTAACATCAAAATCCTTAGTGTTTTATTATATTCAATGGGAGGTAATGTTGTTTTAAACCTGATAACTAACTCTACTTCATATAAATATTTAATTATCTAATGATTTGTATTCACATTTCAAATCAAATGAATCATTAATCTTAACATATAATTCAAAGAAAAGAATGAATATATATAGGTTACAGAAACTAAATACAAGGAAAACTATAACATGAACCAGATTATGAAACGAAATTGTAAGTACCCGTATTTTCCTAAGGGACTGGCCACTAACACTTACTTACATAGGAATAAGATTAATACTAAACATTCTTTCACGAATCAAAAAGGGTTATAATTATTATGTCTATTTGTACCTACGATTCATAACACTGCTTTGGTGATGGTAATTTGGTGTTGGAATGAATAAAGTACCTATATATAACATTTCCCCAAATAAAACATTTCTAAAATTTAGTATTTTCTTTACTAACAAGACTAATATTATCTTATATTATGCTTAAAATTTGTTGACACTAATTGCCCCATTTATTTTAACCTTTCAGTCACTTGGAAACAATGAAGTTGACAAGAAAACTTTGGAGATTTCGCCATTCCTGGAAAACATAGAAACATATATTCTAGCCAGTAATGTTATTATAAAATCAGCTGAACAAAAAGCCAATATTAAAAAATCCATCGTATTTGATATAAAGGGTATCAAAATTGGTGTTGTAGGCTACTTAACACCCGAGAATAGTATACTGGATAGCTTTGGTCAAGTTGAATATATCGATGAAGTATTAGCGATCACAGAAGAAGTAGAAAACCTGCAAGCTTCAAATGTCAACATCATCATCGCTTTAGGTCACTCCACTCTTAATAAAGAGCAGGAAATAGCTAAAGAAGTCGCTGGAATCGATATGGTCATCGCTGGTAATATAAATACTTTCAACTTGAATGACGATGATGCTTCAAATATACATCAGCCCACAATTGTGATTCAGGAGTCAGGAAAACAAGTACCAATCATTCCATCAACGGCCTATGACAAATACCTTGGTAGCGTCAAAGCTAAGTTCGATAAAAATGGAAACCTTTTGGAGTTCAACGTCGATCCCATTCTACTCGATTCGTCAGTCCCCCAAGATTCACCATCATTGGAAATAGTTAAATCTTATGCTGCAGATGCCATTGCAAGAAACGCTGAAGTCATTGGAAATACGTCAGTAGTCTTAGATGCCGAATCTTGCTATAGGGAGGAATGCAATTTGGGTAATTTAGTCACAGATGCCATGGTGTATTGTTATGCTACAAGGTATCAGGGTAGAGAATGGACAGATGCATCTATAGCTATTATCAACCAAGCCAGCGTGTTAACATCCCAAAACATTGCACCACCTAATCGTCCTGCCAACATAACTAGAGGGGATTTACTGAATTCTTTACAATTACAAAGAGGTATAGTGGGCGTGACTCTTAATGGAAGAACCCTTAGAAGGATTCTGGAAACCTCGGTCATGGCGTACGAAATAAACAGTTCTAGAGGACTTTTCCTACAGTTTTCTGGTATACGTGTAGTTTATGACTTGAGTCGACCACCTGGATCTAGGTTGGTAAGCGCCGTTGCTCGTTGCTGGAACTGCTTTGTTCCCGGATTGTACGAAATCGAAGACTGGTCGAACTACAGAGTATTGATGCCTGCGGAATTGGGGGCCGAGGGACGTTACGGATATGATTTCCTAACTGCCTTACCTAGAGTTGAGCTTGAATATGATGTGGTGACGTGCACGGAGGAATTCATCAAATTGAGAAGTCCATTATATCCAGAAGTATCTGGACGCATTGTTTTTCGTAGCGACGCTAGCTCTATTGTACTTAGTTCGACTCTACTCCTTGTTGCACTAATTTCCTTTGCTTTGTCATAATTAACTCATTCTAAATGAGTCGTTGCATGTCATAAATGGATATTTATAGATATTTATATTTATTGTTAATAAATACATACATTTTTAAATAAACTTGTGTATATGTTCATTTCACTGCATACACCGTAACTCTAAGTAATAATACTACTGTGAATATAACGAGTCCTCCTCTTTATTAGGATAAGATATTCAGAGTCGTAAGTACTTTAACGCATGATTTTTATCTGGATTATGTATTTAAAGCTACACTATGCCATGCTAGTTATGTATTTGTAACTTATGCATTACCCATAAAGCCTTCTGCAGACACACGCGATTAACCGCGCGTGGCGATTGTTGGAAAAACCTACTTAGTCCATTTTCTATGAAAACGCCCATATCTGTTCACACTGAAGCGGCGCGGCGTATCGCGTTTCTAATATTATTATTGCGACGGCTTGCGACAAGATTGACGCGCGACAAGTGCGTCACGCCAGGCGACACAAATCAGTCCAAGTGTAGAACATTTTGTATAGAACCGATTTTGCCGCCGCGGTTCCGCCGCGATTAACGCGACGACACGGCGACATTCAGATAATTATTATAAAAGACTAGCTTCTACCCGGGGCTTTACCCGCGTTATTTTAGGCGTCTGAATCCAATGATATTATAAGTACAAAAATAATATCATTGTCTGGCCCTATCAGAGACATTAAAATATATAGGTGCTTACGAGCAATAGACATCACGAACAAAATTGTTCTCATTGCTCAGAGAAAAAATAATTCAAGAAGGCTTCAATAGATGGCGTTACATGTATCGATTTGTTTTTGAAGTTCAAGAATCTGTTTTAATTTGAGGTTGAAAAAATATGTCCTTGTTTTTAAAAATCCCCTTAGCACAAAAAAAGGAATAATGGGCTCCTAGTTCCAAATTCCATGATTTTATTAAATAATATTACTGAGCACAGCTACCTCTGGTGAATATAATTTGTACTACCTTGTCGTTTGCTCACTCATTTAATGTTTAGATATAGATGGCGTTGTTATAATTTTCTGAGTTTTACTACACACCTCAACTTTTTGTATTTTTTTCGAGATCAGGGATTGATTCTGATGACAAATCGACTTTTTATCCGATTTTTTTTACGGTTTTTTATTTTGGGTTAATTCCTAAACTACTGAAAACTTTCCTATAAAATTTTCCTCAAATATTCCTAATAATATGCTTCTGTCAAAAAGCTATGTAATAATACGCTATTGTAACTGGGAGATACCTAAGCAATTTTGAATCATGTTATTTAGAAGAATGTTTTGAGTTAGCGGCCGAAATAATATTAATTAGGTACCTATTAAACTTGATAAATACAAAAATTACATTAGTATTGTATCTGTGTGAACCAAAACCAAGGGCAAATCGCAGAGATATTTTTTTCACTTTAGGCACAGAAAATATTGTTACGTCGATCGAATTGCGAGACCTATCCTCGAAATTTCCACAAGGTTCTCGACAATTTTACTAAAGATCAGCCAGGAAATTTCTAGAAAATTCTACCCTGTTCTCGATAGTTCTGGAATGGAAGATTAGTAAATAAAAAAAATTATAACCAAATAGGTACTATGGAGGCTTTTCGTACCACGCATAGCGTAAATTCAATCATTCGTAAGTCCTAGTTGGTCTAGTGGTACCTACTGTGGTATATGAACGGATCTTGACGGACAGGTCGGGTTCGAATTTTGGAAGATTACAGAAAATCATAAGAATATTTATTAATATTCATTTGTAACTTTTATTTTTATTTACTTTTTTTTTAGAATAATATATTTTCTGTAGAGAAGTAATAAAGTTCCAAGTTGTGAAAACATTTGCTGTGCAAAATAGGGAATAAACAAAAAAGCCGGAGGCCAGCAAAAAAGAGCTTTTAAACTAACAAACAAAAACATCCGGAATTGTAGTAAAGTAGGTACCTACAGCTTTCTGCTTTAGTACAGTCAAATTAGCAAAAAGATTGGAAGGAACTCGTGTAGTTGTAATTTTTTGTGGAATCATTAGAAGACATGAATATAAGTTTTCTCTTAGTTTGCACTATTCCTGATAAGTACGGAACATCGTTTAATATTAGGTATTATCATAAAAGTCCCAAAATTTTGAAATTTCATTTATAACTTATTTTGGTATGTTTAGATATATGTAGATACCCCGTTGGTGGATAATTACTTTTCACTAAAAAAGTGTAAGGTGTAAGAAACGCTAATAAATTATTATTAATTTTTAATTTGCGCCTCAAGGGAAATTAGTGTGATGGTGCAAACTCTTATTAAGCACCCTTTTTTTTTTGCACCCACCTAGTTACATTAGCAACCTTTTGCAACCTTTTGCACCCTTAGGAAACCAGCATTTTACAATATTTGTAATTGTACTTCGGGGTAAATTATTGTAGTCATGTTTTTTTTTTAATATACAATGTATTTTAAATATACTACATTCGCACCTAATAAAAATAAGAAATATATAACTGGAAGTTTATGTAGAGTTAACGTGGATACATACTGCGCCTCGTGGCGTTCGTAAGGCCAACGCGGGGTCGAAGCGGGAGGCGGCGCGGTGGGGCGGGGTCGAGGACACCCATGCATGTTCAATGGGGAAGGCAAGTGTCAAAGTGACAAGTGACAGTTTGGTCCCAAAAGAACTGTCAAATCAAAGGAATTTTCTGAAAAAATAATTATTATTGATGTAAAATGACTAGATGTTGTGTAATAAGCTGTAAAAATGATGGAACATACCCGACAATTCACACTATCAAGAAATAATGGGTAGCTGCTGTGACTGCTGTGAGAACAAAAATTGTATTATCACTAAGGAAAAGCTATATAATAAACAAATATCCAGCCTTGCGAAGCCGAGACAGGCCGTTAGTTGAGTTTATTAATGAAATTCTATGATTATACCATAACTAAACAATCGAATACACTTTTCTAAATAATATCTACTTTTCTATTGGAGGTTAAGTACCAGTATTGCATCGCTCTATAAATCATGAAATGGTTCGTCTGGCGGAAGAATTATCACCTGGAACGAGTTTTGTGATAGTTGTGGTGTTAAGAAATTAAATGTATTGTGATATTTCTCGAATTGAAATAGAAAAAAGGTTAAAATTACTGACTTAAATTATTATGACATTTTATCAAAATAGAAAGTCAGAAGAAGCATTAAATTCTTGTTATAGGAGACGACAGGTAAAACATACCTAAACTCAAAAATTGAAACCTCAACTACAAGTAATTGTGGATTTATTACGGTAAAATCAAATGTTTTACCACTCACTTAAATCAGTTTTTTCCCTCTTGTAGATGCACCGCGGTGTCTTAATTCTTCTTTTAGTATATGTACTTGCATTGACGTATAATTTTCCATATTTGTTTTGTATTTATACTCAATTTTTATAACAAATAATCTTGTTTGTTGTTTGTAGACAGTAATCTGACGTGGGGACCAACTATAGGAGCGCCATCTACGATTAGATTTGAGTTGCCATCCCCATTGTTCATCATTGTTGTGGCAAGAAGCGATCCGTGCTCTACGCAAATTCATTTCTTACTAGCATCTCCTCTTTTTTATTTTATTTAACAGACTTTTTAAGTAGCTGTGTTCAATAAACGTGAAAAATGGATTATGAAGTGTATTGCATTATTTGTCGTGAAGGTTTACTGAGTGGAGAAGATACTGCTGGGCTGCGTTTAAATTAGGGGTTGCCGAACCGGGACTTTTTAAAACCCGTTACCGAAGTTTCGGTACTGGGACATGGAACCGTGATTTCCCGGGAAATTCGGTTTTTTAGGTACCCACGTACAAATGTCACTATTAACTTATCGTATGAAAGACACGAGTGCGTGCACACTACATAAAATTATCTAAATCAGTTGAACAATCAAATCAAATCAAATCGTTTATTTCAACTAGGCCAATTACAGGCACTTATGAATTGTCAAAAGACATAAAATAAAACAAGTATAAAAATAGTTATGGTGCTACGGTCCCAGACACAAGACACAAAAACTGTGAAAGTACCGTAGATGCACGTTCCAAGAAGTAGATCTCTATGGAGAAGAGCGTGCAAAAAACTCCATGGACACTCTTTTCAGATCGCCAGAATTATTACAGAACCTTTGTTACATCATTCATTTTGAGGTGGTACACTATGTGAGAACGATGTAGCAAGTTTTTAATTAAAGTGTCCATAGTAACAATTAAACAAAGACAATTCAAAAAACAAAGTGATCAATAATTATTAAAATAAACCGTGGCAGCTAAGAGATGACCAGTCCCAACTGACAGCGCCCGTTCACGAACATGACACATGCATCAGCACCATTCAGCTCAACCATTTTGGAGGGAGCTAAATGATCCGACACACGCGCCACCATCAGCGAGACATTTAAGTGAGCATGACAGACTCTCAGCCGCCAGGGTCATTCAAGTCAACAAGAGACGTAGGTACTCAGTGAATGACAGCTCTGAAGTACATAGTACTCACACAATGTCGGCTATGAAACTATATAATACAAAGAAGATTGAATCTATACATTGCAAATACAGTTGTACAGTCTTCAGCAGCTCCAACAATGGTATTAAGACGTATACTTTCACTATCAATTTATTTATACATTCACTGCCTCATCGAGCAGTACCAGCATGGAGCCAAGCATTATCATCAGCGATATAGTCGCTCAGTTTGTAATATGCCTGCTTACACAGTGTGCGTTTAATGCATGTTTTGAATTTAGTTTCATTCAGTTCAAGAACGTTTTGTGGTAGCTTATTATAGCATTTTAAACAGTACCCCATGAAAGAAGAGTCTACTTTGGCGAGTCTGAAGCCCGGCTGAACTAATTGGTTCCTACTTCTAGTATGATAATTATGTCTGTCACCTCTTTTAGAGAAAAGATGCAGATTTTTTCTAACGTACATTATATTTTCATAGATATATTGACAAGGTACCGTCAGGATGTTAATTTCCTTAAACAGTTCTCTTAGAGAATCGCGCCTACGGAGATTATATATGGCTCGAATAGCTCTTTTTTGGAGAATAAAGATAGACTCGATGTCAGCCGCCCGTCCCCACAATAAAATGCCATACGACATTATACTGTGGAAGTAACTGAAATATACAATTCTCGCAGTATCAACGTCTGTGAATTGACGAATCTTCCAAACAGCATATGCTGCTGAACTTAATCGCCCCGCAAGAGTTGTAATATGAGGGCCCCATTGTAGCCTTGAATCAAGTGTTATACCCAATGAATTCATTACAAATGTGGGTGGGATGGAGTAGTTCATAAAACATTGTTTTATTCGTAAATCTATAATTGACAATAATCATCAGAACATAATCTCAAGGAACCGAATTTAAATGCTTTTTAAGCTATTGCATAGCTTTTATCGCGGGCTCTGACCACGGCACGGCGCAGCGACCAAATCAAGACATTCTCAACAAAAACCTAACAAAAATGCCTGATATATAGTAGATTAAAATGTTTGTGATGCACTACTGTTATATAGAACTTTTTGTTGCAGGAGAATTTTATAAGTAGCTTTCATTGTGAAAACTCCTTTTGTAGCTAGCGCTTTAGAATTAGTAAGATGAAGGAAATTGTTTTTATGACGGATATTTTTATGATTACCGAAATCTACCGAACTGAAACGACGTTAGACGATGCGTGGTGTCGGGTATTTTCGTAAGGTTTTTGTTGGGAATATCTTGATTTGGTTGCTGCGCCGCGCCGAGGTCAGAGCCCACGATAAAAGCTATGCAATAGCTTCAAAAAGCATTTAAATTCGGTTCCTTGAGATTGTGTTTTGATGATTATTATCAATTATAGATTTACGAATAAAATAAAGTTTTATGAACTACTCCATCCCACCCACATTTGTAATTAGTTCATTTTTCAACTGATTTAGAATTGAAGAACTGATTTAGATAATTTTATGTAGTGTGCACGCACTCGTGCCTTTCATACGATAAGTTAATAGCGACATTTGTACGCGAGTACCGAATTTACCGAAATTCCCCGGGAAATCCCGGTTCCATGTCCCAGTACTGAATCTTCGGTACCGGGTGTTAAAAAGAACCGGTTCTGCAACCCCTAGTAGGGCATGCAACCGGGAAATCCCGAGAATTTTTTAACCAATCCGGTACCGGTTACCCGTAGTCTCGGTACTTTCGGTACTTTATTATTTTTCTTCTTGTTTTCAATATATAGTAACGTATCATATCCAATAAACTATTCTTTTACAATATTGTTGATATAAAACATTTTATTTGAAAATAATGAAAATTTCATAAATAAAACTAATCAGCAATGTAAGTAAGGTCAGTTAAGATGAAACAAATCAAAAATCTACTTATAGATATCAGTAGATTTTTTATTTGTTTCATTTATTGCAATACTTTCATTTTAAAGAGAATAACTTTAATCATGCTCTGATTTTGTGTATTTCATAGTTTTTTGTTTATTAATCTGTAAAAAGCTTTTACTTTTTTATGACACTACCTTTCTTTTAAAGGAAATAGCGATTGTAACATTCTTTTCTTGAGTTTTTTTTTTCATCTCGAAAAAGCATTATATACTATATTTGTTAAGCTACTGTTTGTTTAATGATATTTATTTATAGTAGAAGGAACAAAGACACTATGTGATGTATGTACCGAATTTCCCGGGTTGTTTCGTTTAACAAGCTGCTTTTGTATTATAAAAAAATCTTTTGGTTTGTATACTATAACTTACTAACAGAGCATTCACAATCAGAAAGTACTCCTTCCTCGTAAAACACAACCCACAACGCGCATACGTTACGACGACGCTTGTCACTTCTTGTCAGTATATTTAATATTATTATTCCGTGTCGCGCGCTTGTCACTTCCATAGCATGATTGCTCTTTGACTATCACTAAAATACTAGAAAAATTTATGTTCCTTAAAAAAATTCTAATTTTTTATAGGGTGCAAATACAAAGGAAACCAAATTAATGTGATTGTGATGATTTTGAAGCAATCAAAATTTCCCCCGAAGTACAGCCAATCTGTGGTACAGCGGCAGAAAAGCGTGAAAAACTAATTTCCGTAAATGTCACACTAGGGTTCTAAATCAATAATGTATTTAGGTCTAAATGTATATCCCTTTCCTCAGTTTACAAAACTACACAGATTTTCCCGAGGCCGCAATGACCAAAAAAAAAATTCTTAGTTTTTCTTTTTTTTCTGGCACTGCGTTGGTCCGATTAAAATAAATGAAATGTAATCATGTAGATTGAGGTGTACTAGAGCATGTAAAAAATTACGCTGAGTACACCTGTATTCTCTGATAAGTTATGACCAAACAAAAAAAAAACAGTTTTCACCCCCTTCCGTAGGGGGGGTAAATGAAATTTGTTTTTTAAACTTTGTCTTTGACTCATACAAAATCATCAGAAATGTTTTTGTCTCTCCAGAGAATTTATTCCAATCTTTATTAAAAAACTAGTGTTTGCCCGCGGCTTCGCTTGCGTTATTTTAGAATTTGAGAAACAATACGGATCGTGTGGCGCCATCTGGAATACGAACGTAATTGTTTTCTCGGAAACAGCTCTCTTCTGTTATTCGGGATGTAAGATACCTTATGCCCGTGTCTATACTCCTGACAACGTATATGCTAAATTTTGGGACGATCGATTCAGTAGGTAGTAATGCGTGAAAAGGTAAAAACAAACATACTTGCATTTTTATTATTAGTTTAGATCAATAATGTTATATCTGGGTACATAGTTTGCATAGGAAACGTCCTTATTTGAGCGACATTATTTTCAAAGAACCGTGTTTATTTAAACATTAGACTATCATTTTTGGGTCGATTTACAGTATCGCTGCAAATTGAACATACGATAGCATTGCTCTTCTCCCTTTAGCATACCGCGTGATACCTAAAAAATAACTAGTTATCTGACTCGATGAGTACAATTTTTCGTCGTTTAAAACAGAATCTATGCACTGGTTTGAGCACCAATTCAAAACATAAATAAACACAAATTATAGAAACCCTGATTTTTTTCTAATATTTAAAGTTCCACACCTCGAAACAATTACAATTAAAAAAAAAATCTAACTTACTACCTACAATTTAAATGGGTGTAGATTTTTATCCTAGAGAAGTATTGAAAAAAAAATAGTGATTATTTAAAATTGCGAATAATATTGAAACAAAAGTATGCACATTTTTTTTTAATTATTTAAAACTCTCAGGACAAATAAAATAAACTCAAAAAGAGAAAAAAAAAAACTGCGTGATTTGATCCAGAGAAGAGATTGCACGAAAGTCAAGCAGGTTACCGACCGGACTGGCTAGTACGTTGACAGTGATTTTCAAATAGCGGTTCTTGTACAAATGTCAACAATGACTGAAAATCAACATATTATAAAATTGCTAATCCCCCAAGGGGAATAGCGTAATTATACATATCCTATTAATAGAACAGCAGTTTAAGGAATATTTGAGGAAAAATTGACTAAATAATATCCAGTGGTTTAGCTTCCAACTATCAACAAACATCTAAAAACAACAAAATTCAAAATTACTTATCTCCCAGGAAAAATAGCGTAACAATACATAGCATATTAACAGAAGCATATTATTAGGAATATTTGAGGAAAATTTGATCGACAATTTTACAGTAGTTTCGGAGATAGATCAAATCAAAAAAACATAAAAAATTTCGAAAAAAAATAAAAGTTGATCTGGCATCAGAATCGATCCCTTATCTCGAAAAAAATACAAAAAGAAAAAAATATTCAATGTACAGGAATGACATCTCTACGATTTTATTATATGTAAAGAAAAGATAAAGATGACCTAATTTGACTGTACTACTTTTTTTTTTTTTTTTTTTTTAGCGTGGTAAAATCATCAAATGAGTCCTCCAACCCCGGGCAGGGCGGGAGGGACTGTCAGACTTCTACTGACTAAAATCCACGGTGTCCTTCATAGCCTGTTACGTTCCGGGGTTACGGTTAGGGAATAATCCCGCGACCCGGCAGGCTTTGGCCCTCTGAGAGGGGGGTCACCTGGAGGGAGGCCCCGTCATTATGCTGACGCTCTTTAAGGCGCGCGTGGGACACAACGCGCCGTCGACCCTGACTGTACTACTTGGCCAGAACGTGTTGAAACGGAACTAATTTTTTTTATTTCTGACAGCGTTTGAAAATCTTTGATATTTGATGTAAAGTCGAATCCGCTTAAATCTGAAAGTATACCCGACGACTACTCGGCCAGTGACGTCACAAATGTTAGGTAAATGTACACTTTTTTTTTTTTTTTTATTTATTTATTTATTATAGCAGTACACTTACAATTTTCTATAATTGTTGATGCAATCATAAACTCATTAGAGTTTTAACGTGCACCAAAACCATCGACAGCATAATGTACACAAAGGAATTTCAATGCACACACTCAAATCCTTATTTAAAAATATCAAAGGAGGTGTTAATTTTTCGGCCCAACCATGTACCGAGGTACAAATTATTATTAAAATCCCTTCCAATAATTAGTATTTTTAGCAGTATTTAAAATCCTTCAATACTAGATAGAAAAAGAAATAAAAGTATATGAAAAAACACTACTTCGCAACGGAACTGCGTTCAAAGAAACGTTTATGACAGCTTCAATCTGTTTCATCTGTCAAAATCACGTCAAAATATGACATCGATGTTTCATTAATTGACAGCTTTTTGACAGTTATGAATATCAACAACAATAGAAAAAAACTATCGAACTAGGTCGGGAACCCTGGCTTTTGGCCGGCAGATAACCAAACGCAAAAAATAATACGAAATGTGAAATAAATGCATTTTTTAAAGTTCTTATTCCCATGATGATTCACAAAATATGTGTACTAGTAATTATAACTTATTTGAAATACATAAATAAATTCTGTAAAGTACATTTTTGGGTTTTCACACGTTTATAAATGAAGTAACGAGACGCATCATGTCGGAGACGTATGACATTGCTAGATTGAAAATCAATTCTTGGGTTGCAAGTTTTAACATTTTGAATCGACAATTTCATATGGTACAAATGCCCAAATAAATACAACATATTTTTTTTCAAAATCTACGATTTTTTTCCTATAATTTCGTATTTTTGTCCTTGAGGTACACGGCTTGGCCTTAAATGTAGGGAACAAATTAACACCTCCTTTACAAGATAAAAACGAAAACAACACAATTAGTGGGTATTAAGCAAAAACACAGGTATCAATGCGCATTACTTACGAGCGAACATCGGTGACCAGTCTACCTATCCATCAAACTAGTTTTAACTGAGGATTGTTATGTGATCTTTATACAGGTTGTTCCCTAAAAACAATGTGATTAGTGCCTTATAATGTAGTTATATTGGGTGAATGAGTTTAATTAAGTTTCTAATATTTATTCATAATCTTTAAATTAGACGTTAGTATTTTGTAAGAAGTGTTGTTTTAATTTGTAATTTATGTTTTTATGAGTTATGTTTTCTCTCAGTGATATAGGTAGTTGATTAATAAGGTAAGGGATTATATACTGTAACGACCTCTTGCCGTGTAAATTCCTGTAGTTAGGTAGTAACAAATTATCATTAATGACACTACGAGTATTAATTTCAATTATTCTTCTTTTCTTAAGATTATCATTAAAATATTCTTCTTTTAATAAGGTATATTTGACTTTTTCATGTATTGGCATTATTTTGCAAAATCCAAATAATTTATGGTAGTCATCTTTGTACTTCTTCTTAATATTCTGGGGAACAATTGCCTTCAATAAACGTAGTTGAAGGACGTAAATTAAATCTAGGTGAGTCTTATATGTCCTACCATAGCTCGACAGACCATAGGATATTGTTGATTCAGCCAAGCATTTATAAAGCATTAACATTGTTTGGTATGGAATTTTATATTTAATTATGGAGAATTTTGCTAATAAACCTCTCAATTTATCACATACCCCGTTAATATGCTCCTTCCAATTAATTCGATTGTCAATGGTGAGTCCCAGATATATTTGGCTCTCCACGAGACCTATAGAATCACAGCTACAAGGCTTGGCTACTTTAATATTACAATTATCATGCAAACATTCATGACAGTGAGCTGTTAATTTAGGCATGAATGAGCTTCTATTTTGACTGGAACTGATGTACATTAATTTGGTCTTACCCGCATTTAAAACTAACCCAGCGTCATGTGACCATTTAGTTAGTAAATCAAAATCCTCTTGTAGTTTTTTTTGGGCGTCCCTAACACTGTGACCTACGGTCATAAGGCAGGTGTCATCGGCGAATTGATAAATCTCACACTCTTTTATAACATTAACAAGGCTATTAACATAAGTTAGGTAGTGCAGTGGCCCAAGGACCGCTCCTTGCGCCGTTCCTTCCGTTACGATGACCGGATCACTATTTGCGTCACTAACTTGGACTATGTATTTTCTATCTTCAAGATAGTTTTTGCACCATTCGAGTAGTTTCCCTCTAATTCCACTGTCTTGAAGACACTCTAGTAACCGGCCATGTCTGAGAGTATCGAATGCCTTGCTGTAGTCTATAAATACCACTAGAATGTGTTTTTTATCATTTAACCCTGGAGTGGTCGCGTGGACTACATATGTAATCCACCTATACAAAATCGATAATTTCCAACAATCGGTTTACTTTAATTTGTTGAGCCTCCAGGTACTTTCAAATGAATGATTGAGCGACACACTCCGTGCAGCATAAGCGTAGGACTCACTCGGTTGTGTCACAGGATCTCAGTAAAGTGCGTGGACTACAATTGTAATCCGCGCGACCAATTGCGTTACTATTTTTTTTTCATTGAATTGTCATTTTTTCGTTTATTGTAGACAAATAATACCTTATTTTGTTTTGTTTTGTCACATAATTGTTATTTATGATGTTTGATTTTAGAAAAAAATATACAGTGCACGTGATGCACTAATTTAGTCGTGGCTAGCTGAAGTTGATGTGGGAAATGATGTTTATGAAGCTCAATCAAGCTCCGACGAAGAAATTGATAATTTACTAGAGGAAGACCATCAATCAGAATCCCAGCAAGAGCAAGAGATACTAGGTGATGGATCTGACGAAAGTTCTGAAGAAGATATCCATCTCAGCAACGTCACCAACGCACTGGCTTTTACAAATAAGTGAATGACATTTATGGTCGAAAATAATTCTCGTAAACAGAGGGATAATACAAAGCCATAACATAGTATTTATACCCGAAAGGAACAGCTCGTCAAAAAACAACCCTAGAAGACTGATTTATCTAATATTATACTAAGAAGAAAATTGATAATATCGAGGAGAAACATAGAAGAGAACGAGATGCTACACAGACCAATAAAACTGAAATTTGAGGCTTTACAGGAATATTACTAATGGGTGCAGTAGTTGGAAAAAGAAAAGTACTTGTACTTTGTATTATATATACAGAAACTGAACCCTCACACCTCGGAAGGAGCATCGAGCAATGTTGTACGCCGTTGCCGCGAGTGTGGATGAGCGCGCATTATAAGCACCTGGAAGATGTGCACCAAGTGTAGTTAGTTTGTATGTGAGGATCATTTCAAGATTATGTGCCTATCCTGTGCTAAAAATAACATTTAGATAAAAGTTTTTACTATTATTTATAAATTTTGATCTCAAAAAGAACAGTCCAAGTGATTTTCATGCCATGTTGGAGAAGATTTGATTTTGTTTTGATTATTTGTAACACAGGGGTTGTGATGAAATTGTTATATTTATATTTTATTAAGAAAACTGTACTGATTATATTTTCATTGAAGTAATAAAGAGTTTATGAATAAATCTTTTGTTTTTTCAATTTGTATTATGGATTACGTATGTAGTCCACGCGACCACTCGTGTAACTTTTAAGGGCGCGACCACTGCAGGGTTAAGTGTTTATGAATGCTATCTGTGAACGCAGATAGCAGCTGTGTGGTACTCTTTTTTGGTTGGAAGCCATACTGTTTGTCTGTTATAATTTTATTCTTTTCATAGAAATCGTGAATTTGCTTACATATGAATGTTTCTATTATTTTATCAATTGCAGATAATATGGTGATTGGTCTATAGTTGTTGTAATCTAGCCTGCTTCCTTGATTTATTAAGTTAATTCTTTATTTCTGGATTTGAAAACATACCCGACGCCAATACGATCTCTGACGTCATGAGCGTTGGCTGAAGGTATAGTTTCCAAATATGCGTCGAACTGAGAACCTACCTAGTTTACCTACTTTTTTTTAAGTCTCTTTTGGTGCGGGGGCATGCCGGCAGCGAGTAAAGGGCAACTCGCTGCCCGTCCATGGACCATGCCCGGGTCGACGGCGCGTTGTGTCCCAAGCGCGCCTCAAAGAGCGTCAGCATAATGACGGGGCCCCCTTTCAGAGGGCCAAAGTCTGCCGGGGTCTCGGACGTGGATGCGAGTCTGACTTATTTGATGATTTTACCATATTATTAAGAGGGTCTCTGTATTTTAGGTACTTATTCATTTATAAATGTTTGCATAAATCATGTTATGTTAATCATTTCGAATTGGTTCAAAAAAACCGGTTTTAAACGCCCACATGGTCGGTTCAACATAAATCAAAAATCGCATTAATAATAATAATATCCAATATCCAACTTACCTAGTCGCATTATAATAATAATAATATCCAACTTACATATCTACAATTTAAATCAGCGCAGATTTATTTATTCTAGAAAACTACTGAAAAATATTAGAAAAAAATAGTTTGCAAATAATATTAAAATAAAAGTATGCATAAAATTATTTTTAATTAATTGAAAACTCACACAGGTAATATGAAATACAAAAAGAGAACCACGAAAAGTGAAGTGGAAACACCAGGATTTGATCCTGAGACCCTTCGCACGAGAGGGAAGCAGATTACTAACCAGACTGGGTGGTTCGTTGACAATAAGTTTCAAATAGCGGTTCTTAGATTTTAGATAATGTCCTAAAATCTTCTAATGTAGCCATTGTAAAGTTATTTCCAAAAAACGCATTGTTGGTTTGTGCTTTCTCTAACGATTCCCCAAATTAGTTAACAAAAATAAAGTAAATATTGAACAAAATATTAGTACAATGAAATGGTTTTCGGCCGCGCGCGCAGCGCCGCCCGCTCCCGCTCGCCGCGCCGCCGAGCCAGGGCTAGGGTATTACTGTTGTCATCTTTGTAATGTTATCGATGTCGATTAAATCCCAAATTTATTTTTGATTATTAATACACCGATTGTTTTAACGGAAATACATATCTAAGTATTAAACGAAGATTACGATTTTTCTAATCCAGTAGAATAGCGATTAATACAAAGTTCGCTCAAAGTACTTAATAATAAACTTAACCCAGTCTGCAAAAAAATAAATTTCAACTTTAGCCATAAGTTTCCCTTTGTAGGTACTAAATAAAACGTAAACAATAACCACCACTTCGGCACTCACAAAAAGGATGAAAATTTTCATTTATGAATTTGATGTGGGTCGGGAAGAAAGAAACAGAGCAACATTACAGCTTTAATAAAAAAGAGCACCTGATTTTTATTAATTTAAAACTAGGCTGTAATTAATGCCAGTTGAACAAAAAAATATTTAAAAATGCAATAAGTGCGAAGAAAAATAGTTTTACAAATGAATAAAAAAATCAAATAAGTCTATTTTTTGTATTCTTCCCTACTGAAATACTTTATTTTTGTGAAGTCTGCTACATTTTTTTTAGCTTTAAAAAAAACTATATTCCGACAAAAAAATGTTGGCAACCCTATTTGTCGGCCGGCGCGGCGGCGGCACCTTTGATTCTTTTTACCGCTGCCGCTTCCTGGAACTCATTTTTGATTTATTATAGCAGCGACGGCGACGGCGGCGCGATCAAAGAAAAAGTATGTGCCGGGCGTTTTCCTTTGAAAAATTGTTGGATGGAATTTAGACCTTATTTTATAACTATAACGTTGTAATTCGGTTGTGAATAGAGATGTGCCGTTGCCGGGAATATTGCCCAAGGTGGGAATATAGGTGGAAATATTGCCGGCAATATTGCCGCGAGTGGAAATATTTGGGAATATTGCTTAATTTTAAGTCAAAGTGAGTGCGAAAACTATTTAACACACTTAAAATTAGCATTTACGGACCATAACCTACATTATATACAAAAAAACATTGTTTTCGGAAAAATTGCCAAAATTGCCGGCAATTTTTGGCAATATTCCCGGTATTTTACCGGCAATATTGCCCAATGTTGCCGCAATCGTCAGTGAATATAAGAAATTATACATACATTTTAAGATAAGACGATGACGATCATTGTATATTTAATAAAAATTGAACAAAAAGGCATAAATTCGAATAATTTCTTTTATGTTGAAGTTTAATCTAGTCAACGAATGCTCAAAGCATAGAGGGTAATTCTAGGAACTCATTTTTTACTACGTAACTTTGTTTTTTGTTTGGACTAGTTAGAGGTGAACATATCAAAAGACCTCCGTCTCTCGACCATGAGCTCTAGGGGGGGGGGGAGGTTGAAGTTACCATTTTTTGGTATTTCGTACACTTCTTACATCTTGGAAAACCATGCGTTCTAGCAACATAGCGTGTGTATAATATTCTGATAGTCTGTAATTTAGGGAAGAAAACTTTTTTAGTTTTTGGCGTTTGGAAACTTTAGTTCTTTTTTAGGGTTCCGTAGTCAACAAGGAACCCTTATAGTTTCGCCATGTCCGTCCGTCCGTCCGTCCGTCTGTCCGCAGTTTAGCTCAGAGACGCACAGTACTAGAGAGCTGTAATTTGGTGTAAATATACGGATTTGTTGTGCCGAAAAAGTGGTAAAATAAAATCTCGTAAAATATTTTTTTTTAGGGTACCTCCAGTACTTACACGTAAAGTGAGGATTTTTTTTTTCTCGCGTACCACTTAGTGTGGGGTATCATTAAATAGGCCTTTAAAAAATAATGATAATTTCCATTAACAATTTTTTGATAAAAAAATTCGTTTGTGAAATATTAAGCCTTAAAGTGTTAAATTTTGCTCGATTCGAGTGTCCCCCCCCTCTACCAGCTAAACGGTTATGTTTGGGGGTGTGAAAAAATTCACAATAGTAGTATATATAACGAAATTTAAAAGAAAATTATCATGACTAAGTAGGCTTTACAACTTTTCGAGTAATAGTCGACCAACTTATAAAATGTACTTGGATATCATATTTTCTTAAACAAAATGTATCGGAGACAACTGCAAATGTAAGTTTGTCAACTTTATTTTTACAGCTTTTTAGGTATGTTTTTTGGGGATAGGTAGGTTTTTATCGTCAACTATTTTTAACTAAATTCAAAAAAAGGAGGAGGTTCTAAATTCGTTGCAATCTCTTTTCTTATGTATTTTCCCCGATTTCTCAAAGACTCCTGGACCGATTTTGAAAATTCTTCTTTTTAAAATTTTATTCAGCGAATCAGTTTAGGTACTTCGCATAAGTATTTTGATGGGCAACTACGGAACCCTACACTGTGCGTGGCCCGACACGCACTTGGCCGGTTTTTTATATAAATAATTTTCGTGTGGTAGGTACTATTTTATTGGTCAAGTGTAAGTTACCCACAAAAATACAGGAAGGAGTAGGTACTACAGGGAGAGCCTGAAAAGACTGCTGCTGCTTTCTGGATTTATGGCAATATTAAATAAGACTTTCCGAATGCGAAAAGGTAAAAATCGTTTTTCAAAAACTATACAGGATATCGAAATGCTTACTACATAAAACTTACAGGAAATTTAGTAAGCCTTTGTTTTGTTCATACAAACCATGCCGCATGGTTTCCGAGTTATAAGCGAAAAACCAAAAAATTGAACCTTTAAACCCCCCTACCCCACAGCTCAAGGGCTAGTGGCGGCGACTTTTGATAATTATATTCACCTCCTAACTAGCTCAAGCAAAGTAACGTAGTCCAAAATCGTGTTTTAACAATTTCTCTCTCTAACTGTTCGTTGAGTGGGCTACTAGTTTTTCATGTAAAATCACATAGCAAAAACAGCGAGTATTAGAACCTATACAATATGGAAATAAAAAAGTCTAAATCTATATCAAAACTACAAATAATCAACAAAAATATCATTATTTTAATACACTTGTTTCGGTAATTCTTACATAATTAGTAAATCACCGTTTAGAGTAACAACTTAGTAGTTTTATAAGGCGGACTTGATGCCGCAACGCATTATCTACAGTTATATAAACTGTACCTGCAGTAAATAATAAAATATACTGGTGTTATTTCACTGGCAACATTGGCAATATTGCCAAAGTTGCCGGCAATTTTGGTATTTTACCGGCAGTGGCAATATTGGGAATATTGCCGGCAGTGGGAATATTGCCATCAGGCACATCACTAGTTGTGAATCGAGACGACAAATTTCTAAGAAAACCGCGCGCGACGTTCTGAGAAATAGGCGGGCGATTTCTTTTGAAGAATAAATTGTTGGATGGAATTAAAAAGCCGACCAAGTGCGAGTCGGACTCGTCCGTAAAGGGTTCCGTAGCAGCAAGTTACATAATATAAAAGTTCTTGTAGTTGGTTGTAACTTTAATTTGAATTTACCTAGAATTGCGGTTTACGATTTATGACATATTAAAAAGAAGTAGTAATAACTTGATTTCGTTAAAACCAATTTTGAGTGGTAGTTTGCTTAGTAATGTTTAACATTTTTATTTATTTAGTTTTATCATTCTTTTATTTTAGAAGTTACAGAGGGGGAGGTGGGGGCACACATTTTACCACTTTGGAAGTGTCTCTCGCGCGAACTGTTTAGTTTGGAAAAAAATTAAATAAGTTACCTCAATATAATTTTTGATGAATGAAATTTTCAAAAAATTAGGTTCTTCATACAGATGTGCCTGACCAATTTCTCATTTTGCATGAAATACCATTTTTTTGAGAATTTCCAATAGGTAATCTTGGAATAAAAATTAAGTTAAGTTAGTAACATGGGCTGGGTTACCCCACGAGAGGTTTTGCGCTTTTGGCGTTAGACGTTGTATATCCCACACGCATGAATTTGGTGAAAAAAAAATTGAGTTTTAATTCTAATATGGGGATAATATATCTAGTATGGGGAACCCCCAAAGTTTGTTTTTTTGAATGTTTGAATTTTTTTAATGTTTTTTTGAAAGTCCTAGTGCGGCTCACATGATACATCTACTTACAAGTTTCACCTGGATAGTTCTTATACTTTCGAAAAAAAGTGGTTGAGACATACGGACGGACAGACGGACATGACGAATCTATAAAGGTTCCGTTTTTTGCCATTTGGCTACGGAACCCTCACAAGCAGTGTTCACTTCTTTTTGGGGCGTGGCTCTGCGGTGCCGCGCGGCGCTCGTCTTGTCGCGCGGCGCGCGCCTTTTGCCGCGCCGCGTCGTCGTGTCCTTACTGTAGTAAATTTAGAGTTTATATTTCTGTGGCAATTTGTCGCAGCGGGAGACGCCGCGTTGTCGCGCGCTGGCGCTGGTTGCCAATGTAATTTCCACTCTAAATGTACTACGATTGGGCTCACTTCTCTTTGCAGGGCATGGCTCCGCGGTGCCGCGCCGCGCGCCGCGCGGCGCGCGCGTCTTGTCGCGCGGCGCGTCTGTTTTGCCGTGCCGCGTCGTGTCCTTAATGTAATACATTTAGAGTTTATATTTCTTTGGCAATTTGTCGCGGCGGGAGACGCCGCGATCCGCGCGCGCTGTCGCTAGATGCCAATGTAATTTCCACTCTAAATGTACTACGATTGGGTTCACTTCTCTTTGCAGGGCGTGGCTCTGCGGTGCCGCGCGGCGCTCGTCTTGTCGCGCGGCGCGCGCGCCTTGCCGCGCCGCGTCGTCGTGTCCTTACCGTAGTGAATTTAGAGTTTATATTTCTGTGGCAATTTGTCGCAGCGGGAGACGCCGCGTTCCGCGCGCGCTGGCGCTGGTTGCCAATGTAATTTCCACTCTAAATGTGTTAAGATTCGGTTCACTTCTCTTCGCAGGGCATGGCTCCGCGGTGCCGCGCCGCGAGCCGCGCGGCGCGTCTGTTTTGCCGTGCCGCGTCGTGTCCTTAATGTAATACATTTAGAGTTTATATTTCTTTGGCAATTTGTCGCGGCAGGAGACGCCGCGATCCGCGCGCGCTGTCGCTAGTTGCCAATGTAATTTCCACTCTAAATGTACTACGATTGGGTTCACTTCTCTTGGCAGTGCTTGGCTCTGCAGTGCCGCGCCGCGTCATGTTATAATCGTGTCCCGTCGTGTCGCCGCGTAGCGCGCTCTTATGTGAACAACAAAGCGGCAAGGAAACGCGCGCGGTATTGGTGATGTCGCCACGCGCGGTTAATCGCGTCTGTCTGCAGGAGGCTTAACACATAACCAGAAAACGCCTACCGCATGAAATAAAAATAAATTGATGAAGGATAAGTGTCGATTAATATTTTATTTCGTGTTTGTGAATGTCAATGTTACTAATGCACGATGCGATATTTACACAAATACTAACAAAAAGCAGTAAGCAGAAGATAAGCACTTTTCTAAAACCGTCAACGTCAAAACAACATTTCACTTATCATATATGTGTCCGTTTGTTTTGCAATTTTTTAAGACAAGCGTTCATAATGTAAATGCTTACCACAAAAAGATAAACACCCGTTGGACGCTTGTCTAAAAAAAAACTAACTGCAAAACGACCCTTACATCAAGGAGAACGTCGTTTTGACGTTGTAAATTTTTTTAGACAAGTGTTCAGCGGGTGTTTAATTATTTTGTAGTAAGACGGATTATGTTTACATTTTTTGGTAAGACGGTTAAATATCAGCCATCGCTATTTAACCTCTAATGTGAGACTGAATACATATTCATTTTAGTTTCGCATTTCTTGTTTGTCTTTGGTTAAAAGTGGCGATCACAACAAATGGTACTCGAATAAAGTGATAGTCTGATTACTGATGCGATTTTCACTAAGAAGGTCAATCGTTTTTGCTTAACTAGATATTACTTAAATGGGTGTCAAACGGCCTATTGGGTTTTGGAGGAGAAAGTAGAAAATCTAGGGTATATTGTAATATTTCGGTAGTCTAACGTGTCATTTAGGGTTTGTGGAAACGGTTTTATTGTTACTTGTGCTAACCAGTTTGAATTCACTGATCAAGGTCAACATTTTTAAATCCCGTAAATTTTGGCACACATAAACGCGTCTTATTACATAAAAGTTAATCGGTTGAACACTTGTCTAAAAAAACTGTCAACTGAAAAACGGCATTTAACGTTGACGTAAGGATCGTTTTGCCGTAACACTATTTTTAGACATGTGTTTAACAGATGCTTAACTTTTTGTAGTAAGACAGACAACGTTCGCCAAAATTTGATGCACTTCTGTCATTTGCACGTAAAGTACATATTATTTTGTTGCAACAATTTCAAACCAATATTTAACAATATTGTGCAACTTTTAGAAAATAACAATCAAGTTCCATTCTGTCACACTAGTGTTAGCTTGCTTGTACACTTGCAAGTGTGTTGTGTTGCCCGTATGTTTGCATGTTTTCCATCGCTTACTATGTGTTGCATTTAATCATTCTTTGTTTCAGTCCCTGGGGAACCACGATTTTGATATCGGCGTATCTGGACTCACTCCATTTATTAGAAACCTTACATGCCCCGTTCTAGCCTGCAATCTTATTCTGACGGACGAGCCAGAGCTACAAGCCGAAACTAATTTAATGAAGTCGTTCGTGTTTGACATCGATGGCATACAAGTTGGGGTCATAGGATACCTAACACCTGATACTAAATTTGAAGCTATAGGAAACAAAATCGACTACATAGAGGAGATCACAGCTATACGACAAGAAACAGCCGTGCTAAAAAATAAAGGAGTCCAAATACTCATTGCTCTCGGTCACTCAGGTTTTTTAAAAGATTTAGAAATAGCCAAAGAAGTAGAAGACATCGATCTTGTAATAGGAGCTCACACACACACATTTTTGCAAAATGGGGAAAGACTCGATATAGAAGATCCCGTTGGACCTTATCCGACTATAGTTAAACAAGAATCAGGAAGATTGGTTCCTGTAGTACAAGCTTACGCTTACACAAAATACCTTGGAAAATTGCACCTAACTTTCAATTCTGACGGTGAAATTATGAGCTATAATGGAAACCCCATACTTTTGGATGTAACGATACCACAAGACAGCCAAGTTTTAAAAATCATAAATCGCTACCACGACAAAGTCCTTAAAATTACTCAACAGGTTATAGGTAATACTTTGGTATTTATAAATGGTCATACATGTCGAGTAAAGGAATGTAATATGGGAAATTTAATAACAGATGCGATGATATATAAATATGCTTCCACTTATAGAGGTCACGGTTGGACTGACGCTCCTATTGCTGTTGTTCAGAGTGGTGGCATTAGATCTTCATTTAAAGACAAAGGTTTGCCTAGTAATATCACAAAAGGAGATCTTTGGCAAGTATTGCCATTTGATGGTGTCGTGGGCAAAGTAGCAATGAGTGGAGATGCTATACTGAGAATGTTAGAACATGCTGTACATGAGTACAATCCATTATATCCAACGGGTCAATTATTACAAATGTCAGGGATGAGAGTAAAATACGACTTAACTCAGCCTCCTAAAAAAAGGGTCACAAAGGTATCCCTACGATGTGGCAATTGCTTGTATCCCGAATATTTTGCCTTAAATAAGACAGAAGAATACAACATATTGATGCCTGTATTTTTGGCCAATGGAGGTGATGGCTTCTTCACTTCGGATGACTTACCGTCTGTGACTGATATAAATTTGGATCAAATTCAATGCACGGAAGCTTATCTAAAAAGTCATAGTCCAGTATATCCTGGCGTGGAAGGACGTATTATATTCCATAAAACCACGCAAGACATGGCTGAGATATAAAGCAATTTACTAGAACATTATTTGGGAATTGATATAAGGTAAAAAAATGTAAACTGCATGAATGTACAATCATTTGAGAATACTCTGGATAGTTGAAATATGTGCAATGAACTGAAGAAAATGTGATACATCTAACCAATCTACGGGTATGACCAAACAGATTTTGAATCCTACATGACTGATCTCAAAGGTCAGTTTGTCTAACCTGGCAGGGCAAAGCCCGCCAAACCGATACAGATAGGCCTAATGGACATAAGTGCAATAATTCTACAATGAAGAAGCAGGAGATTACAAAAATCCAACTCAATTTTATGAAAAACAAGGATTCGGATATTCCGGAAGATACGTATACCTTTGAACACAATTAACATAAAATGTAATTTTGTAAAAATAAAAAATCTTATTCACCATGGGAACTTTTTCTGATAGTGCTTTTTAATTTTACCTAACTCTTGATACCTTCTCAGGATTGAGATGATACTATATTTTTGGTACCCGCTATATTGTTCTATCCTTTATAAATCAAAAGTTTATGTACATAAACTACTGAATAACTATAAGTAATCAATTCCTTTTTAACAAACCAATTACATCTTTTCTTAAATCGATACATTTCGAAAATATTAAATATCTAGAAATTATTAACGAAGATAACAAAACTATATAAAGGGACTATTTTGTAAGTATCTACATTTTTTGGTAGGCATGATAATATTAACTTAGAATCCAGCTGGTATTAAATATTACGCATGTAATACCATCAACTTTACTCTGGAACTATACCTCTTTAATTATTTTAATTAATAATATAAATATTGAGCATCAACGTTGCTTGTTCATATTAATATTTCTAACGAACATTTGTAGCATGTAGCACTAACCTTATATTTGTTCATTGTACTCTCATTATTACCTGTTCCATTTATTTTAAAAATTAAAGTATGCATGTAACTATAAATTTTTGCATGATTGTTGTAATATATTATCAGCATGCTACATTATTCCACTCTTTGTTTCAGTCCCTGGGGAACCACGAATTTGATAACGGAATATCTGGCCTAACACCCTTTATTGAGAACCTCACCTGTCCAATCCTTGCTGCTAATCTTATACTCAATAAGGAACCCGAGTTACTAGCTGAGAAGAACTTGATGGACTCTGTTGTATTCGACATTAATGGTACTAAGATTGGTGTCATTGGATACTTAACTCCCGACACTAAAGTTTTAGCTATAAGAAACGATGTAGAATACATTGAAGAAGTAACTGCTATTCAAAAAGAAGCAACCAGACTTAAGAGTATTGGAGTGAATATTCTTATTGCCCTAGGACATTCAGGTTTTACTAAAGATTTAGAAATAGCGGAGAAAGTGGAAGATATCGATTTAGTCATAGGTGGACATACAAACACATTTTTATGGAACGGAACCAGTCCTGACGTTGAAAAACCAGAAGGACCATACCCAACATTAGTGAAACAGAAATCTGGTAGATTGGTACCCGCGGTACAAGCCTACGCCTACACTAAATACTTAGGTAAATTACACATTGTATTTGACTCGAATGGTGAAATCATCCGTTCTGATGGAAATCCCGTACTGTTAGATAACTCGATACCGCAAGAGCCTGAAGTACTAGCAATAGTAAATCGTTATCGTGAAAGCATGCTGCAGATAACTGAGCAGGTCGTTGGTACTACTTCAGTGACATTAGACGGGCAGACATGTCGCTTGCGAGAATGTAATATGGGGAATATGATAGCTGATGCGATGGTACATAAATACGCAACAGGATACACAGGATTTGGTTGGACTGATGCTCCTGTAGCAATAATTCAAGGAGGTGGAGTGAGAGCTTCTATTGCTCATATAAATTCACCAGCAAACATAACTAAAGGGGACTTGTTACGTGTGATGCCTTTTGATGGCAACATAGTAAAAGTGACAATAAATGGTAGCGACGTTTGGAAGATGCTGGAACACTCTGTATGGAAGTACAACCCGACACGAGCTCCAGGACAGTTTCTACAAATGTCTGGAATGAAGGTTGAATACGACTTTCGCCAGCCATCAGGGAAAAGAGTCACTAAAGTGTTCATGAGATGCGGCGAATGCTTGAACCCCGAATATTCCGTTCTAAATAAGACAGGACAGTACAAAATACTGATGCCAGCATTTTTATCGATGGGTGGCGATGGCTTCTCAGTCTTTGACGATCTACCTTCAATTCCTTTGAGTTACGATGAGCTAAATTCTACAATTGAATTTATTGAGCGTCACAGCCCGGTGTATCCAGCTGTTGAAGGACGGATCATTATCAATAATCTTGAGAAATTGCGTAATTCGGCAGTACATTTGAAATTATCCATTACTTCTGTGTTTATTTTCTTTTTTACTTTGATTTTTTAAATAATTTGTAACGCGAACAAAACATACATCCACCCATATAAAGATTTTGAAATTTAGATTTCAGTTAGTAGATAGTTCAAACCGAGTACAAAATGTATACGAGTAGGTACTGTGGGTAAGTTTTATTACAAATATTACCTTGATGAGATCGCTATGGCTACCTAAGCAATTGTATTGAACAGATAAACTTACACAGTAAATGCCATTAATGCTTATTTAGTTGCATTTTACAGATCAGTATTATTATTTTATAGGTAGGTCTTAATGCTACTCACGAATGTTAGCTGCTTTATTCCAGAACAGTATTATTACTTATAATATACTTACTAATGAGATTTACAAGAAGCTTTTTATGTAGATATCTGTATAAGTATTTTATAATCTTTACGTACAAACTTTTTTCTTTTCAATCGCTCTACATATTTATTTGTAGTTGTATTAATATATGCTTATGGTTGTGTTTGATTATTGTTTTACTTACTTTTATTATCAATAGATATACTCTTTTCATATTTCGTCGTTTTGTATTTTTATTTTTTAGCGCTCAAAGCGGGATCCCTAATTTAAGTCAAGATGACATAAAATTACAGAAACAAACACACTTTTATGGAATTAAATTGAATTACATAAAATATCAGTTAGCAACAAAATGAAATTCATCTATTATTATAGACCATTCGTAATCCATACGGTAAAAACTACGCAAAAAAGGCTCCCAGCGAGCTATTTATAAATTCGCCCGTCGGCGGACGCGTAACAAAAATCGTTAACAGACAGTACATAGACCGTACATACGTCCTATGTACTACCTACAGTAATACACCGCACCGACCAATCAATAAAACTGCAATTGAGCTCCGACACAAAATATGTCCGAACAAAGTAATCACGATGATTGAATGATGCTGCACCGCATACATACACGCTCGCGCATGAAACAGGCTAACCACCTCGCGTTTCAAAACTTTCAATGGATTCACTATCGGCGAATTTTCTCTTTGAACCTCGAATTTTGAAGCACCTACCTACCTATGTACCTATTGAATTCTGATGTTGGCGTATTCAAACAAAGAGTGACCGGAAAAACAGACGCTGAGTTTATTACGCAGGCGTAAACAAACCCAAATAACTAGCTAACTATTTATTTGGGTACCTACTTACGTTAATGATTTTTGTGTAATGAAAAAGTGCATCGTATTAATAGGTACCTACCCTGAATTATTACTACATTACGGTTTTTGTTTCAGTCCCTTGGAAATCACGAGTTCGACCAAGGAGTCAGCGGGCTTACACCATTCATTGAAAACCTGACGTGTCCAGTATTAGCGGCAAATCTCGTTCTCAATAAGGTGCCAGAACTTGCTAGGGAACCCAACCTCAAAAAGCATGTAGTGCTTGATGTTGCCGGTCACAAAGTAGGCGTAATTGGCTACTTGACTCCTACAACCAAAGTAGTGGCTATACCAAATGATGTGGAATATATCGATGAAATCGAGGCACTCAACAAGGAAGTGAAAATTCTGGAATCCCAAGGAATTAACATTATCATCGCTCTTGGACATTCAGGATTCGACAAAGACCTAGAGATAGCAAAGGCAGTAGAAGGTCTTGATTTAGTTATTGGCGGACACTCAAACACATTCCTCTGGAATGGTACAAGTCCAGATTCAGAAAAACCAGAAGGTTCCTATCCAACTTACGTGAAACAAGCTTCTGGAAGAATCGTTCCTGTAGTTCAAGCATATGCTTATACAAAATACTTAGGAAAACTTCATTTAGTATTCGATTCTAAAGGTGAACAAATTAACGCAGATGGCGTTCCTATTCTTTTAGACCAGAAAGTACCACAAGACCCTGAAGTCCTTCAAATCTTAAACAAATACAGAGACAATGTTCTTAATATTACAGAGAAAGTTATTGGATCCACAGGTATATCGTTAGATAGCAGAAAATGCGGAAAAAAAGAATGCACCATAGGTAACGTAATTACCGATGCGATGGTGTATAAGTACGCATCGGAATACACTGGCGAACATTGGACAGATGCTCCCATTGCCATCATACAAGTAGGGGGTATTAGATCATCGATAGTGCGTGAAATGCCCACAAATATAACTAAAGGCGATTTACTCTCGGTATTGCCTTTTGATGGTATCGTAGTAGCAGTAACAGTGAATGGCAGCGTCCTACTACGAACGTTGGAACGATCAGTCAGTGGAGAGGCACTTCAGTATTCTGGCATTAAAGTTGTATACGACCTTAATAGACCGCCTGGATCTAAGGTTGTAAGCGCGGAAGCCAGATGTTGGGCTTGCGACGTCCCACAGTATTCAAAAATATTAGATAAAGATATTTACAAAGTTTTGATGCCGCGTTTCATTGCTATGGGTGGGGACGGATACGACATGTTCATGGGTTTGCCAACACAGAACTTAAATTACAATGAATTAGGTTGTACTGAATATTACATATCTCAATATAGTCCAATTTACCCTCAAATTGAAGGGCGGATTACTTTTGTTAGCGAAAATAATACACATAACTCAAACGGTAACAGTTCGTCGTCTATTGCTCAAATCTCAGTTGTAGCATTACTGATAGGTTTTCTAACTATATTTGTAGCATAATCTTTATTTATGTAGCAGAAATTGAGTAGTGGTAATTAATTAATTTAATTCGTATTAATAACGACTGAAATGTAGTATTACTGATCAAATTCGGTACAAAGTATTATTATCTACTAAATGACTGACTAAAATGTGTCCTAAACTTGTTTTTTTTTTGTGAAATAAATATTTTTACCCAGTATCTTGGTTCGTTTTATTTAATTATCACAGGTAGAAACAATTAATAAAAATACTGCTTCATAGATACATTCTCTCTCACTCATAGAGGCATAATTTATTTCTTATCCTACCTAAGTACAATTTTGAAACACAATCAATCATCAATGATTTTACGCGTGACTGTACCTACCGTGACCTATTCTAATAGGGTAGTTTCCAGGGTCAAAATAATTACATTCTATTTAGTCCGTATTTTAGATTATAAAAAATATTGGACATGTATTTTTCTTTTTTCGATTAAAAAAATAACAAAGATAATAGCCTATTTAAGTTACCTGTGACGTCACCCTGCGCGAAAAATGCCACGCATCGTGACGTCACACGTAACTTTAATAGGCTTTGTCATTTTTGGTCTAATTTACAAATAAAAAAATACGTGTCCCTTATTTTTGAATAATCTAAAAGTCGGACTAATTACATTTTTTAAGGCAACTAGCCTATTATCTATTTTTACTTGAAGTCCATAATTAGTGTCTGTCAGCAAAAGGGCTTCACACAGGGCAGCTATAAAGTATGAGTAAGTAATTAATCAATGTACCTATATTACATTCCGGGAAGTGGAAAGAAGAGCCTTACACACAACATTGGATGACTGAAGATTGAAAAAGAGAGAAATTCCAGGATGAACAGTTTTTAATTATCTTGATCTATTACATACACAACAGTTAACATTATGTTGGTATATTTCCCTTTATTACATTTCACAAACGTCCGTATGCACTTTCCAGCAGCTGTAACGAATTAAACATACCTATATCATCGTATCAGAAAAACTTAAACATCTGTTGAACACTTGTAAAAAAAATGTAACTGCAAAACGACCCTTAATGAACGTCACAAGTTGGTTTGCAGTAGACAGTCTTTTTTTTGACAAGTGTTCAACAGATGTTTAACTTTTTCGTAATAAGACGGAATCGTCTGCTGACGATTTCCATGGAAACACGTAATGAGATGAAACGTGCTTTTTTGTTATATCTGCTGTTTGTGAAGCTCTGGGACAAATAATACAGTTTTAATAAATTAGTTTAAGAAAAATGCTCATAAAATAAAAACTACTGAGGCGAACTGAATTATTCTTTTATAGGATCTAATGGCACTATTATAATGGCAGGTATCGTATATTGCACTGAACAAAAACCGAATTGAGAACCTCCTCCTTTTTGAAGTCGGATAAAAACGTATTGCAATACGTAGGTATAGGTAGGTAGGTAATACCATACAAGTGTAGAATTTAAGGGGGAATACGAGTGTACCAAAATAGATGTTACCTACATGATAGTTTAATTGACTAGTGCGTAATTGGCGATCCGTAATTAGTAGCCTTGATTTGACATGGACGTGTAATGTTGCGAACAAATGTACAAGGTATTGGTATGTACACTCGGTTCCAAAAATAACGGGTCAGTCACATAAACCCGAATATCTCCCGAACTACGTATGCCATCCTAATGAAACGAAGACTGTTCAATTGAGAATTTAATTATACAGATAAAAAATAAAATAAAACTTAGTTGCACCCACAACATCAATCTCTAAATTAAAAAAAAACGAAAGTAGTCATATTTTTCTTAAGATTACATTTTTTTATGATTGTTTTTTTGGTGTTTTTCATCACTTTCTTCATATTTTAATACTTTGTATTGCTTCCACGATCTCTTCTGACAGCTTTCAGGCGATTAGGCATGCTGTACACCAAATTTCGGAGCCGGTGCTGAGGAATACCTTCCCATTCCTTGTTTGAGCTCGGGAAGCGTGATTGGTGGGGGGTTTCGACCTTTCACGCATCTCTGAAGCTCGTCCCAGGCGTGCTCGATGGGGTTTAAGTCCGGGCTTCGCGCTGGCCACTGCATGAGTTCTATACCGACCTCTTCAAGGTAGTCATGTACAATTCTGGCGGTATGGGGACGCGCATTATCATGAATTAATATGCCAAGCCGGTCCATCCTGGCCATGAAAGGACCTACATGTTCATTGAGGATCTCTTCCACGTACCTCTCTGCATTTAGAGTTCCATTTTGAATGAGTACCAGCTCGGTGCGGGCCTCAGCAGAAATCCCAGCCCAAACTTGTACGGAGCCCCCACCGTACGCCACTTTTTACTCCACACACGCTTGATGGAAGCGCTCCCCAGGTCTTCTGTACACCAACTGCTTACCATCATGCTTATAAAGCATGAATTTAGACTCGTCCGTGAACATTACCCTACCAATCGTCTAGTGTCCAGTTTAGGTGCTCGCGCACGTTTCTCTGTCTTGCAATTCGATGTCCCCGTTCCAGTTTGAGGCCATTTGCGGGCCTCAATGGTTTCAAATTTGCTTCAGTAAGACGTCTTCTTACTGTTTCAGCGCTTAAATTGCCACCTCTAAAGCGATTAAAGTGAGTTTTTAGACCAACAGCAGTTTGAAAACGATTTCGGAGCATTGTAGCCACCAGTTGTCTATCTTCCCTACAGCATGTCTAATCGCCTGGAAGCTGTCAGAAGAGCTCGTGGAGGCAATGCAAAGTATTAAATGAAGAAAGTGATGAAAAAAAGCAAAAAAAAAACAATCATAACAAAATGTAATCTTAAGAAAAATATGACTACTTTAGTTTTTTTTAATTTAGAGATTGATATTGTGGGTGCAACTAAGTTTTATTTTATTTTTTATCTGTATAATTAAATTCTCATTTAAACAGTCTTCGTTTCATTAGGATGGCATACATAGTTCGGGAGATATTCGGGTTTGTGTGACTGACCCGTTATTTTTGGAACCGAGTGTAGTAGGTACGTACTAAGTGTGTCTACATAATATTCATACCTACGACTAAAATAGAAAATTACAATCATTGTCATAAAATAACATCAAGCCTGTACCTGCTGTAATCTGCGAAGGGTTAGTCAGTAGTGGACTCGCTATTTGTACGCGCACATTGTATAATGTCCGGTTTACACGGGCTTTGTAGCTAAGTTAGTGCTATACTAACGCTTAGTAAATAGGATCGTTTTTTTTTCTGTTCACTTGCACTATTAATAAATACTAAAACTAAGCAACAATCAGCGTGTTTACACATGAGGACTTAGTATTAGTGACAAGTAATAAGCGCTTAGCTACGAAGCCCGTGTAAACCGCTCATAACTCAGTTCAGAGAAATAATTTTGGGCAAAACCTTTGAGATTTATTTTATGATGAACATGAAAAATACTATCTGTATCGCTGGACGACCCGATGAAAATAAAATCAAAACAAGCGAGAGACAATCCGATCACACATTTTTTTGTAGCTAATAAATAATATCTGTTCATATTTTTAATTTCCTCGTATTCGTAATTTCGTATAGGTATAATGAAAAGCAGGGTTTACCTCTGGTGAATTACTATTTCTCAAACTGCTAGCGCCCTCTCTGCGTTAGGCCCGGATTCCACATCTCCTCTCCGCTTAACTTCAGTGGACATCTGATTGGTTATTCAAACATACCTCCTCTGGTCTTCGCTTTGGTGGAGTCCGGCCCTTACAGTCGCCAAACTCAGTAACTTACACCGTTTCTTATGTACTATAACTGCAAAAATAACACTACTCAACAAATTTTCAACTTTTGATTTTATCTGAGGTCGCATTATGTGATTACTATTTCTTGCCACTAAAGTAATAAAAATTTGCAAATATACACACACCATCACATCTCAATGTCCAGATAAACATCCATGTCCGAAATCACGAATTTTCCATAATTTTATTCTAATTTTAATTGAAATGGCGTAGTTTTTTTGGAGTGGCTGGCTTTTCTCTTGTACTCAGTAGCAGGGGTCTCTCTAATAAGGCTCCAACAGTAATCCGCGAGCATAGCAGGCTCCCATCTGCCTTGAAATCGCTTTTCAAATGCAACGACATCTTGGTGAAAGCGTTCGCCATGTTCGTCACTGACTGATCCCATATTTTCAGGGAAAAAGTCCAAATGCGAGTGATGAAAATGCCTAGTTTGATTCAATAAAAGTGGCTCAGATGCACATTTTGGGACATATTGGGGGTCCTCGCTATTTTCACTATCCGTCGAACTCGAGTCGACTTCAACTGTCTGAATTAAATTCACTGGGCACTCAGGAACAGGTAACTCGTCAGAATGTGGCTGAGGTTTTATTACCGATGGCACGTTGGCATACTTAATACTTCGTTTTGATTTTTCAGAAAACCCCTTTAATTGCGTTAAACAAAAATAACAATCGACGGCATGATTCGTTGGCTCCATCCACACCATTGGCGTACCAAATGGCATTTTTTTGTTGTTCCCTTACACCAACCATTGGGATATGTATAACATCTTAAGCAGCACACTTTAGGAACCCATGACTTGTCTTGATTCCTTACGACACGGTTAAAATAAGCTTGATAGCACTGTTTAATTAAGTGGTTTTTTTTCGATTTCGGCGTAAACTCGCCACAAATATAGCAAAATAAATCAGGACTGTTAACACACACTCGCAACATTTTAGAAGTCAGTTAATATACTAACAAATGCACTATGTTCCATTTGCAAAAGTAATAAGCTTCCGGACTATTAACTTTTGTAGGTAGGTAAAAAAATAAAAAAATATTTATCCCTTTAACCAGATGTGATATCGAAATAAAATGCATACAGTATTTTTATATTGGTCAAGCTTAATATGAAATAATATGAATTGGGTCAGATATTTTTTAAGTGTTGAGTAGTGTAATAGGTACCTACCTAGGTACTCTACTTTCAAGCTATTTTCATGGGAAAAAGGTAGGTACACTGGCGAATGTTGACCACCGAATTAGTGGTCGACTTTGACAAACAACAAACGTGCGCAATGAGGTGGCTTTGAGGTAATGCGATCACAGACTAAGTAGAGAGTATACACTTATGCGATCGAGCGCAAGAGTTGAGCGCTAATGTTACTATCAGTAGCTTAGTGAATAGCCAAATTTTAGTCTAAGATACGTGCCTATTGCCCTATTAGTAAAAGTACTCTGTGGTGCCTATATAGGAACGACCTTCACCGATCAAGTAACCGGACGGAGTGTGTGTTTTGTGAATTAAAATACGTTGACGAATGTGACGGTGACAGGTTGTCTGATAAAATCCTGTCAAGGATATTTTTTATTAATTTTATAAAAGGTTCTTTTCAATACCTTCACCGATAGAGTTACCAAAAAAAATTATTCCTATAGCATAATTGCTGCGGCTGCGCTGTCACAATGCTGTGTTAAGAGAATAGCATTAGGTACTGGACTCGTTTCTCAATATTATCGACTTCGACATCAACGTTCAATCGGACAACTTTCTCTACCAAAGAATAATAGATACCTAAGTAGTTCGACGAAATCCATTCAATCGATACTGGCGTACCTAGGTGAAAAACAAAAAAGATAAATAAAATATCTACTCTTTTTATTTTTTGTCAGGATAATGACACAGCGGAAATAGCTTCTTCTCCTTTAGGTAAACAGAAACACCAACACAAAACCCCGGACTCGAAGTAAGCTGGTAGTGAGGCGATATGGGCATTGGGCAACGCGTTCAAATAAGCTACCCGCTAAGCTGAAGTCAAGATCGGGCTCATTTTTACTACAATCATCCTTAGACACTAAAATTGCATAGGTACCTAGAAAAGCCAATATTGAAATATTTCAGTTTTAAATACAAGAATACGTTTCTCAGATAGAAGCTTACAGAACCAAACTAATGCAGGTATTCTTTATAAGTACGTTAAATACATGAATTTTTGCCCTTCAAAATGCTGAAGATTTCTTAGCAGTACTAGAAACGAGGAATGGCTGGAGAATGCTGAATTGATGGTGATTTTAGAAACTCGAAAAAGGAATGACACTAAAATATAAATGGAAACCAGCGTTTGAAAACCATTGATAGATTGTTTTTGATAATCTCTTAGGAAAAATAAATAAATAATACCTACGTATAATAATTAATAGAACCTATGAAAACAGCGTAAACATAGGCGGCAAATAAATATTTTTACGTGTTATACTGCTGTTTTTTCTCCCTGACTACTTGACACTATTTACCCTATCCTGGAGCACCTGCTGGTAGGGTAGGGTAGGTAATCAAAACAACGCTTAATGCGAAGGGTACAGTCACGCGTAACACGGTGATAATTAGGCTGTTTGCATATATCCTTAAACACACACAAAACTTGAAAGTACAATACAGTAAGGGTAAACCTAAAAATTGAAACATACTAGACAATTACTTTACCTATTGTACTAACAATATAACGTAACACTAACTTTTCCTTCCAGTCTCTCGGCAACCACGAGTTCGACGAAGCTGTAGATGGTCTAGTGCCATTTATAAGAAACTTGAGCTCGCCAGTCGTGGCAGCTAACCTCATCTTAGACAAGGTTCCCGAACTAAAAAACGAAACGAACTTATATAAATCAATTGTTATAACCAAAGACAATGTCAAAATTGGTATCATTGGATACCTTACACCAACCACTAAAGACCTTGCCTCAAGAAACGATGTTGAATACGAAGACGAAATTCCAGCCATTAGAAAAGAAGTAAAAAAACTAAAAGCACAAAATGTTAACATTTTAATAGCTTTAGGACATTCCGGATTTATGATGGACTTAGAGATTGCTAAACAAGTCGAAGATATTGACTTGGTAATCGGAGGCCATTCCAATACATTCCTTTGGAACGCTGACAGTACTTCAGAGAGACCTGAAGTCCCTGAGGGACCATACCCCACAGAAGTGACACAAGAAGATGGTAGAATAGTAAGAGTCGTACAAGCTTATGCTTACACTAAGTATATGGGAAAATTACATTTATTTTTCGATTCCGCCGGCGAAATAATAAAATACGAAGGCACTCCAATTTTATTAAACCAAGAAATACCACGAGACCCCGAACTTTTAAAAACAGTAAATAAATATCGTGAAGATATGAATCGTATCATCAACGAAGCTGTTGGAACATCGCTGGTTTATCTGAACGACACTGGCTGCCGACTAAGAGAATGCAACTTAGGTGACTTGATTGCTGATGCTATGTTGAACTATACCAGGGAAGAACATCACGCAGAGTATCCGGATGTAAATATAGCAATAGTGCAAGGAGGACGCATACGAACATCAATTTACCATGATGGTGAAAAACCATTCACTTTAACTAGAGGCGACTGGATTAATGTATTACCATTTTCAGACACGCTAGTTATAGTAACAATGAACGGAACAATACTAAAAAAAAGTCTAGAGCATTCCGTGTCCACATGGCGCACTATAGATAGTACTGGACAATTCCAACAGTTCTCTGGAATGAAAGTCACCTACGACTTAGCGAAACCAGTAGGTTCTCGTGTTGTTGAAGCTAAAGCAGTACGCTCAAACGGTGGATTTTATGAATTGCAGGATATACAAGATGGTTATGAATATCAAATGATGATGCCATTTTTCTTAGCTGACGGTGGAGATGGTTATGACATGTTTATAGAACTTCCAAGGCAATCACTTCCTTACAATGAATTAGATAGTATTTTACACTATTTAAAGAAATATAGTCCTGTGGATACACGAGTAGATGGTCGAATTACAGTACTCAATGAAGACAAAGTTCCTCAATATCCTACTTCTGATATTAAAAGTGAAGGCCGGAGGAATCCTTTAGCTGCAGCTGCAACGAAGCACAGTCTAAACTGGCATTACGTACTTATGATATTATTTTTATGCAAATACTCATTGTAATGGATGTAACCATAAGTTGAATATTATTATTATGTCTATGAAGATATTAGTATAGAATTTTAAAGGTGATAAACCAGTGTTGATAATACACGATAGTAATTAGATGTGAGTATAGTTATAATACTCATAGATATATTTTTTCCATTCTTAGTAACCTAGGTGTAGACGCGTAGTGAAAAATAGAAATTTGGAAATTCATGTTGAAAAATTTGAACAGTTTCAAATAAATGTAGGTACAAGTTCAAGAATTCCATTCCCAATTCAACTTTATCCTTGTATAAATCCAAGAAAGCAACAGACAACATTAGAAGATAGTCGCTTTACAGAGATTTGCTTCCTCATTGGCTTGATAGAAAATGTGTTGTTGGAAATGGTAGGTATTTTCAAATACAATTAGTTTGTGATATTATATAAGTTAGATAATTATACTATCATTTTATTGGCTCTGGTACTTATAATTCCGGAGGCAACTGCAATCCGCAGCAAGATGGCAAAAAGGCAATGTTGTCGATTTGTGGAAGTTTTTTCATGGATTTATGCTGATGGTTGTTTGCCCGAACTCTATTATCTCTGTAATTAGGAAACTGCAACCGCATAGCGCAGACAGCAAGGCAAAAAGTAGCATTGTCGACCATCTATTGAGGTTTTTTACATGGAGTTATGCAGCTTAACCCTGGTCGTTATCCCGAATTCGATTGCCTCTGTAATTCGGACAAATGATCAAACGTGTAGTGTAAAAAAAACGATGTCGAGCTAATCCGTCTTCGGCAGCAAAAGCATCGAGTGCAGTAATGTCATCTAAGGCCCGAATGCGGGCTAACGACCAACTACAGTGGCGTTTTTTATGAACTATTTTTATGAGTAACTAGCTGTTGCCAGCGGCTTCACCCGCTACAACTCGAAAATTATCCCACGGGAACATAAAATTGGGATAAAAGCTATCCTATGTGTTAATCCAGGTTATAAACTATCTGTGTACCAAATTTTAATCCAGTGCCAAATCCGTTCAGTGGTTTTTGCGTGAAAGAGTAACAAACATCCATACTTAGGTACAAACTTTCGCCTTTATAATAGTAGTAGGATTTTGCAGTTACGGTTGCCTTCGTAATTGTACCTGATATTAGTAATATTCTCAAAAATATTAGTTTTTATTTATAGTTATTTATGTGATTTTATAGCTTAACTTTATATATTTTTTTAACTTACACCCATTTTTAATTTCTACCTCTATACACAATCCTAGTACAATAATTACGTAGACATGTTGGTTTTGTTTTCGTCCATTTATTGATTTTTAAATTATTGTTGATGACTGTGTTGCTTAGTAAATAAATCTCATTTTAGTGAATAATTTATTCAGTTGAAAACTGAACTTAATGTTTTTATTTTTTGGTATAAAAGCAGGATGTACGAATCCCACGATTCTTTAAAATATCGTTTGGTCTACTAAAATAAAAACTGAGATTTTTATACAATCTTTATTAGGAAAAAAAGTCGAATACAAAAAGAAGATACATTACGTACCTAAGAAATTGGTAACAGTGATACAGAAAGTCCCCGTATCCACCCTTTTATTAATATCGTATTGCATGAGCAATAGAAATTGATAGTAAATCATTTGCTATCAATTCAATTTTGATTCCGCGAAAGTAACAATTTTAGATTCTGTTTTCTATTGTTTTTATTATTCGTTGTGTTGTTTAAACTTTTGTTCGAATTCTTGAATACTCACAAGTGAGCGAAGAGCTCTGCATTTTACAGTACTTACTTTCTAACACACTATACTCGTCTTATAGAGCAAAAAAAGAGTTATAATATCAAAATAAACGCCATACATATTTATTAGTATCATATAAATTAAACATGACAAAAATATTAGTAATTAATGAACTTGTTTGTCTACGTCAAGATGTCACTACTCTCTAGAAAGAGAAAAAATATTGTAGGACTATCCATCTCTTTCCTTTACGTTATCGTGGACATTAATATCTATGTCTTACAAAAAAGAGTTAGGTTGTCTTATTTTGTTTTTCTCTCTTTTTAGAGAGTATGGCAATATAATTATGTATGTAGTTTAATTTTTTGAAATAGACAAATATTAAAGTAAAAAATTACAATGTCAGTAAATGTATATCTGACTGTCTCATTCCAAATACTCTTATAATCTAAGTACAATCTCAAAATCACTCAAGTGACATTCTAAAAATACAATCAAATAACCAGATTTGAAAAGACAATGTTTTATTATAAATATCAATGTTATAATATTGTGGATAAAGTATAAATGTATTATTATTACAAATACTACTGTTTATATTGCTGGTTAAATGTTATTAGAAATTAAAATATGTTTAATTAAAGTATGCTCTTTGTTTTTGTTCTTTTTTCAAAAATCCTTTTAATCTAACTAGAAAAAAAACTACCCACACAATCATGAAACTCTCTTCAATCTTCTTTCTTTATAATTTTCAGTAAAAAATTTTGCATCCGCATCTTATACTACACTAAGGCCTAGTTCAGACACGGCGGGAACCGCGCGATTCCCGCGCGGGAATCGCGCGGTTATGTCTGAACGATTACTTAATAACTCATACAAATAAGACTCACGCGATTTCCATGCGATTCTGAAATCGCGCGGTTCCCGCCGTGTCTGAACTAGGCCTAAAAGTATACACCCACACTAAGGGTGATTGTACACGGCGCATGTAACCCGCGCAAGTGCCTCAACATGCGTCGTGTACACGCACCCCGCGGGTAGCTTGATCAAGTAGCTTGCGCATGTTACTCACGCGGGTAACCCGCATCTTTACTTGCGCGGGTTACATGCGCCGAGTACAAGCACCCTTACCAAAAAGCCTAGACAAAGTGACATTATAATTTATTGCTTAAAAAAAAAACTAAAAAGTTTTTTGAATCTCTGGAACTACCACAGATTAAAAAAAAAACTTTTTGTATATGGTAACCACAACCTTGAAGAAGGCCAGCTATTCAGCATAACACTGGGACCTTTACGAGTGGAGAATCGGGTGAAAAGCTGCCATAACGATGATCGAGCAGCCAATTTATTGGGTTATAGCTATGAAAAAGCTCGTAAATTCTGCTGAAGTGTTTGCCCCATTCTAGGCTCTTAGGTCCCTTCTAGGGTACGGAAACAGCACCAAAAACTTAACATCTACGATTTCAAAACCATACAATGTTAGGTAAGCGTCCACAGGTCGGCATCGTTCGTATCGGACGCATCGCATCAAACGGATTTCTGTATCAGCAGTAATCAGTTTGCCGATGCGAGTATCAGCAATCGGATTGCCGATGCCACCTTCATTTGGATTACATGAGTGACATATGAGTTTCAATACAAGGCAAACTAAAATGTGGACGCTTACCTTTAGACGCAATTCTAATTAGGCTCATATATTTGTTCGATCATACGACGTTTAAGACACAAATCTGGGGGCGTATCACAACGTCTTAAAACCAGGCTTATTCCGGCGAGTGAAAGTGACAGAGCTATACAAGTCGTCTAGCGCCATCTCGTTCACTCACTGGAACAACCCTAGTTTTAAGACGTTGTTATACCCCCCCTGTAGAGCTAACTAAAACCTTAGTAGTGGTATAATACTTTATACCTACTTTGCATGTTTATAGACATCTGTGCCCAAGCTTATCCTACGAATAAAAACTTTAATAATAAGTTTTGAAGGTTCATTTTAAGGTTAACTTAAAACTATCTTGTTCTATAGATTTTAGGGTTACACCCAAGAGATGGTTTAAAGACAGAAGACTCAATAAATATTGCAATCGTTTCAATACAAATCTATTTATCACACGAAATCTCTTAGAAGACAACCTCTTCACTCCAAAATTATAATATAAACCCTGTTAGTATACAGATACAAATAACACACACTTTCTTTAACTCTAGATTAGAACTTGCATAAAATACACAGGATATTAGAAAATTTCAATACTTTAATTTAACTTCAGTCCACCAAAAGTTCAAAAATGAAATGTTATCAACGCTTTTTGTATTGACTCGGCATGGGAAGTGAGTTTCCGCCTTTAGAGAGTTCTCCCAAACAACCAGCCATACTATGCATATACATGACACCACTCTAAGCACCACTCGAAGCTCTAAGCGACTTTACATATGGCGTGACGCAACGACGATATAATACTAGACTCCGCATGCAAGATCTAAGGAACAATAGTAGATTACGCACCAAGGGAATAAAGCAGTGCCTTACGTCACAGGCTTATTGAATCCCGAAGCGACACTAAGGATTCTGGGGGTGAACCTCCGGAGCGCAGCGAGGAGGTTCAAGTGTTAATTCCCGAGTGAAACGAGGGAATTAAGCTAAGAATCCTTAGTGTAGCGAGGGATTTAAGTTAGCCCAAGACAAAGGCAGCTTTATTCCTGAGGTGAGTACTCTGCTTTTCACACCACCTGCGAGGAAATAAATTCGAATTTTGAAATTTGATGTGGTACGACAACCTTCGAACGTGAGCATGCTGTGGTGTCCACCACAGCAAGCGATCACCTGTGTCAGTGGGGACTGCCGGGGGGCAGCCGCCGCTGCTTCAATTCCTTCGTTCAAAGTTTTCATACTATGTTTTGTTTGAGGTTCCAAATTCAAATCACATTATTCCCACGGGAATAATGAAATTCAGTACATATATTATTCCCGGCTCGAGCGGGAGGGAACAATGCCTTGCTTTACGGCCGGTTAACAGACATATAATGTGACATTTACGAGCAGGTGATGTGAAAAAATTATTCTGCCAACTCGCTGAGGTACTACGTCAGCGAGGGGGACGGGGTACTGCGTTGTGATTGGCTAACTCAAGGTCTGTTCTGTCTCAACGGATGTTTACGGCTCACAGGATTGGTCGAAATGAGACGAATATAAGACTTTTTTGCCTAATGTGTTGGCAGACATCGGTCGCCTGTTATTAGGAGTCTAGTATTATATCGTCGTTGGCGTGACGCGATTGCAATTCGACCGATTCCAACTACAAGTGAAAATCAACCTTACCACTAAGACATATGACATAAAACACGTTGTTATCTACGGGTAATTGAAAAACAAAACACGATCGCCATGACGACGTCAAGTATTTCTGATTAGCAAGGTTAATTTTCACATACAATTTTGTAGTTGAAATCGGTCGAACCGCATCGTATCGCGCCGTGGGTAAAGTCCCTAAGGCCCTAAATACACAGTGAAACGCAACTGAAACGAAACTGCAACTTCTAGTTACTTTAGAGTTTAATTTGAGTCTCTGCCATGGACTCTTTGTCTCAAACCGGTTTCATCGGTCGTCATGTGCGCTCACTCATAGGAGTCTATGGCAGAAACTCTAATGTAACCAGAAGTTGCAGTTTCGTTGCAGTTGCGTTTCACCGTGTATTTAGGGCCTAAGACAATGCAATTAGAAGTGGTTCCGACAACTTGACGGTTTGGTCACTGTAGGCTCACATAATCGTTGTGTTCATTTGAATTTGCAAGCAATCAAAAACAACTTTAAATCAATAGTCATATGAACTATTTTATTCGCCGTCTCAACTGGCATAATAATATTATGATCAAATCGCTAAACGTATTGGACATTTTTTAAAACATAGCAACAGCACTTTTAGTTGAGATCGCGAATGCAGATGGTAATAATTCAAATGAATGTGAAATAGTATTTTTTTAATAATGTATAGAGGTATTTTCTCATAGATTTATTGCTGTTCAGTTTTCATACTCTTTAAGAGTAGGTATGAATATGCATTTTAAATAAATATGTACCTTATCAAAATCTTAATCATTTAAACTTATTCTAACAATATACTATTGGGGACTAGAAACGTTTAAACTTAGCAATATCGGTAGTTAACTCAAACAAATAATTATCATTTTAATCACAAAAAGCTTAATCGTAGTTCTACTTTATAAGATATCAAGGTATAACAAATTTACTGTATTTTGGGAACTACTATTAAGTTTTTTACAACGTATGCACAGTTTTACTGAAGCATAATATCTGAGTATTGTATTGTATTGAGTAATACTTGCCCACCTAACTTAAGTCCAAAAGGTCTTCAAGGTCTTTTGGCAACTGAGGGAATTTTATCAAAATATTTGGCAACAGTGGCACATAATACCCAAATCAAAAACAAAAAAGTAAACAGAAAATAATAAAATCGCGTTGCTGAATAAAAATACTATCTGTAAAGTAACAAAAACGCAAAGCAAAAAAAAAACTGTTTAGACTTCACCCACAGTGTCAAACGGACTAAGTCCGGTATAGAACCTCGAAGATTTAGGAGTCCCTTCATTTCTTGGTGCAGGGATATCATGCTCAACAAACTTGGTAAAACCATGAGGGAGGACACCAGCGAGTATGGCTAGAACCTGCTTCAAAGACTCCTGACATTCAGCTGCCTCTTTGCAAGGTATATAAGGCTCCAAAATTGTAGCTAACTCACATAAGGGCTTGAACAACTGCAGAGCTTTCTTCTTATCAGCTTTCTGGAGCGCCTGTATGACCTCCTCATTCAAACACTCCAGTTTCTTCTGAGCTATAGCGAGCGGAGGATCTGGTATCGTGGCCAAGGAATAATATAACGGCCAGTCTTCAGTGCAGGCCTGGCAGACACAGGTGAACTTGTACTGGGACTTCATCATGGATTGCCGAGACTCCATGTCGTGTACTGCATGATGTGCTCTGAAAATGAAACAGTAAATGGTATTAGTACATTGGTCAATTTTAATTAATTGGTAATTATTCTACTTTTAATAAAAATTTGGTTTCTAACAGAATTACAAGCAGGGGTCGGAACTAGTGAAAAGAAAAATTTCACTAATCTTGTTTTGTATCATAAATCCTCATTTAGACGGAGCAAGAACTCGCATGCGAGTTTCACTACATTGCGGTATATTTGTTTCAATTCGTTGTACCTATAAAGTACGCAATGTAACGCAACTCGCATGCGAGTTTTTGCATCGTCTAAATGAGGCTTTATTTTTGAATCTAAATATATTTTCTTCATCGTATCCACTAGTTAGTTCCATGATGTTTTGGCATATAAACTACCTACTACAATCTACCTACTCTTCTTAGTCGTATCTTTCAGCAATTTTAGTATAAGAGATAGCATATACTAAACATTGTTGTACAATACGACGAAACCGCCTCCTTGCCCCATCTCGCGCTGAGCCGAGACACAATTAGTTTAAGCACAGTACGCCTTTAGGTACTATTATATATTCTGTGACAGTACTCCATTACTCATGTCTGATTTCGGCGCAAGACATTACGAAGACAAAACCCCACGTGCTTGGCCTGGCAGGATTGAATAGACAACAAAGGGTCTGTAACTGCCACTTAGCAATATCCCAAATGATTCAATCCGTGCATAGCCATCAACGTCATTGGCTATTTATTCGCTAAGTGAATTATTTGGGATATTGCTTAGTGGCCGTTTAAGGCCGTGCGCTGCGTTAGGCGGAAGCCCGGCGCGGGCACCCGCGTGGCCTCGCTGTTTCATGTAATCTCATAGACCAGCGCTGCGTACAGCGGGTCACCCGTCGGTGAGATTACATGAAAACAGGACGCCACGCGGGCGCCCGCCTAACGCAGCGCACGGCCTTGGACCCGCTGACATGTTTACAATTCAATCCTGCCTGCCCTAGCACGGCAACCACATGCATTAGTTAATCAAGCGACAATTAGGTTCTAGACAAAAAACATGTCTAGGTACTTTCGATTGCTGCAAGTCCTCAAAGTCCTTAGTGTGTCCCTTCCAAAATCTGCTCCAGATTGCCCATCCTCGGCGTAGAACCCCTCTGCTGCCAGTCGCACGATGACCTTTTCGTTGTACCTAATGTTAATTACAGAAGCATTCCAAGGTTAATGGCATTGTCTCCATACATTATACGTTAGAAAGATTGTATTTCATAATTATGAGACATGCAACTCATGATGTTAGTACTTTGAAAGCATGCACCTCGAATTGTCATTGTTCAATCAACAACTAACAACACGCACTAAAAACTTCGAAGACGCCGAAAAACCTAAGAATAGAAAAGGTGAACAACACTGAGGCCCATCTGTTTAAAATGCAAGTCTTGCACATTATGCCTCCTAAGAAATAACCTGTCCAATAGAATTGTCAAAAAAAATGGCGACCACTCCATAGCTGATAAGCAATAATTTCTCAAGACCAAGCTGAATTTGGTGAATGCAATAATCTACTATCACGTCGGCTAAAATCAACTACCTTCGCAAGTCTCCAGGCATTTGCCTTGCCCCTTCTCGGTTGGTGAATTCGCATGACAGTGTGGCATCGATATGCTCAAGGCAACGTAGATTTATTAATAGATTAGTGAAACTGCAGAATTTTCACTAACTGCTGTCTATAAACAACTCTCACTACTGAAGAGTGGCTCCTCGGATCATTATACATGAGCCTGCAAGAAAGCTTGCAGTTGCTGTTGACCACCTAAAGTACCCTAAATCAATTAGGCGGATAACATGCTGCAACATACAACCTTGTTGGTGTGAGTATTTTTTTTATTGTGGTTTAATCATCAAATGAGTTCTCCCACCCAGAGCAGGGCTGAAGGAACTGTCAGACTCATACTGGCTAAAATCCATGGTGTCCTTCAATAGCCCTTTACTTTGAGTATACTGATGAAGCAGGATATGACTGCATGAGGCTCCGCACCTCATTAGAAACAATGTCCCAGTTCCTGTACAGTGTACTGTAATTCTACCTGCATTTAAGGGGCCTAGTGAGATGAAGAAATCATCAATAGAATAAAGAAGAATCAATTTTACATTTGAACATATAAATAAAAAATTGGACTGAACAATGTGGCCCGAAACAAATTAGATAAAAATGTCAAAAAGTTGGTTGAAAAAAGAAAAATAAATCCAAATCGGTCCAGGCGCCTTCGAGAAATCGGAGCACATACATTTAAAAAAAAAAACATTCCAACGAATTGAGAACCTCCTCGTTTTTTTTAAGTCGGTAAAAAAGTTGGAAAATAAATACTCACCCATAGTTATCAAAAATTTGCATTCCTTTCTTAATAGGTCTCAAGGCAATCAAATGCATTTTAGTTTGACCCAGTCTGGCATACCGCACGACATTTGGTGCACATGAATGATTGATCAAACTCAGGAATGCATATGCACCACTCCCTATATTGTATTCATCAACATAATTCCCATCTTCATCACCAACATTAGCAGTGATGGCATGCATATTTGTTGGAGCAGTCATCAAGTGACGCAGTAATGTTTCTGCAGCAAATTTTATGATACCTTTCTTTAAAATAGGATCATCTGTCTCAAATAAACTCTTCATGCCCAAGTAGTGTATGAGTACAGCAGCAGTTACAGCCTTCTGAAATATATCTGATACATCTCTTTTCTCAATATTTGTTGCCAGAGCATGTATTGCATGGTAATTATTGGACACATAAACCATGTCACCATCGGGCCCGTTTTGCACACATCCTAAATCTCCAACATCTGTGCACGTCTCCACTTCTGACATAGTGTCAAAAACCTCTTCCCATGTATTATGGTCAGTTCTAGCTCTAATAGTAGTTCTAAAAGCAAGCAGTTCCAATTTAGTGAAATTACTTTTGATTAAACTTGCTATAAATGGACATTCATAGAAATGGTACTCCTGCCATGCTTGCATGACGCACTGCCGGCTACAGTACATGGTCATACAGCAGTATGGACATGGATACAAATTAAATTTCCTTGAAAAACAATGAGCACAAGTAATCACTACTTGATTTGGTAAGAGTACGCTCACATATGGAATATCTTCAGCTATTACTTCACCAACTTTGATGTCCTCTGCTGCAACAACATGTCTTCCCATTTCGGGAGTATATTTGACCTCCAGCTTTGAACTCGCACATTCATATTTTTCATTCTTGGAACCATTCAACTTAAATATGTCATTTATGAGCTCCGTATCATCAGGTGATTTTTTTTCTTCCTGTAATGCCTCTTCACACTTTTTTTTTCTTTTGAGCAGTTTATCCCTGATGTTTTCTGGGTAGACTAGAGTAAATATCATTTTGATATCTTCTAAGCAAGCATTGTATTCTTTTAAACCAGCAAGTGCTGCTGATCTGTTAGAAATAGCTAAACTATAACATACAGAATTTAGAGGTGAATACATTAGGGCTAAGTTATAATACTGCCAGGCTGGATAGAATTCAGACCGTTGATACAGCAGGTTGCCAAGGTTACGATAGTGGTTGGATGTATACTCACATTTGTCTTCTTTTACAATAAGTGGTATAAGATTATGGCTTTTTAAGAGCCGGTACACAAACATTACTTTTTCTACATTTTCTGTGAAAGCTAAAAACTGTCTGGTAATGTCCTGTGCTCGTCCATCGCTTCTGATTCTCGCTACGAGTTTCTCGTAAATAGAATCAATAGTCAAGTTGAGGTTATCAAATGGAAACATTATTGATTATTTCAGTGTTTCACAGACTTGAACAGGAAGCAGTGCTGCTAAAATGTCTCACTTCGCGACGCCGTTTCTTGTGGTTAATTTGGGATGTGAGATGATCTTCGTAATAGACCAGAGGCTGAAAGCTCAAAATATTCCAATGGACAAATCTGAAAAAGGTAAATTGACTTGTAGAGTTCTGTAACACATTCAAAAATAATTGAGCACTGTTTTATTTATCATTTGACTATATTTCTATAGATATTTGAATTATGTTTATTTGATTAATTTCAGTACTCACCGACGTAGCGAGTGTGTTACTTCATCCTAAACTACTTGATGAGTTATTTACACCGCAGCCGGTGGCCGCTCATACTCTTGTAAAACAACTACTACAAGACATATCCTCCTCTTCAATAATGAAATTAGACGATTATTCAATGAGTAAATTGTGGGATCTTATGACTATGATCTTCAAATGGCAACTGTCTGTAGCAACCAATCAAAATATTTTCGACATCACTCGCCGACATCTGAGAAATGTTGCCATGCTAATGCCGCAGTTTTTCCCTAAAAGTATCGTTGAACAGGTTATGAGAAGATTCGAAAATTTATCTCATCAATTCACTGATGACGATTATAAATGTCTAAACAATACCTTAATTATTTGGTTTTCAGAATATCATACAAAAATTTCTGTTTTAATGCGACTAGGGCTGCAAAGAAAGGACGGAACTTTTAATTTACCTTCTACTATAAGCACAAACTTTTTGCATAACCTTGGGGAAAATATTTATAAATACGATAACCAGAAGAATCCTATTGAAGAGTTTGAAAATCGGTGTGCTGATACTAATGAGATAAAATGTCTTTTAGCTTCAATAGAAAACGTTCATTCCTCAAACAAAGTTGAATTACAGTTGCCTATTGAATTTGGAGCAACAAGCTCATCCAATACAAAAACTCTAGAAATAGCTAGAGATATTCAATTTGAAACAATAGACACTAGTATCAAAATAAAGAACGCTGATCTTACTTTTAATCCGGATATTCCTAAATCACCACAGGAAGACTTATTGGAAATGTTAGGAACGATAGGAGAGTCAATGTAAATACCTAAGTAATAATTCAAAGAAATACTAACTTGAGTACTATTCTTCAAACTTCAGGAACTTATTTTCCCATTTTAATGGGACACATTAAAATATTTGGCAACACTGATGTTATCGTTTAGTTTGATCGTTTCATTCACTATTATATAAATGGCTACAATGAGGAGCAATAATATTATGGCTATATCGAGGCTATATCTTTAAAAATCACATAAATTAGAGATTGTTCGATTGTTGGTATTGAAGAATCCTTGGGTTGGGAGCACTCGAAATACGGGAATAACTAATAGATGTAGTCACGGTTAGAAGCAACGTATAATGACTGGTCAAAATTACTGACAGGTGAAACCAAGTACCCACTAATATTTATATTAAAACAATATCAGCATACCCACTATTACTTATGACTACAACATACATCACACCTCCCTTCTTATTCTTTAAATAGTAACTAAGCTAGAATATTACATTAAACTATAACTATACTTATTTTCTACCTTAATCTATTTCAAACCGGACAACCGGTCTGCGTATACGTTTGGGACCCTCCACTGGTGGCGGTACCGTTGGCTCAGCGTCACACCTAGGTGGGTCAATGGGCTGAGGTATCGTAGGCACAATATTGCTTTGGGAATCATCAATACCTCTGTCCATCACACCTTCCCCTTCTGCAATACGTAGTCGATCTTTAATAAAATCTCTAGAATCCGGTGCATTTACCTGGCCATCAGCCTGTAACGGCACAGCAGTCTCACTTCGGCCGTCATGTTCTATGTTCCCCTCATCTCCTTGACAAGGAACATCTGACAGATGAGAACGGCGCCTGATTTGATCAATGTGTCTTTTGAGAAGTCGACCGTCACCGCTATCCACTACATACCTACGAGTACCTTCTATATCTCTTACAGTTCCTTTTACCCATTTATCTGACGCACCGTACTGTCTTGCCCACACTGTATCACCTTCGCACAAAGTTCGTGGTTGAAGCCCCTCACCCTGTGCCTTGCGTCCCTGAACCTGTCGTACCCTATCTTCTAATGCCCGGTGCCCCCGTAACAAGTCGAGTCGAGAACGGAGTGAGCGCCTCTGTAGCATTGACGCAGGTGTCTCACCTGTAGTGCTGTGTACTGAATTTCGATAAGCTAACAGGAATGTTTGTAAAGCCGTATCCACATCAACGTTATCCCTATACGCTTTTTTTATGGCTCGCTTACAGAGTTTTACAGCGTTTTCAGCCGCACCGTTCGATGCCGGGTGGTAGGCTGGTGAGAAGCTTTGACGAATACCATTTTTTTTTAGAAATGAACTAAACTCTTCACTTGTGAACGGCGGCCCTTGATCCGAAACTAACTCTTCGGGTAGACCGAATCTAGCAAATGTAGCTCTTAAAATTTTAATGACGCTTAAAGCATTTGTGTTTTTCATTTCAAATATTTCTATCCACTTTGAACTAGAATCAACTAACACAAAAAATTTTGAACCCTGATATGGGCCTAAGAAATCTATATGCAATCTTGTCCACGGCTGCGCGGTATAGGGCCACGGTTGTGGCGGCGCCCGTGGTGGTGCGTCAGCCTCCGCGGCGCACGTCTCGCATTGTTTACACATAGCTTCTATGTCCGCGTCTACATTAGGCCACCAGACATAACTTCGTGCTAGCCCTTTCATCTTCACGATACCCATGTGACCAGTGTGTAGCTGTCTTAAAATCAGACTTCTTAATTTAGTAGGTATTACCATTCTATACCCCCACATGAGGCACCCGAATTCTGAATATAATTCGCGACGTCTATTGTAATATGGTTGTATTTCTGCCTTAGCTGAACATTTATTCGGCCAGCCAGACTGTACGTATGACATTATTCTGCATAACTCAACATCTTTTTGCGTCGCCTCTTTAACATCATTATGAGTGATGGGCAAAAAATCTTCTACAAAATGTACATACGTACTGTCCGTCCTATCCGAACGAATCTCTGTTTTATTAGGCAGACGTGACAATGCGTCCGCACAATTTTTTTTTGATGTGACATATTCTATCGTATAATTATATGCGGACAATAGTACTGCCCATCTCTGTAAACGAGATGCGGCCATAATTGGTATTCCTACTTTATTTCCTAAAATATACGTTAAGGGTTTATGATCGGTTCGCAGCACAAACCTTCGACCGTACAAGTATTGGTGATACTTCCTGATTCCAAAAACTATTGACAGTGCTTCCCGATCAATCTGTGAATATGATCGCTCCGCTACACTAAGAGATCGCGAGGCATAGGCTATCGGCCGCTCGCCGCTTGGTGTGATATGGGACAGCACGGCGCCGACCCCCACGCTACTCGCATCAGTAGTCAACACGAGTGGCAGGTCGACCGAGTAGTGTGTTAGCACCCCACCACTAGCTAGCATCGATTTAACCTTATCAAAAGCATTTTTGCATTCTTCACTCCAAACATATTTTACTCCTGATCTCAATAAGTTGTACATTGGAGCTAAAATTGTACTTACGTTTTTTATGAACTTAGCATAATACATAACCATACCTATAAAGGCCCTCAACTCCGATATATTCGTCGGTGCCGGCGTGTTTATAATCGCTTTGACTTTATCTGTACAAGTGTGTACACCGTCTGCACTGATGACGTGCCCCAAGTAAACTACAGATTTAGCAAAGAAGGAACACTTGTCTTTCCGCACTCGCAACCCATACTGTTCTAATCGATCAAAAACTTTGCATAAATTAGTCATGTGCTCAGACGCCGTGCGCCCCGTTATGATGACGTCATCTAAAAATACTCCTACCTGCGGTAAATCCGCGAACATCTGTTCCAAACGTCTCTGAAAAATGGCCGGACTCGACGCAAGACCATACACTAATCTGTTATAGCGAAACAATCCCTTGTGTGTGTTAATAACGGTGTATTTGCTTGATTCATCTAGCTCAAATTGAGCATAAGCTTGAGAAAGATCCAGTTTGCTGTAATGTTCCCCACCATTCAACCGAACTAGCAAGTCTTCAACCCTAGGTAGTGGATAACGATCGACTTCTATTACCTTATTCAATGTGAGCTTATAATCCGCGCAGATCCTTATGCTGCCGTCCTTTTTAACGACGGGCACGATAGGGGTTGCCCAGTCCGAACGCTCGACCGGAGTGAGAATGCCGTCCCGCACCAGCTGGCCCAGCGCGCGCTCCACCGGCTCGCGCAGTGCATACGCCAGCGGGCGCGCGCGCATGAACATCGGCCGCGCGCCCGGCCGCAAGTGAATGCCAACCTTACCACCAGTGAACCGCCCCAAACCGTCCGCGAACACTTTACAATATCTGGAACTAAACATATTTATATCAAACTTTGATCCATTACAGATGTTATTGTTATTTACAGAAGTACGATAATCCAATAACGGCAGCTGTATTGCTAATGATGCCAACCATTGCCTGCCTAGTAACATTGTTTTGCCATTTTTAATCACGTACAAGTCTAATTGTTTACATTTATCTTTATATTTGACTAGAGGTTTAATGACTCCCAATGGTTTAGTGGTTTCTCCTGTATAATACCTCAACACAATATTACTTTCTACAATTTTTAAGTCACTAAAGAACTTATTATACGTGTGTTCATTTATACATGAGATAGCACTACCTGTATCGCACTCAAACTTCATTATTTTTCCTTGAACCTCTAATGACACAACAATAGGTCTGCACTGTGAAATTTTCAATTCATTAAGTTCAATTATTATTACCTCGTCACTATCGTCGCTGTTCACTACATTATTTTTGCACTGCTCGGCCTCGACGGTATAATGACGTGTCAGCCGCGGGCACATACGTCGCAAATGACCCTGTTGGTTGCACACCCGACATACATAGCGCCCGAACTTGCAAACGGCCTCCTCATGCGGCCCGCCACAAGCTCGACACTCCCGCTGCCGCCCGCGCCGCTCCCGCTCCACCGAGCCGCCCGCAAGCGCCGGCGCCGGCGCCGCTGGTGCGAACCGGCCTGCCTGCGGCCGCTTACGTTGTGCGTACTCGCCTTCCTGCGCGTGGCCACCAGCGCGGCCTTTCACTGATCCGCCGCTGCCGCCACCGCCCTGCCGCTTATTGATCATCAGCTGACAATCCACCGCCGCCTTGTGCTCACTGACCGTCTGCTCCACGACCGCTGCTGCATCTTTCTCTGCCGCCTCCATGCTTACGGCCAGATTATATGCTTTCATGAAGTCTAATTTAGCCTCTGCAAACAGTCTTTGTCTAATCGTTTCACTTTTTATCCCGCAAACCAGCTGATCTCTTAAACTTTCTTCCAACCATGCTCCGAACTCACAAGTTTTAGACATTTTCTTTAAAACCGCCACATAGTCTGATATCTGTTCACTGTTTAGTTGTTTGCGATTACGAAATTTATAACGTTCCGCTAACTCACTCGGTTTTGGTTGAAGATGTTTTTCCATAATAACCGTTATTTGTTCAAAAGTTTTTGTGTTTGGTTTCGCCGGTGTACATAAATTCACTAATAGCTCGTAGCTTGCTGCACCCATTACAGTAATTAGCGTCGGCACTTTTAACTCACTTGATATTTTATTTACTAGAAAGTACTGTTCCAGACGATCTACATACAACCTCCAATCGTCCTTGTGGATGTCGAACTCGGTAATCCTACCGATCGACATTTTTTATTTTTTTTTCTTGTTAAATCACCTCTAAACACCTTTCACAATTAGGTAATAGTTTATCCTCGTCGCCACTGAAGAATCCTTGGGTTGGGAGCACTCGAAATACGGGAATAACTAATAGATGTAGTCACGGTTAGAAGCAACGTATAATGACTGGTCAAAATTACTGACAGGTGAAACCAAGTACCCACTAATATTTATATTAAAACAATATCAGCATACCCACTATTACTTATGACTACAACATACATCACAGGTATATGTATAAAAAAAAAGTTATTATTAAATTAAAAATTCAGGTCGGTCGGTGTCAGGTTATGACGATACATAATTTAGTTAGGTAGTTTAAATTATATTAAACAACAGTAGAATTTTAAAAACGATATAGTGAGAATAAGCTCCTTATGCCCCCTAAGCCATTTTATTGCTCCTCATTGTTCAACGAATCCTCGGGATATCATTTCTAATATTAAAAAAAAGGTGGTTTGTTGTTATTAAATAATAATCACCCTAATCGACATATTCAAGACGCATTGAAGATTTCCTTACACAGCTCCTCAAATATAAACCTTTTTTTTTTAGCGTGGTAAAATCATCAAATGAGTCCTCCAACCCCGGGCAGGTCGGGAGGGACTGTCAGACTTCTACTGACTAAAATCTACGGTGTCCTTCAATAGCCTGTTATGTTCCGGGGTCACGGTAAGGGAATAATCCCGCGACCCCGGCAGGCTTTGGGCCTCTGAGAGGGGGGCCCCGTCATTATGCTGACGCTACGAGGCGCGCTTGGGTTGTGTCCCACACGCGCCTCAAAGCGCCGTCGACCCGGGCATGATCCATGGTCGGGCAGCGAGTTGCCCTTTACTCGCTGCCCGCATGCCCGCGCCTACGGTGGCCGGAGATCATCAAGCGACGTTCGTCGCCGTGGGCGTCTACCATGGTCCTCCTCCCTCCGCCCCACCCGCAGTGCACTGCGGGTGGGGCGGAGGGAGGACTCTGTCCTCTCTCGCTCGCGGCCCGCCTCCTCCTTCACGAGCATTACTGCCTCGCAGAAGGAGCAGACCGCTTCCCACTCCGTTCCTCGCCCCGAAGTATGGCCGCAACCAATGCCGGGCGCGAGAGGTCTCCGCCTATCGCAGCCGTGAGGACGTCGGTGCTCCGCCCAAGCTGGGCAGTCTTGCACCGTATGCTCCACCGTGTCCTCCGGGCGATCTTCGCAGTGGTGACACCCAGGCGTCTCCTCCTTTCGCATCAGACACAGGTACCTCCCGAAACTTCCGTGTCCGGTGAGGACCTGCGTCAAGCGGTAGGTCAGGACGCCATGACTTCTCTCCAGCCACTCCTCAAAGAGGGGTCTTACCGCCGCAATTGAGGCAGCGGGCATACATTTTTACTGATGTGTTGAATTTGTGAAGTTAGGGTTGGTAGAGTTAGGCCGTGTAGATTCAGAAGCTTGGTTCTACATGAGATCTGATATCTTTTTGGTAGGGCAGAGCTTATGTACGTATATATATATATATGTATTCCAGTCTGTACTATTATATTGCATTCCCATATGGGGCGGGGCGGCAAAAACAAAATTCTTAGATGTAGAACGCGCGCAGCGTGCATTGATAAAAATAATGTATTTTAAAAACAAAAGATTTTCCACTTCAAGCTTGTATCAATTAAGTGATTTACTAACTGTAAGGAAATTGTACGTAACCCAAACCGCACTAAAAAAACACAAATCGATACCGTATACAGAAAACACTAGAAGGAGGAAAGATATAGTTGCCCTGGTTCCCCAAACAAAAACTAAATTAGCATGCAAGCAATTTAATAAACGTTCTTCCCAAATTTATAACCGAATTAACAAACAGGTTTACATATATAATAAAAGTTATCGCGACTGTAAAAGAAGTATAATAGATTGGATAAAGCCACTAACCTATGAACAAACCGAAGCACTCCTGGAATAAGCAGTCTAGATGCCAACTTCACATTTTAATCCACATCACAATACACACCAAACACTCCAACTCACACCTCACACCCCATACATACCTCACCACACACCCCACATATCACCCATCTCATCACATCACGCACATTACACTGCATTCCTTATAGTTTATATGTAACAATAATAATTGTATGAAAGAGCGGAGTCCTCTAATACAGGCATTGTTTGCCTAAAAGTGGGCTCCAAACACGACTCATGTAAAACTTACCTTATTGAGACAATAAACTATTTTGTATTTTGTATTTGTATTTTGTATTGGCAACATTTTACATGAAATGTTTTTGGTGGGATTTTTTGTTGTATTTTTACTAGTTTTGACAAATGACAATTAATTATTTTTTCGTGTTCGTTATTGTCAGAACATGTTTTACATTTAGTATGTATATTCAATAAAACCATGAATAAGTATACAAAAATACTTTATTTAACACATCACAAGTTCCTTATCCCCATACCGAGTACAGGTTACAAACACATCTTTTTATAAATTGAACAAAAGTTGACTTCTAAAAAATGACTTAGACTTCATTATAAAAAGGAAAAAAAAAACATGTGTTTGTATTTACAATACGTCACAAAAAGTTAGTTGCATTGAAATGCGAATACAATAGAAAACAACTAATTCTAGTTCTTTGAGATCTTATTTACAAATTGTATTTACATTTCTATTACATACACTTATCTATTTAATCACTAGCTAGAGTTAGTTAAAGAAAAATGCAGTTTTTTTGTTTGAAGACATTCAGATCATGTCCAGAATTTCTGTCATTATTATAATGCTTTAACATTATGTCCTATTTTTTTTGGGACAAACCCACCACACTATTCCCAACCACTGCAACTCCTGAAAGCCAGAATCAACAGTGGCAACCACCAGAAAAGCGCCGAGACAATTAAGCTCGACGTGTCCCGGAGAATGAATTAGCATTAACATTATGTCCATAGACTTACAGCAAGGTCCGAGCCTTCCTTGGCCATGTCAAATAAAATTACCTTACTCTTTTATAGATTGAAACAGAAGGATTATCTATCTCCTTCCTTTACATTGTCTATGCCTTGCAAGAAAGAGATAGATGGATCATGTATCTCGATCATCTAGACTCTAGAGAGTATGGGAATTTAATGGCTGCTACACACTTTTCGAAATATCGTTACGATTGATTCAGAAAATCTGTACAGTTTGTCCCTTTGTCCGATGTTTCTCATGCACACAGTCATGTAGATTTATTGTTGCAGTTTGAACTGTACCGGCCAATTGTAACAATTTTTCATAACGTGTGTAGCAGCCATTAGACAGATAATTATCAGTCCAAGCTCTATGTATAAAATTATTTCTTATGTATTAATACGTCGTCATAATACTCTAAAGTACTTACAGAAGGACTTTTAATTTGTGTTTCTTAAAAAAGCGAAGCGATTAAACCGTAGCACTTACTTTAACCAAAACACCAATATGTCTACAACAATTAAATAACCAATCATACAATCGAAAATCTTGATACTTTGGTACCTTTTTGAGAATTAAGTCAATTTTTAACATTCAATTTTCGATATAACCATTTTATATTTATCTCCTACAGATGAGGACTGTGTCCTAACAATGGCAACATTGTACTCTAATTTTGCTTATGAAATCCTACTACTATTATAAAGGCGAAAGTTTGTAAGTATGGATGTATGGATGTTTGTTACTCTTTCACGCAAAAACCACTGAACGGATTTGGCTAAAATTTGGTACACACATAGTTTATAATCTGGATTAACACATAGGATAGTTTTTATCCCGATTTTATGTTCCCGTGGGATATCTTTCGAGTAGTAGCGGGTGAAGCCGCTGGAAACAGCTAGTATGTATATAATTTTAAGCACAACTCTGTTATTAACACAGCAAAAATAAAAACAATTAAGAATTAAATTAGTATTTTTAATTGGTTGTCTAAAATTGCTGCTATTTTTCTAATGTAATACTAATTACGGAATTGTTTTGATGGCCTTATCTTATTTATACAGTAAGGTACGATTCAGACCATTGGCTGAGCCGGGCGGCATTTAACAATGCGGTAAAGAACATTGGAATGTATCAACAGTAATAATTATAGTTCATATTTGCACGCATAGTTATCTCCGTCGGCATCCCGCGACACGTAACGACGTGTCCCGTAAGTTGCATTCAAATATGAACTGTATTCACTGTTGATACATTTCAATGTTCTTTACCGCATTGTAAAATGCCGCCCGGCCCGGCCGGTTGGTCTGAATCGTATCTAAGACGGTCGGCCCTCAAAGGCACTTTTTACTATTTTTATTAGTTATAGGGACTAACTACTTTTTCAAATCGCGTACGCATCTGCATCCGTTAAATTTTCCGCGTACGCACGTCTCCTACAAATTCCTTGTTTTTTATGGACAACTCGTTAGTGATGTGGTGGTCAGACAGGCAGTTGCTCCAAAAATACTGATATTTAACATTTCTTTTGATTTTAAATTATTTTAAATTAATTATATTTGTTTAACACATAGATGTTCAATTTATTGAACGAAGTCGAGGAATTGAGTATTTGTTAAGTCCAAATATAAGTTTTTTTTTGTATAAACTTGTCCTTGCGCTATTTCACTAAATGCGATCGATGAAGTTAGGTGCGGAAAAATGGAAACAAATCATAAAAATTACGTCGTCCACACCTTTAAGTTTATACTTACTTGAACGTCACTGTACTATAGCTGACATTGTTAACTTTAATACAAACACATCATATTAATTAGTTAAAAATCTCAACTATCAATATTTACTCTAAGGCTATGTCTAAAAACTTTATTAACCTAAACTTGACTAAGGAACCTGACGCAACACGCGGCAATGAGGATGGCAACTGGGGAACTAATGGCGCTAGCATAGCTAGTTCCCAGCATCGTCATTGGTTCGAATCTTATTGGTACTTCAAAATAGTACTACCTCATTGGTCGGATTACGACCTAGCTATGGTGGCGCCATCTACAATTAGCTTTGACCGGCCTTCCCCATTGCCTTTCTTTTTTTTGGAATATGTAACTCCACTAAAAATTTCTCTAAATTCACATAAACAAATATGAGAGCCGCAAAGTCTTCGACCAAGATTACGCGTTGACTTCGCGTGGTGCGCAAGTTCCAGAAGGCAGTGACTACATTTCGTTCGTTCGTTCAATCAAACAAGAATTAACATAAAATTTAAATGTTGTGAGAAAACGCATTCAAACTTTGATGATACTCGTAGCTCGAGCATCTGAACTAAAATCTACGATTTATACGATGAACATGGCAAAGATTCACTTTACAGAACGAAACAGAAAAGTTTTAGATTGTTTCTTTTTTTTTTTAAGCAACGTTTATATATTGTGTCGGCTTGAGCCATCAATAAGAGATTTATGCAAATCGCTTCTTCTCTTTCGTATCGATAAGCGAACGATGACACGAAAATGGACAAACCCGACTCGCATTAGCCAATGTGTTCGGATTCTCACAACCATCTTTTCGTCTGAGGTCAACTTATAAACTATTTAACATTAATTTACGCCGATACGGCGCAACAATATCCTTATGGGGTTGCCAGATGAAAAGTCGCACTTAACATTATTCAAATTACGGTTTTATGTCTAGATAACATTATTTTAATTACGGTAATGTATCGTTGAAAAATTCAGTCAGATATATTACATGAAAAAGTTGAATTTGTTCCCGCCATCCTTTTAAATTTCGCAGGACGCGCCGTTGATCGCCACAACTCGTGGCATGATTAGTACATTTTGCCACACCTCGCCGACCGCGCGAATTTTCACAGTTATACAGCAAATATGGGAAGTTGGATAAAGTAATGTATACTGACCATACTATACTCTAAAAATCCGTAACCAAAAGTCTTAAAAACCGTGTCACACACTGGCCCAAACCCTCTCTCTCTCTGTCAATTCTTTCTCTTTCCAACTGCTATAGGAACATTGAGTTTCTCGTGGCGTTGGGCGAGAAGCTCTGCTCGGGCAGCATGCTGGCGTCGCCGTACACAGGCGCGGCCGGCCCGGAGGACGCGAAGGGACTGCGGGACCACGTTCGGGTGCGGGTTAGTGCAGGGGAGGACTCTGGAGGGAGGACTGTCTCGTTGGGGTCCATTGACATCCGGATTTGGTCGTTTCGTTGTCTTTGGGATTTTTGTTGCAGTCTTTGTTGTACTGTTGAAGAAATTGTTGGTTAGATTTTTGTTTTATAAGTTCTTGGATCATCTTAAACATAATACAAATAAAAACCTGGTGGCCTACCATGGACTCTTAAAGCATGAGTCTTTAGGCTGTGGGAAAGAGATGACGCTAGACGACTTGTATAGCTCTGTCTCTTTCCCACAGCCTAAACTGGATCGCGTTAAGAGCTCATAGTACGGCCTCTGGTGGCTTTACCATGAACTCTTAAAGCGTGAGTCTTTGGCCTGTGTGAAAGAGATGGCGCTAGACGACTTGTATAGCTCTGTCTCTTTCCAACAGCGTAAACTGGATCGCGTTAAGAGTTCGTGGTAACTCCCCTGGTGGCCTACCATGGACTATTAAAGCGTGAGTCTTTAAGCTGTGGGAAAGAGATGGCGCTAGACGACTTGTATAGCTCTGTCTCTTTCCCACAGCCTAAACTGGATCGCGTTAAGAGGCCTACCATGAACATTATGTCACTTTTAAAACACTTACTGTACAGATACGCCACAGCAGCAGCCGCCACAGTCACTATAGTGGAGAAATAAGGCTTGAGCAGAGAGAACAGAGCGCCCAACAATGTTCCACAAGCGACGTCGCACTCTCTCTGGACGTCCACTCGTAGTTCCTGCGCGGTCAACTTTGACCGCACGGTCACCCAGCCGTGACCGCACGTTGAGGCTTCGTTTGTTATTGTTACGAGGATATCTCCTGCAAATAAAATGGTATACGAATTTGTGAAATCTGATATAAAGGGTATTTTAGTAAAAAAAAAAAGAAAATAGTCCGAAAGATATTTGAACTGTATTTTTCTTTAGTTAGGGTGCTCCCACATCTAACGACGCGGATTTGGATTTTTCCGTCGCCCTTTCTCTTTCTGTCGCTTAGAAATGCCATTTGCTAGAGCGAGACAATGCGATAGCATGCGGCCGCCTTGAAGATTCCATCGCATGCGATCGCATTATGCTTTCTGTCTCGGTGTAGCAAATGGCAGTTCTAAGCGACAAAAAGAGAAAGGGCGAGGGAAAAATCCGAATCCGCGTCGTTAGATGTGGGAGTGTCTTGAAACGGAATTGAACAAAAAGTCATCATCATCTGCCTGCCTTTTCCCAACTATATTGGGGTCGGCTTCCAGTCAAACCAGATGCAGCTGAATCTCAGTATTTTACATGGAGCGACTGCCTATCGAACTTCCACAACCCAGTAACGGGGCAATATGATACCCCATGGTAAGGCAGGTCATCCACCAAAGCAGAGAGTAGAGATGTGTTTGAATAACTAATCAGATGTCCACATCTCCTCTCCGCTTATTGACAGACGCTTATTACAGACATCTGATTGGTTATTCAAACACATCTCCTCTCTGCTTTGGTGGATGACGGGCCTAAGACTGGTTGAATAAAATGTATAGATTTTTTTTTTTCTGGGCCCTGGTATTTGTACCTGAAAAAGTCAATTCTACTTACTGATTTGAAGTCTACATTATCTAAGATTTACTCACCATTATCAACACTAGTTTCCAGCTTCAACCCAGGCGAAGGGGTGAACCTGACCAACTTCAATGCTTGTGGGTGTCCCGATACAGTGAAAGTCGCGGGTGGAGTTAACAACGACACTTTGGTCGTAGACAGTCGTATCTGAGGCAGCAGCAACACTTTCGTACACGCTCTGTGAGACCCCCACTCCGCACAAAGTTCCACTTCTGAAGACTCTAAGACTGGTGTAGCTGGGATTACCTTGCAGCCCATTTGTCCTGAAAATGAAATAGGAATAAAGTTTCGAGCCTATGATAATATAATAATAATATTCCACGACTATCACACAATGCCATTTTGTCCCAAACTAAGCAGAGCTTACGTTATGGGTACTATGTGTAGACACCTGATAAACATACTTATATATTTCTTAAATACTTAATTTTTTTAGATAAATTACACCCAGACACAGAACAAATGATCGTGCTCATTACACAACTATTTGGCATGGGTGCGGATACATCTCGCAGGGAAAAAATTTGTATGACCTACAAGTAATTTTCCAAATCAGGCTATTTAAGTATGAGTTCATATGTTTATGAACGCATCCACGACATAGGAGAAAATTCTAGTATGGGGGAAAGTCCGACATCCAGTTGAAAACCAACGGCCTATAGCGACCCGACATGAACTGTAGCCTTAGTACGAATTTTCACTCTTTTACTTTGCAGTATTTACAGCGTTGTTTGTATGAAAAAATGGAACAGCGCCACTGGTGTGCGAAGCAGGAGCTAATCTTTTCCTTGAAATTTATCATTTTGAAATTGTCAAAGTTCCAGTTTATTTTACGTCTCAACTACTGCATGAAAATTCGTACTAAGGGTACAGATCCTATTTTGAGCAGCCGTGTGACACAATGTTATCTTATTCTCTCTTTTCATTACAGCCTTTTATTTTAATTATTTATAGTTTTTTAAAATTCTGTTAATGTATTTATCTTCCTTACCATTAATAACATGTAGCACTGGTACAGCAGTATGCGGCGCCTTAGTTCTGCAGGTGTACGGCAACTCGATGGCCGCGCCCTCCAGCGCGTACCGTTGTTGTTCAGTACATAGTAGAGGACCCGTCGTCAGGCTGGACGCGGTGAACGATAGCGGGACTAGCGCTGATGGCCACTCACCGGGAAGGAACTCCATCTGAGGGTTACGTTTTAGAATTAGGGACTTTACCCGCGACGCGACTTGATTCGTGCGATATCGAGTCGACTGCCGAAATAAGTCGCATTTATTTAGGTACTAAAATTGTAAATCGTCCTTACCCAACGACGATATAATACTAGACTCGTAATAACAGGCGACCGATGTCTGTCAACACATTAGGCAAAAAAAGTCTTATATTCGTCTCATTTCGACCAATCCTGTGAGTCGTAAACATACGTTGAGACAGAACTGACCTTGACATAGCCAATCACAACGCAGTACCCCGTCCCCCTCGATTACGTAGTGGGTGCCCTCTATCTGGCAGAAACTTGTTGCTCCGAAACTTATTTGGCAGAACTCACTTGGCAGAAACTTTTTTAAACGAACATTGTTATGGTATAAAAAATGTTTAGTATAATTGTTTTTTGGCCTAATGTTTTTATGTCCGAATTTAAATTGGGATACTTTTAAGATGGCAGAATTGTATTGGGCATAATTACCTTTGTCAGAGTTATAATTTTGCATATTTTCATTAAGCATAACGTTTATTTAGAGCGCCGATTATTTGGAATAATTTCACTTAGTATACTTCGAAGATCACAGAATTTCAGAATAGAAATAATTTAATAGTCATAATAAAAAATTAAAAAATTGTTTTATAAAATCAATATGGTGTGCTACTAAAGTTAGTGACAGAAATGAATCGCTGCAAAACCGACTTCAAGTAGTCTTGTCTGCCCTACCCCTAGAGTGTAATTTAGAATCGCGTAGGCGCGGAGGGGCGAGGCGGCCCGCGAGCTGAGGAGCAGGTGGTTTTAACGCACACCGCCGCGGCTGAGGCTGGCCGGCTTGCCGGCCAGCAAGCCGAAGCTGCGGTGGTGGGCGTAAAATCATCTGCGACGATTAGCTCGCGTGGGACCGCCGGAGACCCGCAGCGCCGGAGCCGTGACAGAAGCCATGCCTGCTGTGAATTTTCTGCGATTATGATGGTTATACTTTTGATTATTATGGATATAAAATATATGCCAAAAGATGATTCTGGTTGTGAACTTTCTACGATATGATGGTTATACTTATTGATTATTATGGAAATGAAATTTATGCCTAAAGATGATTCTGACTTACAAAATTATGGGTTTCGGTGTTATGGTAAATGAGTGTATGCCAAACGATTTTCTGCGAAAAGAGGTTTATGCTATCCGTTGCTATGCAAAATAAAATTATGACGTAAAAAGTTCTGCTATAAAGGGTGGACCCTTACGTAGTACCTCAGCGAGTTGACAGAATAATTTTGTTCCTTAGATCGTGCATGCGGAGTCTAGTATTATATCGTCGTTGTCCATACCACTAAGACATAATACGACATAAAACGTGTGGTTGTCTACGGGTGGGAAAAACAAAACACGCTCGCCACGACGACGTTAATCAGTCGAATTGCATCATTATATCGTAGTAGCAAAAACGATTTACATTTTTAGTAGAAATTGCCGTTCGCACGAATTGCGTCATGAGTAAGCTACCTTGGCCAAACAAATAGTCCGGTTTATCGTAATGAAATACAGGGACAAAATAAAAAAGTGTGTTTGATAAAAAAAAAATCATACACAAGGTGTTTACGAGTCAAACCTGTGTTTGTGCCCTCGACATGTTGGTTGAATTACTTGCATTGAATAAATGCCCGCAAACATTGATGTTAATAAGCAGATTCCATGGAATTCCGACTGATACAAGAAAAACAATAGCGTGGTGTTTCTGTCGCTAGAGTGACGCGCCTGTTTTTGTCTCTTTCTGCGCCACTAGAATTCATTTCTTTACCAACAGTAACTTGCTGTCTCACTCCAAATCCCGGGACTCGGGGAATATCTATATTATCAGAATAGCAATAATATGGATACATTATAAGCAGTATTCAAAAGCGATGTTCTGCTACCATATTGATTAAAGACTTCTATTTTAGAAGCGATGCGTTTTAGCGCAAAATAGTGTTGATGCAATAGTGGGGAGGCCTATGTTTAGCAGTGGACGTCCTACGGCTGATATGATAATGAGACTATTACGAAATAGGTCTTATTTCAAAGTGGAAACCAGTATTTCACGAGTAAATAATTTTGTTAAGTTTATACAAATGTTATTGATCGTGACTGTACATAAAACAGATCTACCTATTCCGCTCTGTGTACGTTACGTACATGACACATACCTTGCCCAAGTGTTTTTGCCACACCTATTATTAGAATCAAATATTCACAATTTAGGATCCATTAATATAAGTAGTAATTTTTACCCATGGTGCTAGGTAACTGGGCTTCTCCCAGTTGTAATGTCCCTTTAAGACTATTAGCCTTGTTTTGGTCCGTCTCCTGCTTACATGAAGGGAAGTGGAATGATTTTTTTTCCTACTCCTCCACTATTCTTTTCTGATTAATTTCAAGCAGGATCCAAGACAGGTAAATTCATTGTCTGGGACACGTCGAGCTTCATTGTCGCTTTTTTGGTGGTTGACACTGGTGATTCTGGCTTTCAGGATTTGCAGTGGTTGGGAATAGTATGGTGAATTTGTCCCAAAAAAATATACCTTGTCCAACTGTAGCTGATGCAGCGTGAACATGTTGTGTGGTCGGTCCAGCCGCAGCACGTGCGTGGCGGGCGCGTCCTGCGTCAGCACCGCCAGCGACACGTCGCTGCCCGCGAACAGCGACACGCCGGCCGGAGACCGCCAGCCCACGCCGTCCAGGCACACTCCCCAGCTGCCCGTCACTGACAAAAATACAATCAAACTTTAAATATCCTTAGGCCGCTTTAAGTCTGATAGGGGGGGTATTACAACGTCTTAAAACCAACCTTGTTCCGGCGAGTGAAAGTGATAGAGCTATACAAGTCGTCTAGCGCCATCTCTTTTCCACAGCCTAAGTGAGTTCATGGTAGGCTAGTGAGGGAACGAGATGGCGTTAGACGACTTACATAGCCGTCTCTTTCACTTACCGGAACAAGCCTGGTTTTAAGACGTTGTATTACGCTGCAAGGCTGCAAAGTTGATTTTTGGAGCGAGTACTTGAATTGAAAACTCAGCCAACGAAGGATTCTAAGATTGAACTGTGAGAGAAACGAGCGTTTCAAATATAGAATCCTGAGCGTAGCGAAGTTTTTCAAAGGTACGACACACAACTTTTCACCTCACACAGCGAGGAAATGTAGTGGGGGCAGCTTGACTGTCAGTGTAGAATACAATTAAATACAAGACGTGTTCGAATTTTGAACAACACTTTGTGCTCTAGAGCACAAAATGGAGTTTTGCGCTCAGATTTTGAATGAGAAATAGAATCTTTCCGAGCGTGTGAGGTGAAAAATAATAATCAAACTTACCAACAACCCTGTCAGCTCGCAGATCGGTGCCGGTGACCCAGACTTCATCTTTGACAGTGACCCCGCTTACAGACCCTTGGAAGGTCATGAATGTTCCCGTCGCATCCAAGTTTGGTATCAATAGCTCGGTATCAAGAACACTGGGGAAGAAACGTTTAAGTTTTGAGTCGTGGAGTAGTCAAAAAATTGGCATTAAGGCAGCTTGGTTCGTTCCACCGTTGATTTTGTCTCTTTCACGTCTGACTTAGACTAATTAAAAAAGATAAAAATAACTAATAGATTAAAAAAATCTAGAAACCCACGTTTTTAAATTTCCTAAAAATAAGAAAATAACCCTACGGGGCTGAGAGAGGGGCCACTCAAAACGTGGGGGCGTATCTTTGCAAGTTACACCCATGATCTATACACTTCATGTAAATATATCTCATAAATAATCCCTTAAAAAATATACGCCCCCACGTTTTGAGTGGCCCCTCTCTCAGCCCCGTAGGGTTATTTTCTTATTTTCAGGAAATTAAAAACGTGGGTTTTTAGATTTTTTTAATCAATCAATATTGAAAACGTAAAACGCAACAAAACTCGGCAGTAGAGGAGGACATAACTCTTGACGACGCGACGTGACGATTTACGAATTTTAAAAGTGTAGTCAAGTAACAAAATGAAAAACAAACAACTGAGGCTACCTTGCCGTCGTTACATAGAGAAATAGATTCTATCCATCCTCACCTGTCAGCCAACCGTCTGTGTCTCTCATGCGCGGCTATCGGCGCAAGCGCAGTCACGTTAGCGTGCGGCGCTAGTAGCGCACGTCCTACCGAGTTCCTCATGACCAGCCGCACACTGGTCTCATGCTCAGAACCTGCCGGCTCCGCTGTGCAGTATGTTGGTACTGCTACCTCTACGTGAATGGCCTGAGAAAAAAAGGAAAAGGGGCCGTATTACAACGTCTCAAAACCAGGCTTGTTATAAGTGAGTGAACGAGATGGCGCTAGACGACTTGTATAGCTCTGTCACTTTCACTCACCGGAACATGCCTGGCTTCCACATGTGACTGTTCATAAAATACCCTAGGCTGATAAAATTTTTGTTTTTCCTAAATTACATTATTATAGTTGAAAATATAAAAAGATGCTCCCCCCAGGGGGGCCGAGGTAGAGCCCCGCCTCCGCCCAACCTCCGTGGCGCACGTTCCATTGACATACTGCGACCTCCCACCAGGACTGAGAGGACTGAACTCTCAGCAGACGTTGTAATACGGCCCTAGGTAGCCTACCATGAACTCTTAAAGCGTGAGTCTTTCGGCTGTGGAAAAGAGATGGCGCTAGATGACTTGTATAGCTCTGTCTCTTTCCCACAGCCTAAACTGGATCGTGTTAAGGGTTCGTGGTAAGGTCTCTGGTCGTAATTTCCTAGAAGCTAACAGCTTCTCGTGATCAAAGGGACCATCATACATTTTTTTTTTTTTTTTTTTAGCGTGGTAAAATCATCAAATGAGTCCTCCAACCCCGGGCAGGGCGGGAGGGACTGTCAGACTTCTACTGACTAAAATCCACGGTGTCCTTCATAGCCTGTTACGTTCCGGGGTTACGGTGAGGGAATAATCCCGCGACCCCGGCAGGCTTTGGCCCTCTCTGAGAGGGGGGCCCCGTCATTATGCTGACGCTCTTTGAGGCGCGCGTGGGACACAACGCGCCGTCGACCCGGGCATGGTCCTTGGTCGGGCAGCGAGTTGCCCTTTACTCGCTGCCCGCATGCCCGCGCCTACGGTGGCCGGAGATCGTCGCGCGACGTCCGTCGCCGTGGGCGTCCTACACCGCGGTTGGGGCGGAGGGAGAACTCTGTCCTCTCTCGCTCGCGGCGCGCCTCCTCCTTCGCGAGCATTACTGCTTCGCAGAAGGAGGCGACCGCTTCCCACTCCGTCTCGCCCCGCAGCATGGCCGAAACCAATGCCGGGCGCGAGAGGTCTCCGCCTATCGCAGCCGTGAGGACACGTCGGTGCGCCGCCCAAGCTGGGCAGTCCTGCACCGTATGCTCCACCGTGTCCTCCGGGCGATCTTCGCAGTGATGACACCCAGACGTATCCTCCTTCCGCATTAGACACAGGTACCTCCCGAAGCACCCGTGCCCCGTGAGGACCTGCGTCAGGCGGAAGGTAAGGACGCCATGACTTCTCTCCAACCACTCCTCAAAGAGGGGTCTTACCGCCGCAATTGCGGCGTGCCCGGCCGTCGGTCGCGACAGTCGTTCCTTCCATACTGCCCTGAGATCGCGCCGGAGGTCTTCGCGCCGCGCCTCGACTTCGCGAGGCAGCGGGCTCACGCCCCGGCGCTGCGCCTCCACGCGCCACTCATAGACGCGCTGGAGGGCAGTCGCCTCCAGATCCCAAGGCAGCAATCCGGCAAGCAGGTTGGCCGATTCGCCGGCAATCGTGCGGTATCCCCGGATCATTCGGATAGCCATGACCCTCTGGCATGCGACCAGCTTCTGTGGTCGCGTCCGGATGCTCAGGGCCCACACAGGGGCCCCGTAGAGGGCCATGGACCGCACGACACCAGCGTACAGCCTACGGCAGGAAGCGTTTGGCCCGCTGAGATTGGGCAGCAGTCGCCTGAGGGCGGCCGCTGCACGGTTCAGCCTTGGGGCCAAACTCAGGAAATGCTCCCTGAAGTTCCACCGGCTGTCGAGGACGAGTCCCAGGTACTTCATCGTCCCCTGTACGCCGATTGGAACTCCTTCCACCGTAATGCTGTAACTCGACGGTGGCGCGTTACGGCGGCCATGAAAACACATGGCCTCCGTCTTGTGCAGCGCCACCTCGAGTCCCAACCGCCGGATCCTCTCGACGACTGTCGCGACCGCTTCCGTCGCCACGTCGGCCGCCGCCTGGTGCGACTCTCCCTGTGCAAGGACGAGCGTGTCGTCAGCGTAACAAATTACGCTGACGCCGTCAGGGAGGTCGCTGCGCAGCACCCAGTCGTATCCGATGTTCCACAAGGGCGGTCCCAGAACCGAACCCTGTGGAACACCGCACGACATCTCTCGCCGGTTCCACTCTCCCCGGTGACCGGGGTAGATGACGGCTCTGTCCGTCAGGTAGTCCTCGACTATTCGGCGGAGGTAGGTCGGCACCCGGTGATACCGGAGTGCCTCCCTGATGCAACTCCAGGGCAGGGTGTTGAAGGCATTAAGGGACCATCATACATAACCAAAAAGAAAACAACTCACCGTCTCCCTATAAATATTATTCCTTTCATCCTTATGCTGTGCCACTATGACTCCATATCCTGGCCTAACAGCTGTCAGCTCACCACCAGCAGTCACAGTCAAGGCACCATCACCATATGCCTTCCAACTTCCTCGTGGCAAAGACTTCATCTTCACCACGGTGCTCACTGCAAGAGCAAGTCTATCTCCGGTAGATAACTCCTTGGTATGACCTTCGACGGATGTTCTGATGTCTGATACTCCAAGGATCTCGAATGTACTATCCCAGGAACGAGTTTCTGCCGCCTGTAGGGAAGAAAAGGTTTAGAGCAACGACGATTTAATACTAGACTCCGCATACACGATATAACGAACAAAAACTATTCTGTCAACTCGCTGAGGTACTACGTAAGCGAGAAGACGGATATAAGACTTTTTTTGCCTAATGTGTTGACAGACATCGTTCCCCTCTTATTAGGAGTCTAGTATTATATCGTCGTTGGTTTAGAGAAAGGTGATAATGGAGATGGCAACTGGGGAACTAATGGCGCTAGCATAGCTAGTTCCCACCGTCGTCATAGGTTCAAATCTTATAGGTACTTCAAAATAGTACTACCTCATTGGTCGGATTAGGACCTAGCTATGGTGGCGCCACCTACAATTAGCTTTGACCGGCCTTCCCCATTATCAACATTTTCGAGGCTGTTTTAAAGTGACTTCCCAACTTTACAGCCCCTTCATTACTTTGATCTTTGGTGAGCAGTGGGACGGGAGTCGTGAATAAGACATTGATTACTTTGTAAGTACGCGAATTCGCCACTAGCGGCGCCTCGTGGCATGTGTCAAACATTTCTATACATTTGATGTTAGCGATCCCCAGCCCGCACTAAGTCACCGCTCCAAGCAGCGAGGTCGTGAACGAGACTTAAGAAAGTTAGAGATTGTATAGCGAAAAATAAAAAAATAAAAGTAGATTTGGCTTAGAGCTTACACCTTTCGCAGTATATTGTGTTTAATTTTAATAAAATTAAAAACATAACCCTCCTTCTGGCGCACTCGGGTAAAAAGAGCCAAATAATCTCGCTAACAAAACAAAAAACTCGAGACAAGGGCTTGAAATGTAGCTTGGCGTACACGCTCTTAGAATGCTCTGTTAGTTGATGAAAATCTTTAGTCTTACCTGTCCCATGTTCCTCACTCTAACATCAATAGTGATGACTCCTGGCTTCAATGGTACCACGCGCACGGATAGACCCTCGGCTACCGACCTTTCAAGCATATCTGTAAACATAAAAGTTTTGGTTGTACTGTGTAGAAGTGCCGGATACTCTGTTTCGCTTACGGCAAAGTCAATGGATGCAAAAATGGACGAAAATATTATCTGTCTTAAGGTATCTAAGGTGCCCGCACTCAGTCCTCCCAAGTGAGGCCACTTACCATCAGCATGTGTAGTATAGAGCCGGGCCGCGGCGGGGTCCCGCAGCGTCCACGTGACGCGCGGCGGCGGCTGCAGCGCGGCCAGTGCGCCCGCACTCAGTCCTCCGCCTCACTTACCATCAGCATGTGTAGTATAGAGCCGGGCCGCGGCGGGGTCCCGCAGCGTCCACGTGACGCGCGGCGGCGGCTGCAGCGCGGCCAGTGCGCCCGCACTCAGTCCTCCGCCTCACTTACCATCAGCATGTGTAGTATAGAGCCGGGCCGCGGCGGGGTCCCGCAGCGTCCACGTGACGCGCGGCGGCGGCTGCAGCGCGGCCAGTGCGCCCGCACTCAGTCCTCCGCCTCACTTACCATCAGCATGTGTAGTATAGAGCCGGGCCGCGGCGGGGTCCCGCAGCGTCCACGTGACGCGCGGCGGCGGCTGCAGCGCGGCCAGTGCGCCCGCACTCAGTCCTCCGCCTCACTTACCATCAGCATGTGTAGTATAGAGCCGGGCCGCGGCGGGGTCCCGCAGCGTCCACGTGACGCGCGGCGGCGGCTGCAGCGCGGCCAGTGCGCCCGCACTCAGTCCTCCGCCTCACTTACCATCAGCATGTGTAGTATAGAGCCGGGCCGCGGCGGGGTCCCGCAGCGTCCACGTGACGCGCGGCGGCGGCTGCAGCGCGGCCAGTGCGCCCGCACTCAGTCCTCCGCCTCACTTACCATCAGCATGTGTAGTATAGAGCCGGGCCGCGGCGGGGTCCCGCAGCGTCCACGTGACGCGCGGCGGCGGCTGCAGCGCGGCCAGTGCGCCCGCACTCAGTCCTCCCGCCTCCAGCCACACCGGGCTGGGAGAACCCACCAGGAGGGTCTGTATCGCTGCCTTTACGCGGATGCCCGATATCGGTATTACCTGTCAAAAACAATCAAAGTGGTAAGCTAAAGCCTCAGATATAATATATGTAACCGCCACAAGATTCCACATTTCCGCCATGAGAATAATACCAAAATTTTTACCTCAACTTCAGACTCAGCGCTCGCCATCTCAACATTGGCGATATCAGTGGCTACGAGCTTGATACGGGAAGTACCGATTGATAAGCCGTGGACGGTACCTGATGATGTCACCTGTCAAAGAAAAGTTTAATTAATTGGAAAGTAAATTAATTGTAAAATATGTGGCCAGCCACAATAGCTAGGTTTCCGGTAATATCACACTCGTGAAGTCCTGTTCGGAGCGTTATGAGTATGTTTTCTGTATCTTCTGTGCCGCAGCTGCAGGCGCGGCCGGCGGGACGCTTCATACATACCTCCACATGACTGAGTCCCGACGTAGCCTTGTAGTGCAGTGCGGCCAGCTGCGGCGGGGGCCCGCCCTGGTGCCGCAGCTGCAGGCGCGGCCGGCGGGACGCTTCATACATACCTCCACATGACTGAGTCCCGACGTAGCCTTGTAGTGCAGTGCGGCCAGCTGCGGCGGGGGCCCGCCCTGGTGCCGCAGCTGCAGGCGCGGCCGGCGGGACGCTTCATACATACCTCCACATGACTGAGTCCCGACGTAGCCTTGTAGTGCAGTGCGGCCAGCTGCGGCGGGGGCCCGCCCTGGTGCCGCAGCTGCAGGCGCGGCCGGCGGGACGCTTCATACATACCTCCACATGACTGAGTCCCGACGTAGCCTTGTAGTGCAGTGCGGCCAGCTGCGGCGGGGGCCCGCCCTGGTGCCGCAGCTGCAGGCGCGGCCGGCGGGACGCTTCATACATACCTCCACATGACTGAGTCCCGACGTAGCCTTGTAGTGCAGTGCGGCCAGCTGCGGCGGGGGCCCGCCCTGGTGCCGCAGCTGCAGGCGCGCGCCGGGCGGGACGAGGGCGCGGGACGGGACCACGCGGAGGGGCGGGAATACTAGCACCTGTGGAAACATGTTCGTGTTCAATAGGGGGCACGACGTGGTGTATTCCCGTTTGTCCCCTCGACTTCGTCCCACGAGAGGGACGAACGGGAATTTATAAAAAAATAATATTTAATTTGTTCCCGATCGTCCCAATCTTAATTCAAGAGGGGACGAATGGGAATATGTTCTCCGATTAGTGCCATTCGTCCCACTAAAAAAGATTTTTGTAGAAACATATTTAGTCGTTGTTGATAATTTACTGACCCTATTTATGTGTTAAAATAATGAGTAAGCTTTTCTAATCACTTACATAATGTAAAACGTAAAATCTTGCCACCGTACACATAAGCAACTGTGACTACAAAAAATAGTGACTTATATTTCAAAAGGAAACAACCCTAAAAAGATTTTTTTTTTTATTTTAAGCCCTGTACACTTATTTTTTAATCATAATTTTTAGTTATAAGGAGAATTTTATTCTTAATTTAAAAAAGAGGGACCGTCGGGAAAATAAATAATGAAATCCCGTTCGTCCCTTTCGGGGCATGAAGTCTAGGGGACGAACGGGAATACACGCTCGACGTGACGCGACGGTAGCGTGTCGCGCCGATGTTGGCGGTGCGTGATGATTCACCACGCCAGCCGCTCACAGGACAATGGACAGGGGCGGCTGAAGCGCGGCGTTACGTTTTCTACCGGAAATCATGAACGCGACGCGATGCTGACGGGACCTTTCCTACATTGTTACTATCACGCCGCCCGCGTCACGCTACCGCCAAGCTAGCTGTTTGTCAAAGCCTTATTTTAGTAGCAGCTGATAATGAATTTAAAAGGAAATTAGGGCTGAAAAATAATGGTGATAAATTACAGAGACATTACTTGTAAATTACTAGGATGTGATGGAGGGACTTTTTTCGTTTCATTTAACGTCGTTACAGGGAAAACTTAGTAAAACAATCTATTACATTTTAAGACAATTTTCAACATTGATCAACTAAAACATAATTAAAAAATAAAATAGAATCATTAAAACTCACCTCAACCTCAGGACTCCAGATCCCTCCAAACAGCGCCCTCACCCTCCCGGTGCCCTCCCGGAGGCCGCACAGTCCTCCGTCCCGCACGCTCACGTCTCCCGCGGCGCGGTACTCGGGCGCGCGGCCCGCTGTCAGGTAGCGGTGGGACACGCCCTTCACTAGCGCTGAGATAGGCACACATGCGCCCACGCCGACTGCGCGGGAGGTTGATACTTCCACACTTAGAACTTCTTCGATATGGACCTGTATGGAATAGAAATACATGGTCAAAGAATTTTATTTCTGACTTATTTTTTGTTTATGCGAAACCCGATACACCTGTCCAAAATTTTTGTGTAAAGAATCTATGTACAAAATTTTAAAACTGTATCATAAATAGTCACAAAGTTGTAAGTTATATTACCTGGTTGTCTGTTCAAAAACATGCTCATTTCGCGGTACACCCGCGTAAACGGCGTCTCCTGTGTTATGCACTCGTGATAATAGTTTGGCAATAGGTACCTAACCGTACAGTGATTGTATTGTAATTATCTGGTAATAAAATTTGATTAAAATATAAGAATAGTCAACAAATTATTGAAATCGACTCAGTTACTGATTCTGAACAAACTATATTCAGGTTTCGCATATACTAAAAATAATGTTGTATAATCAAAAATGCGTCAGAACTCACCTCGATGAGCTGCCTCTCTCCCTGCACACACAGGTCCGTGACCAGCAGGTCGTATGTCCCCGGGCCGGGCACGGTGGCCGCGAGCGCGCCGTCCTCCACCTCGGCCGCGACCCCCTTGGGGGCCTCCACCGCGTACCGCCCGCTGCCGCCCGACACCGTCGCTATGTTGCTCACTGTCTCACTTTCCCACGCTATGTTCACCTGGGAAACAACGAGTTTCGAATCGACCGATTCGAACTACAAGTGAAAATCATCCTTACCACTACGACATATGACATAAAACGGGCGGTTGTCTACGGATAGATGGAAAACAAAAAAGACTCTCGCTACGACGACGTCAAGTCAATCGAAACACTATTTCGTAGTAACAAGGACGTTTTTCATTTTTAGTTGCTATAAATTGCTGACATTACCACAGAAAAATACAAGAAATCTAATTTTTTTTTTTTATATTAGGATACTTTTTTTTTGCCCTAAAAAAATGGGCGTTTAATAATCTCACTTTAACAACAATGATCTCCTTTTTTACCTTGATAGGGTCGCATTTCAACGGAGCGACGACTCTTGCCTGAATTGATGCAGTGGCATCAGGAATGCTTGCTTTCAACACGCCAGTCCATCCAATAGCTAAATCATCTGCTACCACTACCTAAAAATAAATACAATTAAAAAGTTTGCAAAATATGTAATGCTTATGGGAATACGAAATTCATTTCAAGGAGCCGGCTTAGGGAGTAGGCACACTTTTAGAGCTCTGTACAGCTTATGTCCATATAAAACAACGATTTTCGCAACGGCGTCTTCACTTTCCACTTGACGCAGGTCCTCATCGAACACGGAAGTTTCAGGAGGTACCCGAGTCTGATAAGGGGGGAACAAACGTCTGGGGTGTCACCACTGCTCAAATCGCCCGGAGGACACGGTGGAGCATACGGCGCAGGACTGCCTCGCTTGGGCAGAGCACCGCCGTGTCTGCTAAGTACATCCGCGTCTTTTCAGCTTTCCCGAAATGAGGAGAAATTCTTACGACGCTGTAGGCGACTGATAAAAGCGGAGCTGTATAAGTGTTACCAAAAACGGTAAGCAACGCGAAAGGAGTTGAATAAGTGTGCGTATTCCCTTAGAGGGAGTCAAAGTGATTAAGTGATGCAATTTGGGAGAAGGTAATCTTATTTCGTAACATTATTTTGTTTTTGTTTTGTCAGTAAGACTCTAGGAAATCTAAAGTTGACCAGCCTTTTCCGGCAGAATCTTTCGATCAGCGTAGAAAGAAAACAAGAGATGAAAAAAAAATAAAAGAAAGAGAATAAATTAGCACCACTTACTCACGATAATAATCATGGTATAAAGGTAGAAGTGTAAATTTTAATATTTTGAACCATATTTCTATAACATTACAGTACTTACTTGATAATACTTAAACGGTACCGGCACAGGCACATATTCAGGGTGAGTTTCAACAAACAACCTGTTAGTTGCCTTGTACTGTAAGCCGGGGTGGTGAGGTTCAATTTCCCATGACATCTTAGGACCGTTTTCGTCAAGAAGTTCGCGACCTATCGCGTCTAGAAGTGTCACTTTCACTGATAACTCTTGACCAGGACGAAGCCAGATTCTGTAACAAAATATTTATTTTATTTTATTTTATTTTATTACTTTTAAGAAACTTACAGCTAATACATTAGTCTAAAAATTTAAATGTACAGAAGAAAGCCAATTATAAGTTTCCACTAATTAAAAATGTATAGTATTGACAAAAAAAGCGAATAGTTCAAATGAACAATTAACAATAACACGAGAAGCAATGAAAAAGTTACGGACCAAGATTATTTACAATTTAGTTTTCAAAGAATATTGTACTAATTACTTTCTTTAATTCCTTAACACTAGTTTTAAACAGATCAAGCTCAGTCTCATGACAAACCCTATTGAAAGTTTTACATGCTCTAATGATAAATGAGTTCTGTCTATATACAACCTTTACTATAGGTACATTAAGGAGATGAGGTCTCCGAAGAAACACAGTTGGTACACGAAGTCCAATCTTGGCCACCAGCTCAGAGACGTCAATAGATCCGTTCATTAGGTTAAATAAGAAGGCGAGATCTGCAATCTTTCTTCGTTCTTGTAAAGGAAGAATATGAAATTTCTTACACCGACTTATGTAATTAGGAAGATAACAGTTCGAGCGATATTGTGTGTACCTTAAAAAGCGCCTTTGGATACATTCAAGGCGATTAATATAAATATTGTAACTTGGATTCCAAATCTGAGAAGCGTACTCGAGATGGCTACGAACAAAAGCACAGTAAAGAATCTTCATTGTTTTAACATTCTTAAACTCCGAGGAGACCCTAAAGATAAAGCCCAATGCTTTGGAAGCCTTGTTGACTACATTGTTAATGTGCGCATCAAATATTAGCTTTGAGTCAAAAGTTACCCCGAGATCCTTGATGACGCTGACTCTGGCAATTAAGGTACTCGTTAGCTTGTAGTCATACTTGATAGGATTCGGCTTGCGAGTAAATGTACAGACATAACATTTGGAAACATTTAAATCTAACCTATTTCTAACACAGTAACTATGAAACCGGTTCAGATCCTCCTGTAATAGGTTTGCATCCTCAATGGTTGATACTTGACTCAGAATTTTCATGTCATCCGCATATAATAAAATTTTAGAGTTTAGAAAGCAAGAGGCAATGTCATTAACAAAAATATTAAACAAGGGAGGTCCTAATAAGGATCCTTGCGGGACCCCTGACGGAATGTACATGGCTCTAGAGGTGTAACCATTGAGGACTACAGTTTGGCATCTATTTTCTACATATGATGTGAACCATCTATACAAGTTACCTCTCACACCAATAAGTAACAGTTTGCGCATAAGAAGCGCATGATCTATTCGATCAAAACATTTGCTGTAGTCAGTGTATATAACGTCGACCTGAGACCTCTTGGACATATAATCTGACAGATAATCACTAAAAACGACAAGATTTGATGTAGTGGACCGACCTTTTATAAATCCGTGTTGGTGTTCTGAAAAACTTAATTTAAGTGAGGAAGAGAGTTGTACATGTACAATTTTCTCCATAATTTTAGCAAACACACAAAGTTTAGAGATCGGTCTGTAATTTTCAATATTGTCCTTAGGTCCTTTTTTATGAATCGGCGTTATATACGCCGACTTCCAGATACTAGGCACCAGTCCTAAGTCGAATGACCGTTTAAACAACACTGTCAATGGGACGGATAGACACCTAGCACATTTTGCTATAAAAATTGGTGAGATATTATCGGGGCCAGCAGACTTGTTAATGTCAACTTTCTTTAATAACCTAAATACCTCCTCCTCCCGCACATCAACAGAGTAGAGATCTGATATAGGGGCAGAGGCTTGATCCTCGTGTTGATTAGTTGTCGCAGGGGAGGACTCATTTGTATCGTGTCGTTCTTGAAAATTAGAGAAGAAATAATCGCCAAACATATTGCAAATTTCCTCTCCATCACTAGATGAGATATCACCAAATTTTAATACCGATGGGTAACAGTTGGTTTGCTGTTTGGATTTGACGTATTGCCAGAAAGCCTTAGGATTTTTGGAGATGGCTAGCTCGATGTTTGCTATATATTTTATTTCTTGTTTCTTCGTTTTATTTTTTTGGTTGTTTGATTGCTAACAGCTCTTTGAAGTACGCGTGAAGCATGACATGCCGTCAACCCGGTCATTGTCCATGATCGGACGGCAAGTCACGGAGTCACCCATTACTCGCAGTCGGCATTCCCGCGCCTAAGGTCGTAAATCGCCTCGCAACGTCCCGTCCGCAATTGCGGTATACCTGTTTATTAGCGTCCAACGACGATATAACACTAGACTCGTAATAACAGGCGACCGATGTCTGTCAACACATTAGGCAAAAAAGTCTTATATTCGTCTCATTTCGACCAATCCTGTGAGCCGTAAACATACGTTGAGACAGCACAGACCTTGAGTTAGCAAATCACAACGCAGTACCCCGTCCCCCTCGCTTACGTAGTACCTCAGCGAGTTGACAGAATAATTTTTGTTCCTTAGATCGTGCATGCTGAGTCTAGTATTATATCGTCGTTGTTAGCGTCTTTCACACTGTCTCACGTTCTTTAATACATACTTGTGTGGTATGGAGCAGTTTCCGGGCGTGTCTGGCGGCTCGAGCCTTACGCGCGACACGTGCGGCGCACACCGCGCCTCCAGCGACACTGACTCACGTTCTTCGTCTGTTTGTGATGTTAACTCCAAACGGGCCTCGCCTTTCTGTGGACAAGAAGGACAGTTTCAGGCTGTAAAGTACTTTGCTTTTATAGTACAGTCAGTGCTCCTCAATACATGACCAATCTTAATAGAATACGAGGGAAGGTAATAATAATAATTCCACAACTATCAAACAACGCCATCTAGTCCCAAGCTAAGCAGAGCTTGTGTTATGGGTACTAGACAACTGATAAACATACTTTTCTAAATACATAAAAATATTATAGATAAATTACACCCAGACACAGAACAAATGATAGTGTTCATTACACAAACATTTGTCCTGGTTGAGAATCGAACCCACGACCTCCGGCATAACAGTCAGGGTCACTAACCACTAGACCAACAGGCCTGTCCGGGTGGATCAAGTAATGTCAACTACTGACCGACAAGCTTATACAGTTGAGATCAAAATTATCGGATGCATCAGTCCGACGCAACCTAAAACAAACGATAACAAACTACTCTGTTGAAAAAGCACCGTCGTCGCGCGTTCTAAAACGCGTCTAAAAAATGTGCTGAGCATAGGCTTTAAAACACAAATAAGAAAAACATACAAATAAAGTTCACGAGTTATTATTAGCTACCACAACTGCTCAACGTATACAAACACTGTCAGTTATGCGATTAAGTATTAGAATTTCAATAAAAGCCACTTACCCTACGACACTTGAAGGTGAACAGTTGAACATCAGGGTACTTGTGAGGGGGTGCTCCATCTCGCTTGTTTATCTCTGCGACCCGAGTGTCGTGGGACACCGGGACCAGTGCTTCACCTTCTGCTAGAACCTGGGAAAAATAAGATTGTTTAGTACATCTCAGTAAACGAGGCTGAATAGAAAACTAGTAGAAAATGTATTTGATGTATCAGGTTAGAATAAGGCCTAAGATGGAGCGAGCTCAACCAGGGGGTATTACGTCTTAAAACCAGGCTTGTTTCAGTGAGTGAACGAGATAGCGCTAGACGACTTGTATAGCTCTGTCACTTTCACTCGCCGGAACAAGCCTGGTTTCAATACGTTGTAATACCCCTCCAGATGGAACTCCTGCGCTTCTACAAAACTTTTTGGCGTTACTCCAACAGGATGGTGGTATGGCTCTGGTGCGGCCTAACACCACCACTGAGATCGGTAAGCCACCATCACATTTTTGTTATTCAACGTCAAGAGTTACACCCAGACACAGAACAAATGATCGTGCTCATCACACAAACATTTGTCCTGGGTGGGAATCGAACCCACGACCCCCGGCATAGCAGTCAGGGTCACTAACCACTAGACCAACAGGCCAGGTTATCCATCTAAGAGACCTGTGATGATATTACATTATCAGGTGGCGTCGTAGGGCATCTAATGGGCGGATATAGAGGGCTTAGTGCTGAAAGTCATATCAAGAGACCCGTAAAACTTACCGGGAGTATAGCACCAGGCAAGGCAGCAGCGTTCTGTGGCCACAGTAGAGTGGGAGCCGCGCGCACTGCCACACGAGTGGTGTCGCCGATACGACCGCGAGACACACGCACTGTGGATATACCGCGGGTACTCCATGCACATTCTATGACGCAGCACGCACCATCTGCAGGAAGAAAATATGTTGAAATAGAATGAAGATAGAATGAAGATTGTAAAGCATGTGTATGGTGTATAGTGGTATCGAGTGAACCGGCTTCGCCGAGCGCTGTGCATCTAATGGCGCATTTACATTAGGTCGGTCACCGAAGGCGGCGACCGCATTCGGTTCAACTGAGCTGCGGGATGCGGGCGACGGGCGATGGGCGGGACACGGCGCACTCGACACCGACAACGAGCTCAACCGAATACAGCTCAACCGAATACGGTTTAACCGATTAATGTAAATGCGCCATAACAGCTCTTTCACGACTCATGCCGCTGTGTGCGGTGACTTCGCGCGGGGTGGCAAGCGAATTCGCGAATACACCATTATAAATAAGAAACTAGCTATTATTGAGCAATTTTCAATAAAATTCTCGGGGTGTTGAGTTTAAAATGCGAGGATTTTAGTCAGTACATGTCTGACAGTCCCTCCCGCCCTGCCCAGGGTGGGAGGACTCATTTGATGATTTTACCACGCTAAGAAAAAAAACCCTAATTTAAGTAAAACAAGAAAAGTCCTTATACAGTCATGAATGTTCAAGAACGTTACAATTGGCTTGAATGAAAATTCAAACCAATTGCAATCGAATATCGAGTCACTAAAGAAAAATAACTAAATACAAATTTCCTCAAACAATGTCACGTAAAATTCTAAGAGACATAAAAGTGGTCATACTAACCTATAGGTTGCACCCAGTTTGCTGCAGTAACATTCTGTGGTTCGGGACCTTCCAGCAACGTTACAGCGAACGCTCCACAGTTGCACCTGCGAAACCAAATTATATTCGATCGTTATGCCGGCCACACACGTTACTGTATACTTGCGCAAATCCAGACTTGCGCAAGTATACTGCAACATAATTATGTGGGAAGATAATTGCACAAATTTTTGACACAGTGACTGTCCTGTATTTGTGCAAGTCTAGATTTGCGCAAAGAGGAACCGGGTATGGCCGGCATTAAAGACTGCTGAGCGATAGCGAACGGAACGAACAGAAAAGCTCTTTGTAATCTTTAATGGATATTCAACTTTATTTACTAGGGTTTAAAGTTGAAATCGTATTAGAGACTGCTGAGTGTTCACCTTTATCGATTGCCGTTTGGCTACAGGGCCAGACTTGCCACGGCGACTCAAGTCAGTCAAATTGCATCATTGTTTCGTAGTGGCAAGGACGGTTTTCCTTTTTTAGTTAGTAAGAATGGTAAATCACACGAATTATGTCATGAGCAAGGGCGTTTTATCGTTGTATTTGTCACAGTTTAAGATCCAGCACGTTATGTTGTCTTGCAATTCTTTCATTGCAATTTAAACTTTATGTCAATGGTAATAAAACTTATTTTGCTTTACTTACGTATGAAAGTTGAACAGTTCACCAGTTTCAGGGTTGGTAGCTGTTAGCGCTATGTGCAGGTGATGAGGCTTGCCGACGCGAGCGAATCCAGAACTTGATACTTGAAGCAATTCGAATGGTGTTGATAGTACTCTGTAAAGAAATGTGAGTTAATGTACAGTCACGAGCAATAGTATGTATACACTAAGCAGTATTCAAAAGCGATGTTCTGCTACCATATTGATTAAACTTTTGCTTTTTCATTAGACTTCTATTTTGGAAGCCATACTATTACGAAAGGTCTTATTTCAAAGTGGAAACCAGTATTTCACTAGTAATTTGCGTTTGAATTTTAACTTGAGTCACGAGCAATAAGATTTTAACTTGAGCACTGATACAGTTACTGCTTAGCAAAATTTTTTGAAAGAATTAATGAGAATAATTAAAAAATATTTACTGTAGATTAAACCGTAGTAGATAACCAAACATGGCAATGAATCCTTTCAAAATGGAAGAAATGTTTGAAAGTATTTATACAAACTTTAAAACTACAAATGGCCAATATGTCACACACAAGCAAGTAATGTTTATAAGCTTGCTTCTGACGTCACGTCGCTCTCGAATTTTGACGCGTTATATCTTTGATATTTAAAAAGATATTACGCATCAAAATTCATTCATTGGACAAAAGAAGAAATACGTATCCATTTTTGTTCAAAACTCTTAGGGGATGCGATATCAAATTGCATCAATTGACGATATCGGTCAGATATCACACAAGCATCCGGCCGAAGAAAATGTATGGACAAAATGGAGTCGCACGGATTGACGAATCGCTCACAAATCTCTTCGATATCGAATTGCATATGTACGTCCTAATGACAATGCACATGATTCTGTGTTCAAAATTCGATTGCGTAACTACTCGTCTCGTGCGACATCTATATAAAACCAAAGACAAGGTTTCCAGCGCCTTTATGTCGTAGTAGTAAAGTTGATTTTTGAAGTGAACGGTCGAATTGCATTGCATCACTCCACTAGTAAATACGTGCGACTTAAATCGGCAATCGCCTCGATATCGCACGAATCGCGTCGCGTCGCAACGCGCCGTGTAGATAATAGTAAAGTCCCTTACTGACGGACTGATTTAATTTGCAATTTTATGATAATGTCAACATGTCTATTTTTAAAAAACTTTACATATCTCTTGCTCTGTAAGTACACCCTTACACCCCTGAATGCCGGGGTGTATGACTATCATTACAGCATAGGTTTTGGAATTTGAAAAAAGAACTGTCATACTCATACTGCACGAAGAATATTTTTTAAAAATTTTTTTTTTCTCGGTATCGATTAATTACTCGAATCGGAATCTAGACAATTTATTTTATAAAGATTTTATTTTAAATATGGAACTATTTGTTTCCACATCGTATGTTAGATGAAATCGATTTAAAAATCAAACTGGCCAGCAAGATTTGACGCGCTTGCGTGCGTGAAAAAAAAAAGGCAGTCTACTAGTAGGCGCGAAAGCATCGCGAAAATAATTAATTTTCTAGTTTGAGTTCTTTTTCAATAGTAGATTATTATTAACCAAGTGAACCTCAAGTCACTCAAACTCAAGTCTTATCATCACAAACTCATATTCAAACTATAAATATACCTAAAAAGAACGTGACCATATCTCTTACAAATTGTAATAATTTTACTATTAATTTTAATTTATATGATTCGCTTCGCTCAGGCGCCAAAAACCTCGTATGCAATTGATGTCATACAGCCCTTGGTTAATAATCTACTATTAACGTTCGACTTACTTTCCAATAGCCTTCACATGAGGATAGTTCTTCAATTGCACTCTAACTCCCACCTCGCCGGTCCCTCGGATCGTCACAACGCCGTCGGTCGTTAGAGAGAGAGGACCTGGTGCTATCTCGGTCTCTATCTCCGACCACACGACGGGCTCGTCGCCTCCACCAATGTGTTTGAGTTTAATTTCTCTGAAAATAAATTTACTCATTCAATCTTACTTCTACAGCTTGGCCAGAACGTCTTGAAACGGAACTAATATTTTCGTTTGCTGACAATGTTTTAAAATCTTTGATATTTGATGTAAACAAAGGCGCAGGTTTGTTAGATTTATTACTGTGCCATAAAACTAACGTAATAAGTGAAAATAAATAAAATAAAATCTTTCAAAGTGCTGGTAGCGAGAGCACAGTGGCGACTTCCGGTTTTCTACTGTTTTTTTCCAAGCTGTATGTTGTCTGTATGCGTAGATCTTTCACACTCAACATCGTCATCTGCCTAGCCTTTTCCCAAAAACGATTACTTACTGCACTGTATCCGTCCATGCTACATATGTATGTGGTGGTACTATTTCTAAAGGATCCACTGCAACCGCTGTGACTTGACCTTCCACCTGCAAAGAAAATTATTATGATTTCAAATCCCAATAAGTATTTAAAAAAAAAACTGACATCCAATAATGATGCGGAGCCCTGAAATAAATACAGTAGAGCGTCGTTTATCTGAACGTCGGTTAACCGAACTGCTAGCTCTCACTATGCGCTTACAATCTTCCTTCATAATGTGCACAGCACAGTAGTGCAACTCACTTCTTGGGTTGTAAAAAAAGTCATAGTGAACAGGTTTCTTCTGGGTAAGCTCAGTTCATTGTAGGCTTTTTCTCTGTCCCCTTTAACCTGGACTAGAGTCAAGAGCAAACCCATCTCAAACAAAAAACATGGGGTAGTTCGATGACCCGAAAAAAAATCGGTTTTCCGAACACCCATGTCCCCCAATTAGTTCGGATAATCGACGCTCTACTGTACCTATTTTTCAAATTTTTTAATTTACCCTACAACTGTGTTTTAGGGACTTTACCTATGGCGCGACGCGATTGCAATTCGACCGATTCCAACTAAAAGTGAAAATCAACCTTTGATTTTCACTTTTAGTTGGAATCGGTCGAATTACAATCGCAACATGGGGAAAGTCTCTTAGTGTGAATTTAACTCAAGATTTGCTGAGATTTTCTTTTTCATACATAGATATATGATTACGTCAGGGTAAAGATAATTTAGTAAGATAGACTTTATTATGATAGATTTAGAGCTTAGAACTTACATATTAAGCTTTGTCTTAATAGATGTTGGAGTGGCATTTGTCTGTCCAAGATCATGAAATACATACCTTCTTTGAAAAAGTCCTCCCAGCTATAGAATACAACCTCGCAGTGATAGTCAAAGACCCCGCATTCTGTGCAACCGCATCAGTCAACGTTCCATTCTCCGTAGACCGCAACAGATCAACATTAGCTTCCCCTTCCACTGCCAATCTTATCAGTATTTGATCACCAGCAGTCAATGCATGTCCTTTATCATCTAGTACAATGCAATGTACTATAAACGGTTCTCCTCGTATCAGTAAGTTTGAAGGACGTAATGTAACACGGATGCTGTGTGCCCCTGCAACAGTTAGCGTTGCTGTAGCAACCTCTGTTGCTCCGGACATGAGGTACACGATGGTGGTGCCTATGTCTGTGCCTCGGACCAAGCTTACAGAGTCTTCTAGGAGGGCTATGTTGTTGTCTGGCACTTTTAAGTAGTACATAGTGTCGGATATGTCTTGAACGGTAAGACGGCCTGCGCGTGCGCGTACGACTCTGTGGGAGAAATTGTTTTAATGATATTTTACTACTATGAGGTGAGATTTTTAATTTTTATGATGATATTGGGTTTGTAATCCTTATAACTTAACTATGAGACGTGTAAAAACATTGCGCGAGCAGATTCGCAAAGCAGCCGCACAAAAGCCGAGACAAAAACGTGCACCAGAACATGTCGCCTGAGCGCATAATGCTGGCTCAGCCTTACCGAAGCTCGGCTTAGGCGCGTGGGACAGTCTCTTGCAAGAAATCTACAGGCCTAGGGCTCGCGAGACATATGTGGCAAACATTCGAGGCTGCCTCGCGATGCTGCTCGCTCATGCGGTCAGCACGCGACAATGGGGATGGCAACTGGGGAACTAATGGCGCTAGTATAGCTTGTTCTAAGCATCGTCATTGGTTCAAATCGTATAGGTACTTCAAAATAGTACTACCTCATTGGTCGGATTAGGACTTAGCTATGGTGGCGCCATCTACAATTAGCTTTGACCGGCCTTCCCCATTTACTTCTATTGTTGCGAAACAATAACTAATAAATAGTTCGAAATAAATTACAGAGAGAATTTAAAGTTTATTCTTATTTTATGTTAATTGTCGTTTCTTAAATAAATATTAACTTACCTATATTTGAGAGTATCACCCGGCGCAATACTTGCCGTAGCAGGCATCAACACAACACTAGCTATGACTTGCAAGTTGAAATCCGTGCATATGACGTCATCAAGACACGCAGTGACGCGCGACTCGCCCATTGCCTGACCATAGAGAAGAACGGAGTGTGAGCGAAGACCTCGCGCTTCGAGTTCCGTGACTCCGCGGGGTGCTTCATAGTCTGTGTCCTTCCATCTGACTAGCCTAGAGAGTAAGAATAGAGTTTGAGAAAGAGTGAGAGAAGCAGTACTAGAACCCAAACTGTGCTAGATTATGGAATCAACACAATGGTTTCACACAAATTATGCATAATTTGGCATCATCATCATTCATTGTAACTCACAGTAATTAGATAGTCTCTTGAACTTTGAATTGAAATTAATGATTTCTTTACTTGCAAGAAAGTTAATTCCATAGTGGGGATGTAATTAATATTACACCCATATTTAGCCTGTAATTTTTAATACCCATGTGAGGTTGCGTTTCTATTGAAGCGGAGCAGAGCGGTGAACGATGCACCAATCACATGGCTTGAAATCCACATCTCTTCTCCACTCAAGCCGTGTAATTGATGAATCGCTCCGCTCCGCGTCAGTGGAAACGCAGCCTTATACCTATGACTCAATGTATTATCTGATGAATTTTGCTTATTTCCTTCAACTTGGGGAATCATTATTAAATTCCCACAATGTAAGACATTCAATTGAAAATAATGATTGACAGACAGGCACATAATTAGCATTACATAAATTACAATGATGAATGGAGCAGAAACTGACACAAAAATACTAACCATGGCTAAATGCCAGAAAATTCTATGAAATGAAATATGTACTTACGTAACCAGAGGATCTTCACCAGCATTGCTGCCAAGATTCTCTATAGTCCATGTGAAGGTTATACCTTCCAGAGTTGAAAATTTATTTCCTAGAAAAATGTTTGAAAAAATTAGTTATTCAACTACATTTTAATAACTTGCTACTGCCTGTGGCTTTGCTCAACCCCACCCTTCAATAACTTGTTAGATGGTCTTTGGGATTCAATTCCATACCAAAATCATCATAATCAGTTAAACCATTTTAATTAACTTTTTAAAACTTTAAATCACAGTATTGTAAAATCAACTATTGTCAGCCTTCCATGATAAGCGGAAGGCTTATCATGGAAGGCCTGCAGAGCTCATATAGGTGTCATAGCTATCTCTGACACAATAGAATGAACATATCCTTACAAGAAAAAGACTACAGCTCTTGAAAACCAAACTCTTAATACAGTAAGCTATTTTTACTGAAACATACCTTGGTCATCATATGCAACAATGTCAAAAGCTTCTGGGGCTTCCTCTAGAAACAGGTTCCAAGTTGTACTCATCACTTTTATGGACCTTATCTTGTCTATGTCTACATCTCCTCGCAGAATCTGGACAAAATAAAAATGAAACATTAACTTCCAATCTTTGAAGAATTTGGTAGAAGCTACTGAAAATTACAAAGTATAAACATCATTAAAAATCTTTGTAACCAGCTTGTTGAAGAATTTTGTTATCTTATAATATTTATAAGCAAACCCAGATCCATAAAACTGAATATTCCATATTCAATTTATTGTCTGGCTATTCAAAAAACTAAAGACAACATTTAACATAAGCATCACAGCAGAATTATCAGCTTTTTGTAAGCCACACTTTGAAATATGTACCGTAAATGTGTCTGATAAGGTGATAATTTAATAATCCTATGTAAATAATAGTTTCCAACGAAAATAGGATGTAGTTTCCCGCCTTTTCAAGAAATCGTACTTTACCTCGCCTGAGTTGACTTCCTCGGCGAGAATGATGACTGAGCCAGGTGGTACGCATGACTTGGAGACCGAAACTCGAGCCGCCCGGGAACAGTGGCCTATAGCATCGTCGTACAGCGGCTCCAAATCTATGATGTCATCGCGAGACAAACTCCTACGAAAAAAACACTTTCACATTATCGTACTGGAAAAGAAGCTAAAGACAAGTAACATTTAATAAGTTTTCTGTTTGGACTTACCATGTGTAACAGCCTCCCTCAATGATTTCGAAGGTAAAATTGATATACAAATCTTCAAACCAAGGCAACAACACCCTTGGCGTGTTTATTTTAGCACCATCACATGTGCACGCAAGTAAACACAGTAGCGATAAGAAAACAGCAGTCTTCCTAGTCTCCATGATACTATTTTACTTTATACATCAGCAAATAATCAAAATAATATCACTATTTTGAAAATCTAACCTATTCCTTGATCGGCAAATCGCGCATTTCATTCAAAATTTTGACAGTAGTCTATGGCAGTTTTTTTTTGTCGAACTTCAAAATCAGAGTAAAACTACAAAATATCGACTATTGTCTATTGAAAATCGACTTTTACAACTACAGTGTGCACGGTACACTGACTTCCGAAAGAAAAGTTATTTTTCAGTTTATTGTGGTGGTTTTTGAAGTCGGTAATTTTTTTTAAAGTTTATTATCACTGTTCAAATAATGCAAACCAAAATCTTATCAAAATGCGTTATTTTCTTACATGTGCACTAGAATTTGGAATACTTAGTCACGGTAGGTAACAATAATAAAGCTTTTTTCCGTTTTTCGTGCTTTCCGAATCATTGAGGAAACTCGCTTTGACCACACTTTGACAGATAGTCACTTATCTACCGATGAACCAAACCAAACCATAGTAGGCTACCTTGATAGTTGAAAGAACTCTGCGCTGCGGCTGTTATTATTAAAGCTAAAGTCGGTTTTTTAATCTCGTAGACTGAATTCACAGGTGCAAATGGCAAACTGACATAAATTTCAATAGTTTTTATGTCAGTTTTGATGTCATCATTTGTCAATTTGGTCTACGAGATTTAAAAGACAAACTATAGGTACAAACTGAGACCACGTACGCAACGTTTGCAATACGTTATTAAATCTAAATAGTTGAATTTGTATGCCTAGAAACACACTTATCATAATAGGCATTTCTAGGCATACAAATTCAACCGTTTAGATTAACGCATTGCATACGTTGTGTACGTGGGCTCAGTTTGTCCCTAACTTAATAGGCTTGGAGTGGCCACAAGGTCCTCAATAAAAATCGAAAATCGACTAAAAGTTTTTTCGGTTCTGAAACTGTGGACCTGCACAGTGCACAGAAAAAAAAAAGACAAATGTCAAAATGTTAAATATGGCTGCTGTGTATTCGTCATGTTTTGTGTCGTATTTTACATGATTTTTTTAAATAAAAGGCAAAATGAGTACGATTAGTAATTAAAGTGAGACAATATAAACGCTCTTTAGCATTAATAAACTATTGAAATAGCGCTCAAGTGTCAGGAATCATCATGTCTTCAGACAAGGCTACTGAAATAAAAGGCAACGAGATCGATAAAAGCAAACGTCGTCATAAAACTGACGACACTGTTATTGCGACAGCGGCATCAAACGGCGTTGAAGATACAGTGCAATTCGCGAAGATGGAGTGCGCGGACGAAAGCGCGGGCAAGCCTACAGAGCTGTGTCTTCAAGGCAACACTCACTTGATTTCTAGTACAACGAGTAGTTTGGCCGATACGCCCGGTGATTCTGGTGTTTTGTGTTTAGATAGTGAAGCCTCGGAGGCCACGAGCCAAGCGCTCATGTCGCACAGTCTCATAGGGGCCGAGGAATTAGCGTGTGACAGTGTTTACGATGCCCCGCCGTCCTGCTCTCAGGACATGATCAAGAGTACCACCAGTAGCATCATGACTCGCAGTGATATCGACAACCAGAACATTGGTGTGCCTGATGACATTGTACCAGAACTCATAGTTGAGTCACATAAGAAACCCTATGAAAACTTGCCAGATTTAGTGTTAAAAGCTTTAGAAAGTGAAAAAGGTGCTGAAGAATCCCGAAAGCCTGCTTTGAGGAATGAGCCAAAGAAGTCTCTCTCAGAGGATATTGTTTACAGAAGAAGATGTCGGAAAAAGTCACAAAGTGGACCAAGTTCTCAGAAGAAAAGAGTTTCATTCCATGAAGACATATTAAACAATACCAAAACAGACAACATTCACATTGAAAGAGGTTTTGTATCATATGGACCTGATAGTTCATACTGTGATAGGTTTAGGCAAAAGAATAACATTGTGACTGACAGGTTCTCATGGTGTGCCTCAGGGGACAGGACACCAAAGTATGCTGCTGATGTGGCTCAACAGACTATGTCAGATATCCTTACTTATGGTGACTCTAAAAATGACCGGAGTGGTATTTTTGAATACTGTCAGAATTATAAGCAAGAAAACCAGGACAATAACAATGATAAAGACAACAATAATGAGCCCCGGCCTTCTGGGAAGCTGTACGGATGTGACTCAAACAGCTCTGATTCTAATTTCAGCTGCGACTCTGAAACTTCATCCAGTGACTCATCCTCATCTCATTCAAACAAAACTGAAACTTCAATGTTGCACAGAAAATGTGACACAGCTCAGAAATCCTACTCCTGTGATGCATTTGAAAACAATGGCCATGTTGCATTTATGAGGAAAACATATTTTTCTGAAGCTGATATTGATCAGTCTACTGATAGAATGAAAATGCCTCTTGAAGTTTCCCACAGTCCAAACACAGTGAAATCTGTGTTGAAAAAGAAACGCTACATAACTACTAGTATTGTTGAAGAAAGGAAATCACATAACAAAGTATTAAACCTGCTGGATGCTAACAATATCATAGATTCTTTGAAGAACTTTTACAAAAACTTCAATTTCAACTTTGCTCCAGAAAAAGGTTTGCCTGAAAACAGTTTGGAATTGAACAATGTTGTTGAAGCTTTGCCTTGTGATGTTAATCATAATAAAAAGCTATCTAAGAGCTTAGATTCTGGTTTCCAGGCTGAGGATGAAGATGACTTTGTTGAAATCAATTTGAATGGTCAACCATTAGATACTGCAAAACCTAAAGAAATTACTACACCATCAAAGACTGCTGTGGCAGGTGATAGGACTCCCAATGAAGGATCTCCAAGGCATAAACTCACACTGAACATGAAAGCTCAACTTGATAAGAAACCTAACAAAGCTGATCTCCCATCACTTAGCAAGTATGTTGTAAACTGTGAGAGTACTGTATATGAACACAAGGGGGTCTCCTACAGCTATGTCCATGATACATTCCAAACAGCTTTTGATGCTCCTAAAGAGACTTTTGTCCCTATCCCTGAGACAACACCAGTAAAGGAGCTGGTCACTAGCACAAGTAAAGTTGACCTCAACAAATCTACTGATACTGACTCTTCAAGCAAGACTTCCACACCCAAGAGACAGTTCAATAAAAATGTTCAAGACGAGACTGAAGCTAAAAATGGCATTTCCAAGCATTTGTCCTCACCTAAGAAGCAGAATGTAAACAGATACAGTCGTAAATCGGCGTCCACAGTGCAGAAAGTTAACGACGAACCGCCGCCACAAGTGAACAGCGACAACTATTCAAACACCGACAACTCGACCTTGAAGGGAGCTGAAGACTTTAACGACGACTTTTTCGACAGTCCCGGGAACCAAAAGCTACAATCTAACAAGTCGGCGCTCTTGAACCGATATTTGAAGAATGTGTGTCAAAGGAAAGACCTTGAACTCAAAATCAAGAACAATAAGTTCTTTCAATTCAAGCTTAGAATGGAGAAACATTTTCCGAGCATAATAATTCCACTGAAAGAGGTGTCGGATACATTTCACCTGTCTGCGGAGAGGATGTCGAGGCTCATAGACAAAGAGGTGATAGAGAACAAAAGGTTGTCTGTGAGGCTGTTGACAGCGGACGAGCCGTCCTACTTCGATAGTTTCGAAGATAACGTGGCCATTGAGTGCAATGAAAAGCTCAGGCTACAAATATTCTCGTATCCCAACGAAACTTTAAATAGGGTAATTATGTTTGATTACTAAATCACGCGGCAATTTCGTTCACCGTAATACGACCTTGATTACGCGATGTTTTTCACAAGGTACTAATTTGGCGAAAAAGTTTTGAAAACAATTTTAATCATCGGTCGAAAGGTCAATTTAACGGTTGAAGTGTATCTTTGAATTATATTTAGCCTTTTTCTTTTGACCTTCATTCATTCTTTGATGTACTTTCAGATGATGAAAGTGAAGTCACCTTACAGCATGGAGGATGGATCTTGGACACCTTTGTTGGTTTTCATAACTGACTACGCGCTGTATGTCGCGAGCGTGAAGCCTGGCGGTACGGAGTATGAAATGTTGTGCCGGCTACCTCATAACGAACTGGATGCCATTGTTGTAAGTGGTTTTTTTACGTACTTACCTACTTACAGGAATTGAAATAACGAGTTCAAAAGAACCAAGTGATGTTTCTCGGGAAGAAGAGAACTGCAAATATTTCTTAATTTTGCGGAAGCAAGCCATAATCCATATGCATATTAAAACCATTACACTGTTCTAAATGCATTTATGTATTTAAACCTTGAGAAAATGTACCTAGTTGTTTATGCAATTACAGACGTAACTAAAGCTGGGTCAATAATATCTTAACGATTTAAATGATTCATTTAAATAACGACTTGATAATATTCCAGACGTATTAGCTCATACTGGATCATAATATTCTTGACTTTATGATACGCAAAGTTGTTTATAAATATTCAAATCAATGCCGCTCTTATAGCACACAACTGCATACTAATTGTAATGTCTTTTGTTTTGATTATGTTAGTTATTTGTTTATGTTTTTTAACCAAAACGATTTTTGAGAGGTCATATAGATGGTTCTTTGCAGTGATCAAGATCACACCTCAGATGAGTCTTTTTCACAAACTCTCCGATACTTGAACAAGAAAAGTGAGTGTATAAAAACGTGGCAAAAACAGTGAAATCTGGACTGTTTCTTCTAGGAGTGCGACAATCGTTACGGGTACTTTCGAAGCCCGAACAGAAAAGTATAAATGCCCGAATAGAAAATAGTATCATCTATCACAGCATAAATAAACCCCGATTTAGCTAGGAAAAGACCGACTATGAGGATTCATTAAGATTTAGGTGAAATGTATTCTGCCATTCAAGTCTACTGAAATTCACAAAGATCATCGCTATATTTGACCCTGCGAAATAGCGCGATTTTACGGATGACATTTAACATGGAACCTCTGCCCTTTGGCTGACCTTTGACCGTGCGACTCGTTGAGCAAATACTTACAAGAATAGTTAATACAAAAGCTGCGCCCACGGAAACAAAACAACTTTGAGTATCGCAATCCATTGCTAGGTGTAGAACTCACCGCGCTAGGACGAAAAACAGAAAAACAATATCGCGTATTACTGCGACGCTGACATAAGCGGCGCGTGTTACGTGACTTTTCTCACTAAAATATGTGCGATCTACGTCAGCGTAACAGGATTTCAAGCCTTATGGTACTATTTCAACAAAATATAGTGTCTGTAATCTAGGATCGCGCCTCCTTGTCCACCGACAAAGCTATGATTAACTTTTATACTCGCACAGTGCAGCACATTTAATTTTGTGCGCGACTTTTTCACCGAACTGAGTGTAGCAATGTGCATGAATATTTTAAAAATATTGTTTGAAATGTGCCGCACACCGGTGGAATAACGTAATGTAACTCGGGCGTTCGAAAAATGCTCGATAAATGACTTGATTTTGCAACAAAGCCCTTTCCTCGTTTTACTACTTTCCTCTCGTAAAATAATATCCGGTACGGAACTTCTTTCTATTTCTTACCAGCTTATTTCTATACATCAACAGGTAGGCCCAGAAGCGCAATACATCCAAATCCTAGACATCGCGGGGAACATAGCCTGTTCGATCATCACTGGGGAGGCTACTCTCGGAGCTCGATTCGCGTCCTCCCTCGAGTGGAGCGCACGGACGTCTCCGCTGAGGATCCAACGACCACCAGCTATGATTCCTCTTGGATGCAGGGAGTTAGCAGCTTCGGTGGCCAGGAAGAGGCACGAGAAGAGGGTATGTATCTTGTTTTTGTTCGAGCCAGCATGCATAGCATAACCATTCGTTAGACATAGACCGTCGTACCACAAAAACTTTTAAATTTCTGATGAACACTTGTCTAAATGAAAAAATGGCAGATTATGATGTTGAAATAAGATCCTTTTGCAGTCACACCTTTTTTCTAAAAAAACTTTGTAAACATAACTATTATTTGTCCATCTACGACGATAGAAGTATTCTATCATTTTGTATATTCTTCCGACAATTAACGTTTGTACGATGTCATGCTACGCGTGCAGCTAAAAAGATATCCTGTTACGTTTGGACTTTTTGTAAGTTGACCTTAAAGAATATAGTGGCCAAAACTCGTAAAAATGGTATGGCATATGGTAACTAAAGTTAGATTTGGCAGCGCTGGTCAGTCAAGAGTGACAGTCATTTTTGTTCCACCCAGAGGTAGTAGTGGGAGAAGCGGGAGGACTCACAATTTGGGAAATCGGATGGATGGAATGCTGAGTGCATTAAGGTTTTTATTACTGACGATTTCAAACAATGAGTAGAACCAAATACTACAATACTATTAATTGATAGTTTTTGTTTTCATTCATTTATATAAATATTTTTCAATTGTTCTCTTCTTGTTCATCAACATGAGTTTTAAACAATTACTGAGGTAGTCGACCTGATAAATGATTGTTTAACTGAACTTTGTTTTTACTTGACCTCTGTCTATGATACAATAACATGTTGATAATGAACTGTTATCACAATAAATAAGTTACTGAATAACGTGTTTTTTAGGGTTTATCGGTTATTGGATGTATGTTAGTTATATTGCTAGCCTAATAAAAAAGATATGATGTGCTAATAAAGTTCTTTCAATACTTTTTCACTTAAATACACCACGGATTTAGATAAAATTTGGCATATAAATACTTTATAACCTGGATTAAGATACTTTAACCCGCTATGACATTATTCCTGTTATCTATCTAATATCTTTAAACAAGCAATTCTTCTATATTTATATACACCGTGACTTTTTAGTCGTCTTACAAAAGAAGCCCAGTTCATATATCCAATGACTAGAACACGTTTATAATAAAAAAATAGGTATTTAAGAGATTTGAAAATTTTAAAAATAAATGTTTAATTCGTTATTATGACACAAGGCGTAGTTAGAAACACCCTTGTGTCATATAAAATGGCGATGGAATGATCTGCCCGACTATTGCGCTGGGTAGGCATACTCTACAGCTTGATACGTGAACATTTTAACAGGCTGTTTCATATTTCTAATGTACCTAATTACTAAAAATAAAAATTATTATTAACGATAAAAAAGATAAAATCTTGTCTAGAGGTATTTTAGGTCGGATACATTAAGTGGACCCTTTTTGTAAGACGACTAAAAAGTCACAGTGTATAATCAGGATCTCTCCAAGGATTTTTATGAAAGTTACAGATTAGGGGTTTTTCGGCTCAAAGAATCGATTTATCAAGGTCCCAGGTCCGAGAAAAGCTCGGTTCCCAAGATATAGACATTTAAAAAACCGAGCGAAGTTCGGTCAACCAGGTATTATAGAATGATGATCAGATTGAAACTAACGCGGGCAACGTCGCGGGCATTAGCTAATACGCTATGCATAACATTACCAATCACGCTTCCAACATAACGTCAGCAACCGGGGTCTCGGGACTAACCTACCGTGACCCCGGAACTTAAAAGGCTATTGAAGGACCCCGTGGATTTTAGTCAGTACAAGTCTGAGGAGAATAAAAAAGTGTCAATTAGTCCTTCGAAAACACCAATCGATGCAATGAAAATAAAAACTGTATTACCTTGTTCTAGATACCACAAATCCTATTCTACGGACGAGTATGTTCGGGCGACGCAGGCGACCGACTCATCGAAGCGCCTGGAGCCTTCGCCCCGCCGTTGGAAGGGTACCTCATGTGCAGGACGGACAGAAGCCGGCGGTTCGAGCCTTGTTATTTCTTGCTCAGGTAAATAACTTTAATGAACTTGTTAAGTTAATTGCTTCCGAGTATAATTTAGAAAGAGCTTTGAGAACTTTCAGAATGCTATTTGTTTACGAACATACACAAACGGACTAATGAATTTTTTTCAGTCTGAGCAAATATACCATTATTTAAAAGATTGAAAAGTTGTTAATTACTAACTATAAATAAAACCGTAAATATTAAACAAACGAGTTTCAGATATAAGCCATCACGTCAGTTTTTTGGAACAACTCCTTTCTAAACTAGAGAGAGAGGAATGCTCTTTAAACCTGGATTACCGCTCAGTACTATTCAGCTAGATTTATACAGAATTTTCCCACCATCACATCAAAAACCCTTAAGAACTAGTAAATGGCATCTTATTTTATTAAAGCCTACTGTGATGCCAACATTCAACAGCAATTTCTACTAGACTACACAAACATTCACATACGACGGTTGTTCCGTTCCTCAGAGCCGGCGTCCTCCACTGGGGCCCTCACTCCCCGGACGGCACCTCCCCCCTCCCGCACAACATCGCCCTTCGCTCCGTCCTCGGGGTCCGAAGACACCTGGACTCCTCCAGAAGACCCCATTGCTTCGAGATCGCCTTAGCGGACAACAGTAGACTCCTACTAGCTGCGCCTGATGATGCTACCGCGTCCTCGTGGCTGCAGAGCTTGTTGTTACATGCTGCTCAGGTAAATAAACTAATGGCCTTCGGTCTAAGTGGTAAGCGGTGCGAGTAAGACATTACTTTACGCGAATTTGCCACTGGGTGCGCCTCGTATCGTGTTTTAAGCCTCCTCTTCACAATCTGGGAGGATGGCCGTGTTTGCCGAACAGAAGGAGACGGCGATATACCAGAAAGCAAGATGCAAATAATTCTATCTCGATTCTTAGTATAGCGCCGTCTCCTTCTGTTCGGCAAACACGGCCATCATGGGCGATTGTGAAGAGGAGGCTTAAAACATTTCCATACATTTGAACTAACTGCTCCGCGCTAAGTCAGGGCTCATAGCGGCAAGGTCGTGAACAGGCCGTTACTTCTTACTAATATTATAAATACGAAATGAAGATGCATGTATGGATTATGTTTGTTACTCTTTCACGCAAAAACTACTGAACAGATTTGGATGAAATTTTGAATTTTTGGCGTTCTCAATTCTCTAGATAAGCTCCTAATCCTATAGGCAACTGGACAGAAATCCAAAATACAGGCAGCTATTTAAATATTCATGTTTGGTAAACCTAATTTGGGCTGTCCCAGTCTGAGTTGGGATGTCTTATTATCACAGACTTTGCTCTGATCGACTCAAAGAAGCAAACACGAACAAATTGAGCGTTAACATTAAAAAATATTATATATTTGCGGATACCTTACCGCACATTTGTGCGCGCACGTTGCTAAAGCCCAGTTTCCACTGCAAGCGGAGCGGACACATTAATGACTCTGATGGTGAAAAGAGTAAAAATGAGCTCGCTCTGGGAACCCAGCAACTATTTGTTGGTGGAAATACAAGTATGCAGTTTGCGCCTGCGAGTTTAAAGGAGTCATTAATGTGTCCGTTCCGCTCGCGGTGGATACCGGGCTTAAACTTAGTTCAGTGAAACTGTTAGCGTACAAATAGATCCTTAACTTATCGATTCACCTAAAAATTTATTATAAATAACTTATATCTATCCTTCTCTTCCAGGCTCTCGAAGAAAAGGACGGCGCTAAGAAGTCGTGCGAGCGTCCGGGTCCTCCGCCCGCGTGCACGATACTGGTGACACCGACCGAGGTCATCAGTGTGCGGGACACGCTGGACCTGGCCTTTGTGACCGGGGCTGCTGCGTATCTGAAGGATAGAGGATCTGAAGCGCTGCTGAAAGGTATGAGGACATTACAACTGTTTCCTTAGCCTAAACCAGTGTTTTTCAACTTTTTTCATGCCACGGCCGCTTTAGTATGAAGAAATATTTCGCGACCCATCCCTTTTTTTTCATGTATTTTATTTTGTGACAAATTAATATTCAATCCAACATAGTTACTCATTTTCATAATTATTTACATAAGATTATGTCCTTTAGTTAACTTTTTTCCTAGAAACTTTTTTTTTTACTGCTGTAGCTTTCCCAACTTTTACAACTCTTCTATAGAAGCTTTTCCTCAATTTTTTTTTACTGAAGTAACTTTCCCAACCTTTTACAACTCTTCTATAGAAGCTTCGCGATCCTCCCCTAAAGAGGCTTCGCGACTCCCCAGGGGGACGCGACCCACAGGTTGAAAATACCGGCCTAAAGTATTCCCCGGGCATGCGGGCGGCGAGTAATGGGCCCATGCCCGGGTCGACGCGCGCCTCAAAGACCAGTCAGCATTACGACGGGGCCCCTAAGAGGGCCAACGCCTGCCGGGGTCGCGGGACTGACGAGCTACCGTGAACCCGGAACCCCGGAACGTAAAAGGCTATTAAAGGACAGTCCCTCCTGCCTTGCCCTGAATGGTAGGACGCAAAAAAAAAGTCGACAGTCGTATGAAAAACTGGTCGATACGATCTTCGCATGCTGCATTTGTAACCTATACTGATATTTCGCGTTGCAATGAAGATACTTACATGTTTTCAATGTAAATATTTGTTTCAGAATACATCGAAGAGATGCGGACAGACATCGAGATCCTAGCGTGCGGGTCCATCAAGAACTTGACTGCTTTCAAAATACCCGATACTGACGAAAATTGGTGCTGCTTGGTAAGTGTTTTTTTTAACACCAGCAATTTCTTTTTCTTCGCAAGCGTGATAGCACAACATGTAGTTTAAGTCGCTTCGAATCTAACAGACAAAACTCCTATTTCCTAGTCAACTTCTCTAAGTATCTACCTTTTGCTTGCATAGTATTTATGCCTCAAAATTCTAACATTTTTCCAGGAATGGAGCGTATGCGAGGCCCGTGAGCGTGGCGCAGGTCTGGCGCTGGTACTAGCGAGCAGTGCAGAGCTTGAACGGTTCATAGCGGCCGTCGAGCAAGCCTTCTGTGCACTCACTGTAAGTTACCTTTTTAATATTCAATAATAATAATAATAAAGTGGCAGTACTCCTGGACACGGCGCGTATTGTTAGGAGGTTCCTCTTTCAAGAGCCCTGACCACCGACAGCCCGGACCCTGTTCCCGATGCTGGTGGACTGCTATTTTTTATATTTTTAAATGTTTTTAGTTTGTTTTTTATAAAAATATTTAAAAATTTAATTAATAAGTGTAAAAATAAATAAAGAGAATAATAATAATAATAGAATAATATTGCACAACTATCACACAACACCACCTAGACCCAAGCTAAGCAGAGCTTGTGTTATGGGTACTAGACAACTGATAAACATACTTACATATTTCTAAATACATACATATTATAGATAAATTACACCCAGACACAGAACAAATGATCGTGCTCATCACACAAACATTTGTCCTGGGTGGGAATCGAACCCACGTCCTCCGGCATAGCAGTCCTACATACTGAGCATAAAATACTGGGCTCTATTTCCAAGTTGTACTCCATCACACATCATCTTTAGCCTATGAATATTCCCACTGCTTGGACACATGCCTCTTCTCTGTGTGAGGGAGTGGGCCATAATCCACCACGCGGGCCCATTGCGGGTTGGCTTGGTTAGTTGTACTACATGGTGTTGATTTATTTCATAAGGAATTCTCGACAGCAGCTTGCACTTGTTTTTTTTTTATTTTATTATTATTATATCAGGCTATAGTGTCTCACTGCTGGGTAAAGGCCTCCTACTCTTTCCACTTCTCACGACTTTCTGAGACTGTGGTCCAGATCCAGACTTTCATGAAGTGGTCCATGTCCGCTTGGGCCTGCCACGACGTCGAGTTCTCTCTTTTGGCACTCAATCTGGAATACACAAACACCCGGACCCGATTTTACTACTTGGGGACTTATAAGTCTTCCAGTTTGGAGGACTTATAAGGTAAGATTCACACCAACCGGCCGGACCCGGCGGCATTTTACAATGCGGTAAAGAGCATTGAAATCTATCAACAGTAAATACAGTTCATATTTGCATACAACTTACGGGACACGTCGCTACGTGTCGCGGAATGCCGACGGAGATAACTTTGCAAGCAAATATGAACTGTATTTACTGTTGATAGATTTCAATGTTCTTTAGCGCATTGTAAAATGCCGCCGGTTCCGGCCGGTTGGTGTGAATCTTACCTAAGTCCCCCGCACGAAACAACTATTTTGGGGGCTCCAAATAGTTATTCCGTGCGTAATTTATGAATCTAACATTTTATTTTACAGTGCGAGCCATTCCCGCTATCCGTGGTAGAGGCCACGAAATCCGCATGTAGTTCAGCGCACACAAAATACGAAGCCGCCTGGTCGCATATGTTACCACAACAGTAACGCGACTTTACATTGAAACTACATCACTAGTGGTAAGATTACAGCACTAGAAATGAGATAGGGATGTGTGAATGGTATCGATGAAAATGTTTGAAGTTTAGAAGTATGTAATGAAAAGAGGTAGTACTTATTTTTGTTAAGACTTCAAATAAAAGCCATGTTTCACCGGGACACTATGGCCGCCCAACTAGAGGCTGTATCACAAGTTTTTTTTATTTTATTTACAATGTACTTGAAGTATTCACTGCGTTTACATAGGAAAATGAAAAAGAGCATCCAGTGTACGAACGAGGAAGTTAGTTTTTACTTCAAATTAACGTCAAAGATCCAGTTTACGTCACAAAACGGGAAATGAATGTATATAGCGCTTCTTTACTTCAATCAATAATGTGATATCTTGAAAAGTTCCACTTTTCAAGATATCACATTATTGAAGTAAAGAAGCGATAGGGCCTCTGGTTTGCCGCCACCAACAAATGTATACATCTATTTGGAGGGTATCTCGCTTGGTTGCGTAACCATACATACATTATGTTGGCAGTATGACAATCTGTCCTAGCCAAGTCGGAAACGATAGCTGTAAGCGCTCGGTAGTCTCCAATAGATTTTTAACTCTACACAGAAGCGTTTAAAGTTGAAAATCTATTGCAGGTGCAATGTGATTTCGTCGCTAACGTAGATTTTCAACTTTATTCTCTAAAGCACAAAATTCAAAATATAGCCTACTGAACGTTAGTGTCCTTTAGCGGTTTCGCGGCCATTTTGCCTGGGTGAAATAGAGCTATAACGAAGAAGGGTGTATGTGTATGCGGAAGCAATATATTTGAGATAAATCCAGTGAATGTTTGATATTATATTGCTGCAAATATTAAAATGAGGCTCATAAGTATTGAAAATAAAGGTAGGTAGATACAAATAACTCCTGGCACTCCAATCTTACCACTAGTATGTAGTTAGGGCAGTTTTAGACTTAACATTAATAGGAAATGTGAATTTTTAGTTGTTAGTTTTAAGCGCTTTTTTGCCTCTATCTACTCAATATAGAGGATTTAGTGGAATTATTATGGATGACAAAATAAATAATACTATTCTATCTATTTTTTAACAACACCATACATGGAGCCTTTGAAAAAACATATAACTGGCTATTTTCCACCACTGTTTTCATTCATATAGAGTTATCTGCCGCACGAAGTAATAACCAAATATAATAAACGACGAACCACAGCGGCGATAATCGCGAGTCGTCGAGTCGAGTATGGTCGATTGAGTCGAGCAAAGTCGATCGAGTCGAGTATAGTCTATTGAGTCGAGTATAGTCGATCGAGTCGGTTGGGTTGAGTATGGTCTATCCAGTCGAGTATGGTCTATCCAGTCGAATATGGTCTATGCAGTCGAGTATGGTCTATGCAGTCGAGTATGGTCTATCCAGTCGAGTATGGTCTATCCAGTCGATTATGGTCGATCGAGTCGTGCAAAGTTAATCCAGTTAAATATAGTCGACGATAATGTAGTCATCTACGTCATCTTGTCTTATTGTATAGTGTTGTTAAAATATCGATAGAAAAATCTCAGAAATACTCAGTTTAAACTTAGAAACAACATTTTCCTCTGTGAGACAGAAAAGCGTCCTGCGAGCACAATTTAGTTAAATTGTAAAATATAATTACGCTTCCACGTTAAAGTTTCCGCTCGTATATAGCTAATTTCGTTGATTTTAGAAGGAAACGGCGATAAAAATCTATCCTAAAACGATTTCTTGCAAATATTTCGAAAAAAAAAGTTTATATTACATTCCATACATCCAATGGGTTACCAAAGACAATTAAAAAAAGGTTGTTACATCGTCGTTTGCTTCAAAAACAATTTAACAATAAGTATTATTTATGGATATTGTTTATCTATGGTTCTTAATATTATGTATTGATGATATTATTATAATTAATAATATAATTATCGATTCCAGTTTGTATACTGCTATTACGTAGTTACATGTTCTCACGTTTAATAATATTACGTCACAATACTCCACTATGATATTAATAAATTAGTGTTTATATTTATGCTATAAAACATTAAAAAAATCAAGTCTTAACCACAAAGGTATAGTCACGTTGAAAAGTGAGTTAACGAAAGGTACTTATCCAAATGACGTTTGCTAAATCTTGCCCGTATTTCATATTTTTTACGTTTTCACACTTTTCCTCTTGATTGTACCTTAGGAACAATAATATAATTTTTAGCATCAATATGAACATGAAAAATAATTATATCAAATCGAATATTATTATGTAATATGTAGCTATAAAAGAAAATAATAATCATTAAATATATTTTAAAATCGGCCAGAGTTAATCGTTAAAGCGCTGATACTTTGAAAATTGTATTTAAAAATAATCATAATTGTATTTATAATTTTTTCTGGTCACATTTCCCAAATGTATATGTAATTATATTTTGTATATCTATTTGTATACTTGTTTAGAAGAAGCACTAAAAATAGTTTTTAGTGCGATCTCCGAACAAAGTGCGCGTTATTAGTATTATGAAGGGAACAGTAGTGGGAGCGAAAGTATTGGCTAAGTGTACTGTGGATTCGCGCTATTCTGAAACTTGATCCGCGAAACTAAATCCTAATCGATAATCGAACACTCGGTAATCGGTAAAAAATGGATATCGATTTACAAGTTTACAGAATAAGTATGCTTTGTGTGACGGCTTAGTAGATTTTGTACTGGGGGAAAATTTATAGTTTTTTTACTACAAACCTTTAGTAGCTTTATTATTTTTAAAGCTAATTTTAACGGTTTTGTTTTAAAAATTGTTTCGTTTTTCAAAAAAGGAACGTTCCCGGGGTTCGTTGGATGGTGTTATAAGCTTTAATATTTCGTTGAAAAAGGTCTCAAAAATGTTATTTATGCTACTTATTAGAACAATTTCCTGACGGTTGTCCGCTATTACCAAATATATCAATCGTATATCATTTCGTATGTGTATTAGGCCGCTGTATGGCCGTGTGATATTAATGTATATTTAGGGTAGGTATTAGCGCATCGTGAATCACGTACGTTTTATTTCTATGACGAATTCAAATAGCTCCATTATTAATATGGGTTTGTTTTTCAAATATTTTCTGGCTTTTAATGAGTAATCAGCCCAAGTAACCAAATATACGATATAACCATACATCTTGGTATTTCCTTTGAACATTATTCAACAAGGAAATAATTAAATTGTGTTTGTTTCATACGCAATATATGTGTAATAGAAATAAAATTACGTGGCGTTATGAAACATACTGATATAACAGCAAATTTAAATTCCATTATCATATAATTTTACATAAGAATATCCGAATACATAAAATAATACATAATGATAATGAATAAATATTGTAGTTTTCGGCACTTTACATTTATTTTTTATGTATTTTTGTTTCCAATTTATTTCTTGTATCGTCTTGTATAGCTTTGTTTATTATTTGTAATATTTCTGGATATGTAAATTTTTTCCTATATTATTGTTGTGTATGTGATTGCGCTTATACTAAAGGCTATTTTTACTGCAAATTGGGGTAATAACATCGATAAGAATGGGTCAAAATGTATTTTTTTCGGTGATTTACGCTCCGCCTGTTGGTTTGAAACCAAAGAGGATGTTTCTTTAATCTATGGTGCTGGCACCGCAACGGTTTAAATTTCGATCTGACCATAGATAATTTGTATATTCTATACCATAGTTGTTTTTACAAGGTTTGTTTGTTTGCATGCATTCTCTTTGTTATTATCCTCATTTAAATGTAAAAATAACCTGCACTCTATTTGCTACGTAACTGTGATTTTTGTTGTTTACCATTAAGTTTGTTGTTTACGCATAATATTAGATCAATGTTTTTAGCTTTTAGTATTAGAGAATTATTTCAATTTATTATTAAACAAGAAATAATCAATAGAACTTATAATAAGTAAATAAATACAGACATTTAGAACCTCACGTGATACATACAAGCCTGTTTTTTATAAGAGACACCTAAATGAATGTCTAAATTGCATTACGTTGTTGAAAATTAAACTCTCTGTGCTCAGCATAAGCGTAGAATTTTCAACAGAACAGTTTATTTAGGCATACATAGTTTTACTAATTTCTTGTTGAAATACTGTAGTGAGCATGATATTGTAAAATTTTGTTTCAATTAATAAAAAAAATCTAACGTCTTTCAAAGAATTACAATTTACAAAATTTCTTTTCTGTTTGTCGAATTGGCTATGATTAATACTATTGGCTATTTATTTTTGTTAAATTATTTTTACTAGTATGGATATCACGACTATATCTTCCGTTTATACGATGTCTGAACTACAGATTATGTTATTTTTGCTTGTAGGGAATGCATCTAGTCTTTGTGGTATAAGAGTCTAATAGCTTCAATAAATGTCTCCTGTGAAAAACCCGGTAAACTTGTTTTTTGTGAAAATGTAAAAAAGTGTATACTTTGTCAATGTTAACCCATTGGGCAGTTTATTTTCTTTTTTATTCCTTAATGTTTAGTTTTCATAAAAAAAGGGCATGCACTCTTATTTGATGAAGAAAAGGAACTTTTTAGTGAATAAAACCAAAATTGGGCACTATTACAAGTGCCATGATCACTAACGTTAGTGTACAGTTTTATGTTTTATTGGGAGTGTTACCAGCCAAGTCAGTTAAAAAAAAACTTGTATTCTGTATCACAAACTCCAGATGCGTCCCCGCAAAATAACTCTTGCCTTCCCCTTCCGGTAGATACACTAAGTATTATTAAGAACAATAATAATGTTAATGCTGTATAATGTAGAAGCTATCTTACTATTGTAATGTAATTTGTATCATTACGGTCTACCCTTCTTGTCATAGGCGAGTGTCTCTTCAAAGAATTTTTCTTGATTGCCGATCTTGCCAGAATTATGTTGATATCAATTAATAAATATATAAGTTTAGGTATCTTTGGCTCAATTTATAATTAATTCATGTCTTGTTTACATTATTATTTTTGCTTAAAAATTACCTGATTCGCACTTCCAGGCGGATATTCTCACGAATTTATTTCCGTCATTGAATTGAACCAGTATAATTCATTTGGATATTTATTGAAGAACAAATTATTAAGATCTCTTCATTTATAATCTTATTTTCGGGTGAAATATGTGTCCTGGAATCTCGGGGTACGGCAGTGTCTCGGCCAAGTCAAATTAAAGAACACTCGTATCATCCTTTTTTGAAGCATTTAAGTCATTTTCGACTTTCTATAATTTCGTCACTGAAAATTGGAACTTATAGCTTTATCTGTAAATCTGAATTTTCGGTGACTATCTACTTCTTCCTTCATGACCCGTCTCACGAATAGTTATCGCTGGCGATAAATGACTAATGTGCATTATATACCAAATTGTTTTACCTATAGGAAATTCAATCCCAAAGAACTTGAAATATACGTCTATTTTGTAGATATTTCTAGCAATTCTTGAAGAGACACATCGCAACATAACCATTGTAGAATATCAGTATAGAAATGTCCTAAACTCAGTTAAATAAAATAGGCAATTCGAATTTAATATCGCTTGACATTATTGTTCATATAAACAATATTATAATAAATATTTGCGGAAGAAAATTTTATTGTTTTTATTATTCCTTTTCCTTTAATAGTTTCTATTCCATGACAGTAATTAAAAAACAGCCAAGAGGTTAGTATCATCAAAACCTATAATTGAATAGCAAACCTGGCGAACTCCGTTTCGCCACCGGCTTCGTTTTTTTCTTTGCTATAAAGGTTTAGGCCGAGACTCCACCAAAGCTGTGCGAGTCGAGATGTGCCTCGAACAACCAATAGAATTGCGTTATTGACACAGCTCCACTCCGGCAACGCAATTCTATTGGTTGTTCGAGGCACATCTCAACTCGCACAGCTTTGGTGGAGTCTCGGCCTAAACCTCACGGAGCCCAAGACCTTTCCAACGAATGCAAAACCGTGGAAATCGGTTCGTGCTTTCTGGAGTTATAGCGTCAGAAAGGAAAACCTGACTTATTTTTATATAGTTAGATATAGGTATTGCTTGAGCAATAGAATAGAATTTTCAATCTCATGATTTTTATCGCATTTCCCTGCCATGATTCTGCAAGAATAACCTTTTTTGACCACCCTGGTTGCGATGCGGTTCCTTTACACTAAAAAAATCACGGGCTTGAGAAATTCTCCGCTCTGGGGAAACCGACTGCCTCGACCACTGATCATGGGGTCGTAGGGTTGGATTCTCGACTCCGGCATCGGTGTTATTGGGTTTTTCCAACTGGAATATCTCTGTCTCCGTAGCAACCACAAGTCTCGACGCAAAGGGAATAAATCAAACTAGGTATATACCTACCATATAGTTTGTGGTTGCTACACATGCTAACTCAAGTTACTAAGTACATAACTAGTAACTTTAGTTAGGTTTTTTTTAGATTAATTTGTTTTTTTTCCTTAACATCATGCTTCGCTTGAATTCACGCCAAGTTAGGCAATTTAGCCTAATAAAAAAAAAAACCTACCTACATGTCACCAGTATTTTTTTATGTTCTTCTAGCTGTTACCCAGTTTGAACCCAGCTGCTCTGCTCCTATTGATCTTAGCGTGATGGTATTTTACAGCCTTCCTCGATAAATGGAATATCTAACTATCAATAATTTTTCAGTTCTTGAGATTAACAAAACGTGCGTTCAACAAACCAAAATTCATTTTAACCGACTTCAAAAAAAAGAAATGGAGGTTATCAATTCGAAACGTATGTATGTAATATTTCCAGAACTGCCCAGTTTTCGAAAATGTTAGTAAGCGTCTGAACAAATGTGCCAAATTTCATAAGCGTATGTATGTAAGTTTTTATGTTTGTGTAGGCATATCTCCGGAACTACAGGTCCGATTCAAGTAATTCTTTTTTTGTTATAGGTATCTAGTAGGTATTGTTCAACTTAGGCTACACTGCTAGATTAATCAAAATCGGTTCAGTAGTTTTTGAGCTATAGATTTTTTATGTAGTGACGGATTACAAAATTAGTGCACAAGACGAAAATAATGTATCATGTATTTTACAAGAATTTGGGTTGAATATTTAATAAATAAACTAAAAAGGGTAAAATAAAAATATTTTTTAAAAAAGTAACCGACTTCAAAAACAACAACGAAAAAGGGTGAAATAACCTAATTAATAACTTCTTTCGGAAGTCGGTGGCAAAAAACCAATGAAAAAAATAAATCCACCGACTTCCGAAAGAAGTTATTAATTAGGTTATTTCACCCTTTTTTGCTGTTGTTTTTGAAGTCGGTTACTTTTTTTGAAAAAGTTTTTCTAGCTTTCCGCCTGTTTCAATCGCTGCTGAACTCCTATTCTTTATGGCCTTCCTTTATAAATAGACTAGGCAACACAAAAATATAGTTTGTATTCGAACCAGTTTCTCAGATAAGCGCATTCAACCAAACAAAATAATTAGCTTTGTAAGTAATAAGAGTAGTATATTATGTGTCCTTCAATAGAGGGCGAGCCTTCCAAATATAAGTACTTAGTTTTCCTCTAAAATTGCATTGTTTTCCTTAAACTAAATATATTACACAATGTTAAGCAACATTTAATAAAGTAAATAGGTATGTAATAATTGCTTTTCTTGCGTCCATAAAACGGGATTTACAAGCAGCTAGAGAACGGTGGTACTGGTATGGTAAACCTGTTCCTATAATATTATACTTACCTACTTACATAATACCGGTAAACACACCTCCTTGGTGCGATGTTATTGAAACAAATTGAATATAATCAATATTCTAGGTATTCTATTGAGAATCAGAAGATGTTTTTTAGAAAAAACCTAATCATCATCATCATCATCAGAGCCTATAATGTTCCCACTGCTGGAACACAGGCCTCCTCTATGTGAGAGGGAGTGGGCCATAATCCACCACGCGGGCCCAGTGCGGATTGGTGGATGTCACATATCTTCGAGTTTTTGGTTCTAGGACATGCCGGTTTCCTCACGATATTTTCCTTCACCGTTTTGAGAGCAGTGGTGATGAAATAAATTACACAAAGTAATGCGCCCGGCGGGGTTCGAACCCACGACCTACAACTCGAAAGTCGGGACCGATACCACTGGGCCACCACTGCTCTTGAAAAAACCTAATGGTGTTTATTAATTACATTCGAATTCACTTCTTGAATCGCAAGAGCAGCTTCGCTAATACCGAAACTTTAATAGCGAATCGCTATTAAAGGCTGCTGACAGACGGACCGCGCGCATTACAACTACAATCTAACCGCAAATGGCAGTTCAGTTTATAGGCTAGACTAGTTTCTAGAATTTTACTGACTAAAATCCATAGTGTCCTTCAATAGCCCTTTACGTTCCGGAATCACCGGTAGCTCGTAAGTCCCGCGACCCCGGCAGGATAATATATAGAGTCATGTGGGTCAAGTGTGCGCAGCGGGTAAGTGTGCGCATTCTAAATATCTCGAATATTAAAAAGCGGCCAGGAACGGCAACCCCTCTCTTCAGTACCCCGCGGGACGTCCTGCGCAGCGCTCGTAATATAGCGGCTTCTCGCGCCCCATTTTGGATTGACAGGTAAATGAAGATTTTTGCTGGAATATTTACGATATTTTGTCACATTTGACGCGTAATCTTTTGTAGTCATGTATTTTTTTTTTATATATGCTTTTTGCTACCGAGTGCAACATAATATCAAGTTTTTTATTTGCCAGTGTTTAAGTTGTTATGATGACGCAATAATCAACGATATTCATTTAATTCTGTTTCGATGGTTTGGGTTAAGTGTGCGCAGAAGCCTATCGTGTAAGTGTGCGCATGCGCACACTTACCCCGCTTGCATTTCTTTGTACATGACGTGTTGCTATGTTTTGTTTTAGCCTACAAATATAAATCAAAATGCCTCGAGATTACCTGAGGAAAGCGCCGGATAGATGCATCGTCACAGATGAACAGCTGGAAGCCGCGAAATTATTAATTTCAAAGGGTGCCAGCAAAAGAAAAGCTGCTTCTCAAGTCGGACTTAAAGAAAGTACGCTGCTAATTTTCTTTGACTTTCACCCAGTAGCAAGAGATTGATATAATATAATTATATTAAACAAAGTGATGATCTTTATTATGGTCTCACAATGCAAAACCTTCAGAAGTTGGTGTATGAGTACGCTGAAGTAAATAAAATTACTCATAGGTTTAAAGATTTAAGATGATTATTATGTTGATTACTTTAAGTGTCTATGATGAAAATTTTTATAATTATCTTAAAATATTGTTTATCTTCTAAAATATATATTTTTGTTGTTGCGTACACTTACCCACAGTGCTGCGTACACATACCCCGATACTGGGGTAAAAGTGCGCATACAAAAGGGTCTTTGTTTTCTATAGTTTCGTAAAATATAAGCTACTGTTAATACTATTGTTGTGTCTAAGGTGATTACAAATAAACAGTCTTTCTAATTAATACAGTTTTATTTTATTCTACTAATAATATTCGAGTTTATGGAGCATCAAAGATTAAATGCGCACACTTGACCCACATGACTCTACGAGATTCAAGTGCTATTCACTACTGACTGCACAAGTGCACAAGCAGTCGACGATACTTATACAAATTCCGTGTGTGGCCGGCCTTACATACTTACAGTCAGTACCTACCTACAAGCTATTGTAGGTTACCAACTGCGATGTCTATTTATGACAAAAAATAATATATTTCTTAAATATTTTATTACCAAGTTGACGCACATGTAATACCGCAAATGCGCAATTTCGCTGTGTACGTGATTACAGCGCTGTCAGCTTCTTAGAAGCTTTTAACATAATTTAGGCATTAATTTTTGTGAAACCCGCGAAACCTAATAAGTATTAGAGGAAACAGGCATCTTGTTAATATTAATCATTACCTACACAATACACATACGGAACGGCTCAGTGTGGTGGCTGAGCCATAGATTAGATATATCCATGGCGCGGGGCCACATAGAAAAGACGTTAGCCGCGGACGGGGAGGAGACATAGTCTCTTCGGTGTCTCTTTCATACAAAATGTATGAAAGAGACGCCAAAGAGAGTCTTGACATGTCTGATGATGATAGAGTCTACATAGAAGAGACGGGGCGCGGACGCGACTATCATACGTTTTCGCACGTCCGCGACGCGACCTCGTCACCTTTTCTATGTGGCTCGCGCTTAAGGGCTGAATAGTTTAATGTCTTTGGGCTGAACGGTGGACTGCCGCACAGCGCGACACAAGTTCGATCTCCGTACAGAACATTGTATGATCTTCTTTTTTTAGAGCCTGGTAAAATCATGAAATGAGTCCTCCTACCCAGGGCAGTGCGATTTAAATACCTAATTATGATCTACAAGTAGTAAAGTTGTTCCGGGTGTGTCGGGTGTAGTTTCTATGTTTGTAAATGCAATCACGATAGCGTTTAAAAAAATCTATAATGTTCTACCTATCATATGGTACTGTACCTACTTTATGTTCCGTTTTCAAGTGATATAGGTATGTTGAAAACGGCTGAACCGATTTTAACGAATTTTGTTACAAAGTTAGGTACATGGAACCCTGGGGACGGTAATAGTTGGCCAGAATTTAGACGGATAGATTTTTTACTTTTGATTTTTTCTTTTGTTACTTTTGCACAAAAACAACTGACAGGATTTCGATGAAATTTGGTAGACGAGAACCTGGATTACCACAAAGGAAGATAATTTAGAAGTTTTTCATTTGCCAGGCGTCAGCGGCAGCTCACTTTTTTTTTAACCAATGACAAAACAGTTTCTATCACATCATAATAGATATTATTTACCAAGTTATCTGTATCCCAATATACATAAATGCCATTCTTTATCATAAATAAACCGGCTACATTTGCATAGCAGTCGACTCGGTTGTAAACAACAAGACGACATACTGGACCAGTCTGTTCTCAGAGTTGATACGTTTATCTCGTCAGGGATTCTAAGATGGAAGAATTGAAGGTAAGAAATTGTTATTTTTCTTTTTATTGTAGGATTGATAGCGAAGCGATAAAAACCAAATCAAGAGAACAGAATTCTGTATTTTATTTACAACCTAGGTACCTACTTGAAATATTAATTTTATTTTATGGAAAAATGAAAAAGCGCCTCTAGTTTTCTAAAGAGGAACTAATTTTTCCATCAAGAACTGGAAAATAAAATTAAAAGTCAAATGCAGGACTTTTAATATGGTCCAAACTAGCTGCTCATTTAAAGTTTGTAATGGCAGAACATTGGACATAAGAACGTAGGCATACGTGTCGAAAATAAAAAAATAGCGTCACGGGATTCTCTTTTAAAAAAAAAAACTTTTTTTAATTATTGGCGCGAAATGTCATAAAGCCATCGATAAAATTAAAGTATGGAACCATAGGTTGATGGAACGCAACTTGTGTGAAAGTACGAGACAGCTATTTTGTTGTGTTTAAAAAAAAAGCTGGTGATCACCGGTATGGAAACCAGTTTAGTATGTACGACTAGTTTTAGTTGACTTAGAGTAAAAATAGAATAATGTGAAGTTGATATCCTAGTGACTTACTTTACGAGATAAATTAATGGCGTCTGAATACATTTTTTTTTTCAAAGCGTTTTGATTGGGTGCCCGCGCAAAAGATCGTAGTAGGTAATGAAGTCACCGCAGATATTTTGCCAATAAAGTAAGACTTCGGTGTCTGTTTCTCATGAACCGCGATACATAGATAGTTGACTCAGTCTGACAGTCCCTCCCGCTCTACCAAGTGCGGGTGGACTCGTTTAATGAATTCACCACGATAAAAAATAGAGCTTATAAAACTGCATTTAAACCCCGACGAAATTAATGACCTTTGGTTTTCAAATATTATTGCTAAATACCTAACACCTATGCAGAATGATTCTTTTGAGTGGTACAGAAAGGTGGTAAAATCATCAAATGAGGCCTCCCACCCAGGGCAGGGCAAGAGGGACTGTCAGACTTACACTGATTAAAATTAACGGTCCTTTAATGGCCCTTACGTCCTGCGGTTACGATATTCGTTAGTCCCGCGACCCCGGCAGGCTTTGGTCCTCTAAGGGCCCCGTCATTGTACTATGCGACTCTTTGAGGCGCGCTAGGAACACAACGCGCGGTTAACCGTTTCATGGTCGAACAACGAGTCGCCCAAAACAGCACTCCTCCAGCATTGATTTTAGATATGAACATAATCCCATGTTTTATTGTCACAATTCGTAAAACTTTATTATTTTCCTGCGACTTCTTTCACAGTACCTCTCAGGTTTCGGCTCTGAGTTCTCCTCGGAGGACCCTCGCAGGCCTGGCGCCCTTCCGGAAGGTCAGAACAACCCTCAGCGGTGTCCCTACGGACTGTATGCTGAGCAGCTCTCAGGCACCGCATTCACTGCGCCGAGGCATGAGAACAAACGGTCTTGGCTTTACAGGTAATACTTTCAGTAAATGACAGATGCGATAGAGTGCGGCACTGCTGAAGTGCTCTAGACGCACGGCAAATTACCATCCTTACATTATTGCATTTGCATTTTGGATCTCCTAGTTTGGGAGTCAGGGATGCTCTATTTATATGTACCTTTCACAACGAAACACATGTAACCTAGAATTAAGCACTGTAGAAGGTTTTTGTATGAATAAAGATTTATTATTATTATTATTGCAATTCCACCAATTCGCACTAAGCGTTTCCAAATGTCTTATATAGGGTGACTGGTAATTAGTGTACGATACTTAAACACGTGATTTTGCTCATGATAACAAACAACTTTTACTATGGGAAGTTGGGAACAAACATGAAAACGCAGAAAAAAAATCAGATGTTCAGTCACCCTATATAATGCGGACAGCGAAGGAGTGAAACTCTCTGCCTGCGTTTGTGTTTCCGAACGCATACAACCCTAATCTCTTCAATGTTAGAGGCAGGCTTCTTTTGGGTAAGCTCGCTCCATCGTCGACCTTTTCTTAGTCACTTCTGACCTAGACTAAGGTCAAGAGTAAACCCATTATACATAATAAAGTGCGCGTGCATTTCGGTGGAATCGTACCAATATAGGTACGCTTGTACGAAGTCGGTGGCGCGGACCATCAAATCGATCGCAGCGCGCGATGTGACAGAAATGTGAACTAACTGGGGACACCTGCGGAGTGACGTACGTGTCAAGTTTAATAATTATGCACCACAATCTTTCTAGGAATAGGTACTCTTTTAGGTTGGAAAAATATGCCGAACATGTCTATCAAAATATCTAGTTGGCAAGAAATGGCAGTACTAATGCCCCATTGCAATCATTACGAGGCGCTGTCATAGCCGCATGCAAACAGCGTATAGTAGTATGAATGCAACGCGATATAATCACTCCAAAATGTATTTTCCCTATAAATTGAGATTCTATTGTAGAAATCTGAAATTCATATAATTATTTTCATTGTATTTCAGAATTCGTCCGTCCGTGATTCACAAGCCCTTCCAGAAGATAAATATTGCCAAGCATCTTACTCACAAGTGGGATGAGCAGGAACCTGATCCTAACCAGGTATGTTCACCATCATTCATCAGCCCATAAGTGTTCCCACTGCTGGGACACAGGCCTTCCTCTCTGTGAGAGAGATTGGGCACCACGCGGGGGCCCAGTGCGTGTTGGTAGATATCACATGTCTTTGCATTTGTGATTCTAAGACATGCCGTTTCATGACGATGTTTTCCTTCATTGTCTTGAGAGCAATGGTGCTGAAATAAATTACACAAAGTAATGCGCCTGACTGGGTCCGAACCCACGAACCTATAACCTATAACGATTTTGTTTTTTTATTTCTTGTACTACTCGTATAATATAGCTTTAGTCTCTAATAATTCATAATTTATACCTTCAAATGTAACAGCCATTATGTTAGGATATGACCTTTATAAATTTTATTATCCTGCTTTTGATTAATTGTACTCATTGCTGAATGGATTATTATCATGATTTAGTTACATTGTTTTTGTCAATAAAACTCTCTTTGTGTTTAATTTAATAATAATTTTAATTTTCCCTGTACCTATTTATCCGCATCATAATACAATTAGGGTATGAGTCTCACAATCCCTTCCGCTCCATCACCCAGCGCACATCCGCGCTCATACATATAATACGCTTTAAAAACCGTTCTTCCATAATATTTGTAATCTTGACATTACATATACAACCAACGTGTAACGTTAGCGCAAAATCTCTCGTAGGGTAATTCAGCCCATGTTACTGAACAATGTTTGTTTAAAGAATTTTGGAAAATCCCATTTATCCCATTACCCCACGAGACGTTTTGCGCTATTACACGTTGTATACTTATTGCTCACAGTCCCGCTGGCTACCCTTCGACATTCCACCATCAAGTGAGTCCGTGGACTTCGTGGCTGGTCTTCACACCGTATGCGGCGCGGGAGACCCTCGGTCACGCAATGGACTTGCCATTCATGTTTACTTGTGCAACACGTCTATGGACAAGAGCGCATTTTACAGCAGTGATGGGGATCTGCTGATTGGTAATTAATTGTAAAATGTTTTCTTGGAACATATCCTACTTTTGTAATGCGGAGTATGTTGTACCTTATCGAAATAATATTAGGAATATTATTAGGGATAATTGAAGTTCCTTGGACAAATTTTTGCAGCGTGGCTGAAACACTTTTCCAAATATGTGTCCACCAATTTTTCATGCTGATAGACCTAATAAAACAATTCATTGATTGCTGGAAATTAGCCAAATCTGTCTGATATAAAATCAGTTACTCCCCGGTCTTATATTCCCAAGGACATAGAAGAATATCTTCAAAAAGGCGGTGGCCTTTTTGAAGATATCGAAATGAAAAAAAAATGGTCTAGTTGGATATTTTTCAACTTTATCTGAGGGTCTAATTATTGACCTTCGTGAATGAATAGCTAATGATGTTGCAACGACGGAAATGAACGAACTTTTTATTTCCCGCAACGCCATATAGCTATTCATTCACTGAGATGAATCTTTAGGATATTGCTGAGTGGCCGTTTGAGACATCCTGATAATGCTACTTATTTGATGTTTTCAGTTCCCCAGCAAGGTACACTGAAGATCACGACGGAGTTCGGGATCATGACAGTAGCTCCCAACGAGATCGCAGTAGTCCAACTAGGCATGAGGTTCGCAGTGGCTGTAGATGGGCCTACCAGGTAGGTAAAACCTATATGCTATAGGTTTATATGCCTCCCAGGTAAATGAGACTTTATCCTTCAGAAGGGTACCCCTCCGTCTTTGTAACTATTGCACACACGCACAAGCTTCACCTCAGTTCTGCTTTGGCAAGCCAATCCTATCCTATTAATCCTATTATCCTATTAATATTATAAAGGTGAAAGTTTGTATGTATGGATGTATGGATGTTTGTTACTCTTTCACGCAAAAACCACTGAACGGATTTGGCTAAAATTTGGTACACAGATAGTTTATAACCTGGATTAACACATAGGATAGTTTTTATCCCGATTTTATGTTACCGTGGGATAATTTTCGAGTTTTAGCGGGTGAAGCCGCTGGCAACAGCTAGTGATAAATAAAATGAAAAAGGTAAAAACTTTAACTTTAACTTTTAGACTTAAGAATGTTAAATTGTGTATGAGGAAAAGTTCTACAATCCTTCAACCCGACAACAAACCTACCGAAATATTGTTTTTTCCACACCAACGATTCCGAAAAGAATGCTTGCGCAGACAGAATTGTGGTGAAGCTTTGTGTGTGGTATGCCAATAATGGAGATATTAAAATGTTATTCCTTAACCACAGAATTCAATGATTTGTCAACTCAGTTGTACCTACATTTCAAATTATTAACTAATAATATTACGGCATACTTCCTTATCATCATCAGCCTAATGACATCCTCTCAGTGCGATGATATGGGCCATAATCTACGCGGGCCTATTAGTAGATTTAACGTCAAATGTCTTCGAATTGTTGATTCCTTCATCGTTTTGAGGGAAGCAGTGATGAAAAACATTTAGCAAAGTGATGCACCTGACTGATTGCGAAGCCACCACCTACGACTCGTAAGTTGGGGCCGATACCATTGCTGGAAACATTCTGATTACCTTATTTTACCGATACAAAAACTAGAAATAAAACCCTAATGGTAAGCGTCCACAGGTCCGCATCGTCCGTATCGGACGCATCGCATCAAACGGATTTCTGTGTCGGCACCGATCGGATTGCCGACGCGAGTATCAGAAATCGGATTGCCGATGCCCCTTCATTCGCTTCTACTGATCGGCATTCCGTATGACGTCATCGGTACGCATCGCATTAAGGCATTGCCGATGAGCCGTCCGTATGATGCGGATCAGTGGACGCAGTTGTATGAGTTTTCATACAAGGCAAACTAGAAATCCGTTACGTACGATACGTCCGATACGTGCGATGCCGACCTGTGGACGCACACCTTAAACGGGACATTATTTAACCATCTTAATTTCAGGGGATATATTCTGGAGGTTTTCGACGGGCACTTCAAGCTGCCAGATCTTGGACCTATTGGAGCGAACGGACTGGCTAACCCAAGAGATTTCCTCACTCCAGTTGCACGATACTTTGACGAAGAAATACCTGGTAAGTTTATTATTGGCGATTGTGCAGCGGCTGAACGATTGGCTATTGTGCTGCGTGTCGCTAGTTTGATTCCTGCATGTAACAAATATTTGTGAAATGCATATAGGTATGGGTTTGCTCTTAGCTTCAATCTAGCCCAGACCCAAAGTTGATGTCTAATGATGTAGCGAGCTCATCCAGAAGAAACTTGAATTGCTGCGCAACGTCGAAAAGTTAAAATTATTTGGTGCCTGACTCCGACAGGATGATGGTCGCAAGGCGGCTTTGTTCAGACTTATCAACGTTATTGGGATCGCTCAGCCGTCAGCGCAGGTAGCCTCTAAAGCCTTACCACGAGCTCTTAACGCGATCCAGTTTAGGCTGTGGAAAAAAAACAGAGATATACAAGTCGTCTAGCGCCATCTCTTTCCCACAGTCTAAAGACTCACGCTTTTAGAGTTTATGGTGCCTTTGCCAGGATTGGAAAGCTAGGAGATGTATCCAACCTGGGTTTGAGGACTCATTTGAAGTAAGCTATTAAATCCTTCAATCATTTCAAACCTTCCCTCAGGCTTCAAGATAGTGAGCAAGTACCAAGGATCCCTGTTTGTGGCGGAGCAGAACCACTCGCCGTTCGACGTGGTGGCGTGGCATGGCAACTACGTGCCCTACAAGTATGACCTCAGCAAGTTTATGGTCATCAATGCCGTGCTCTATGATCACTGTGTAAGTTTTTTTTGGCTCTATCGTCTTTTGATTCTATCAACTTTGTGTGTCGGTTTACTAATAATTGTTTACCTACCCTCGTCCGTGTGCGGGGTCCCAACTGATAACCAGTGCTGGGTGTCTTTCGTGCATCAAATGACTGAGTTGGTAAACCCTTTGGTGTGGCTATTTGCTCAGTAAAATTCTTGTTGCATGTATAATTCCTACCTACCTACTTAAAAATAGTATAGAAAACCACATAGGTACACTATGTAGTTTTCTATACTATTTTTAAGTAGGTAGGTAGGAATCATATTTCCCTCTATCTTTGACTTTGTCTTCTTCTTCCTCATTTCCAGGTACTTCTTCAGTGTTCTCCATATTGTTTAGCTCATTAATTATTTTACATAATTCAAATAGGACTTAGGATTTGACAAATAACCGGTCTAAAATTGCCACTTAGCATTATCCCTAATGATTTACTTCGAAAACAGAAGAGTTGACGTTGATTTTGCGAAGTGAATAATTGGGAGTTTTGCTAAAAGCGGTCCAATCACTAACTGTACTATACCTTTACAGGATCCATCAATATTCACGGTGCTGACATGTCCGTCCACGAAGCCCGGCGTCGCTATTGCTGACTTCGTGATCTTCCCACCGAGGTGGTCCGTGCAGGAGCACACCTTCCGACCACCATACTATCATAGTAAGAAGTACACACATATGGGGTGACTGGCAATTAGTGTACGATACTTAAACACGTGATTGTGCTCATGATAACAAACAATTTTTAATATGGGAGCAAAGCCGAAATCGCGAAAAAAATATCAGCTGTTCAGTACATTAAGCAGACACAAATGTACTGAACAACGGGTTTTTTTTCGCGTTTTCATGTTTGTTCCGATAGTAAAAGTGTTGGTTATCATGAGCACAATCACGTGTTTAAGTATCGTACACTAATTACCAATCACCCTATATACTAGCATTTTTGAAAAAAAGATGTGAAATTAAAATTTGAAGAAAAAATATTGACAAAAGGGCCGAAATTAGCCTTTGATAGGCACCGATGGACCCCTATTTTTCCCTTTTGCTAGGCAGAAACTAGGAAACGCATTGCGATTGCTTGAGACCCCCTGCCTACTGGTGCTCATTACAACACATTATTCAACTTAAAAAAAAACAACTTTTTTTCATTGACACTAAAGAATACTAGTTAAGGGCGACTTTCACCAAAAGTTAAACATGTTTAAAATTTTATTTAATGTCAAAGTTCAATAGAATTTTATTAATTATTTATTTCATTTATTTATTCTAATTAGATATTAGCAACCAAAAGCACTATAAAATACACACACACATAATACAATACTCTTCATAAATTCACCGTCACCGCTCGTAGCTGAGGTGTCCGAGTGGTTAAGGAGTTGGACTTGAAATCCAATGGGTTGTACCCGCGCAGGTTCGAATCCTGTCCTCAGCGAGGTTTTTTTTTTGGCTCGCTTTTATTTGTGACTGCATGAGGCGTTACGTATTTTACCGTAAAGTGTACTTGTAGTAGCGTCTTGTATAGAAAATGAAAAAGCGCCTCTAGGAAGATTTTTTTTCCACCAAATTAACGTCAAAGCACAGGTCAAAGTTCCTCTTTACGTCACAAAAATTGGTTTTGGGTGTCAATTTCTCGGTATTTTTCAGGAAACTGCATGAGTGAATTCATGGGCCTCATTTTGGGTGCTTACGAAGCCAAGGAGGGGGGTTTCCTCCCTGGAGGCGCGTCTCTTCACTCCATGATGACCCCCCATGGACCCGATGACAAGTGTTTCAATGGTGCTTCTTATGGAGAACTGGTTCCACAGAAAATTGCTGTGAATACTCAGGTTGGTAAACCAGAACTAGAGCACATTTTTATACACTCACTTTTTTTGTTTGTTTGTCGTTCCGGTTGGATACCTATTTGCAAATCTATTTTGAGGCACTTTCCGATAAGCTAGCTGAATTTTTGCACACGATCTGAGTTCTGATGACAATATGTCATGTATTGTCATCAGAACTACCTGTACCTAACTAAGAAACGTCATAACAAATCCAACATGGCGGCATCCCCAAGATGGCGGACTGGATATTTGAAATCCATCCTCATGATGTGGGTATCAAATGAAAGGGTTTGCTGTCAGGAATACGAAAAAAATAGTCACATGACTTAAATCCAATATGGCGGACGTCTAAGATGGCGGACAGGGTATCAAACTAAAAGGGTTTTCTGTCAGGAATATGAAAAAAAAGAAGAAAATAATGAAATAATTAATAGATCTAATAGAGTCATTTAATGACTTAGAAAATATAATACTTAAATCTGCCATATTTTAATAAAAATATTTGGCGCCCCCTTTTTAACCTAAGCGTAAAAAAACAGAATTTATTTATTTATGTGTTTTTTTCAGGCATTTATGTTCGAGTCTTCGCTAAGCTTAGCTATAACAAAATGGGGCGCCGAGACCTGTCAGAAACTTGACGCGAAATACTACGAGTGCTGGCAAAACTTGCCGAAGCTCTTCTCAGAAAAAATCAACGTTTAGTTAAATTATTTTAAGTTTTGTGTACCTACTGTAATCATGAAAACAAGATATTATCACTAGCTTTATCCCTTGACTATGTATGCGTGGAATATACGATTAAGTACATAATATATCTACATTTTTTTTTTCATTTTAGCACTTAGCATGAATTTTCAGTATTTGAGACGTAAAGTAAACTGGAACATTGACAATTTCAAGTTCTAATTTTTCAAGGAAAAAATTAGTTCCGTCTTCGCTCACCAGAGGCGCTGTTCCATTTTTTCATACAAGAAACGCTGTAAATACTGTAAAGTAAAAGAGTGAAAATTCGAGCTAAGGATACTGGGCAGTTCTGGAAATATTACATACTTACATTATTCGAATCGAATTGAAAACCTTCTTTTTTTAAGTCGGTTAAAACCAAAACTAAGTGCCAACAATCCTGAGCTTGGGCAGTCTATCGGGCCGTAGGGAGTCTCATACTACGTTTTCCCGAACGCGATTTCCACAGTACACACGACTATAAAGCTATACCTACAAAACCATTTTGTCTTGGTCCCCGCTTTATAAGATCTTTCCGCACATTGAACGGTCAGCTTATACTAGTTTTGTATAGCTGGATGTGTAGCCGTGTTTAGGTACAACATGTCTACTCTATCGACGAGCAGCACGCGTAGCATGTTAGTAAGAATAGACAAAAGGACAGAACGTAGAAATAATTTTAGCGTTTTAAGCATGGTAATGTGAAAAATATGGAAATAAACGTTCTTTTCTTCAATAGTGTATAATTGGTGTAATATTGTTGTTGAAATAACGATGAAATAACTTTGTCTTTTCTTGGTAGAAAAGAAATAGAATCGCCATGCTACGCGTGCTGCTGTGCATTTGCAGACATAGCACACCACATGTCGACACCACGACTTCGTCACGAAATATCCTTTGCAACAGAGAAGCCCCAACCAATTGCTATCTCCAATTGTACCTATTCCGAGCGACCTTCAATTTGTGGACCAGGGGGGGTATTACAACGTCTTAAAACCAGGCTTATTTCGGCGAGTGAAAGTGACAGGGCTATACAAGTCATCTAGCGCCATCTCGTTCACTCACTGGAACAAGCCTGGTTTTAAGACGTTGTAATACCCCCCCAGCCCAACCGTTTTCTTCGGGTCACTTCCTTCCCAAACTTTTGCCGCCCCAGTTGTATAAATTGCCCTAGAAATAACTATTCTAGCATAAAATTAGAGATAGCGCCATTTATGATTAGAGGTCTGGGGGTGCCATGACCATGTTGTGGTGGTACTTCTGAAGGTACGTGCGCAATAATAGACTGGTTTGAAAATAAAAATAATTTTAATGGTTTTGTCAATGTCTCAATTAAACTTGTCTTAATACCGTCATCAAGTAATAACGGTATTGATAACACTAATACCAGTATCGAAAAATCCGTGATATTTGATATTAATCAGCTAGATACCTTCACGCGTAAAACACACAACACAAACACTCCACAGAAATCAATATTACAAAATCGCAGAGACTTGAAAGTTGGTACTTGGTACACCATTTTACAATTACAAAAAAAATAGACTTCATCAGTATGAGGACACTCAAACTGTGTTAGATTTACTTGATTTACATTAGATATCTTACTAAATATATTAAAAGGAAGTTAAGTATTATCGTCTTAACGGGCTCTAAACATTGAGCACCACTTTGTTGCTGGTGAAACGTTATTCCTGCTGTAACACCGCTTGAATGATCCCATATTCCAGGCAAATTTACATTAAGAGTCCCCACGACTGCTTTGTTTTGTTGTTGATCCGTCCGACCTTTTTTGCCACTGGTTGGTTTACTCGAATTTCCAGTAGGATGTTTCTTTGGAGCAAGGGAACTCGGCAGATCTACGTTTTTTCGTTGTGTAACTTCCCATCTATTATTGAAATTTCGTGAATTTCGCATTTTTTTAGTGGAGTTGTTCAATTTAGGACCCCCCCCGGGTCCAAATCCAGTTCGTTGGTCTCCAAGGTGATTGCCGCGTATACTGTGCCTAATATTATTATTTTTTGGGGACTTTTTGGCGGAATTAGGGCGTGAGCTCGCGGCAATAGACAGTAAAACAACTAGCACAATGTAAGTTAGCTTCATCTTGACGGTGCAAGTGACTGTTCGACACTAATTGGACGACTAAGGATTTACAGACTTAAATTCTGGACTACAGCCATACATATTTGGTAAAACGACGTCAACGCTGGATAATAATGTTGTAATCTATTCATTATTAATAAGTTGTTTTATTTTTCCTGCAGTTATCGACACATCGGTATTATTTACCTTATAATTATTTATTAATGCAAACATGGGTTGGCTTAACCAGAATGTTTTGTATTCAGGGGTGAACCGAGAGTTTTTGGGGCCTTGGGCTAATACCACTTGGGGGCCGTGCCTAAGTGCCTTTCCGTATTATTAATTAAATGGTTTTTTAGAACCCAACTATATATTTTTTTTAAATTAGTGAATCCAGCGTTTCGGACCTCAAGTCCGAACCCAAGTTCGGGTTACCCGACTCAATATCGCCCGGTGTACAGTTGGGTGTAGAGATTTCTGAAAATATGTCGTCTAGAGTAGCTGGAGAGGCGCCACGTCATGCTGACTTTCTGCGTGATATTGGTCCTCGACGAACACGGTTATCGAGGACAAAGTTGTTTCCAGTGGTTCTTGCTCAGCCTTGTTCTCGTAAGGATGCGGTGGTGGTCCTGTTCTAGGTTATGGCGTCTTCGTCCCGCAGACAGGATTCGAAGCAGGCGCCTCCTTCTGCGTAGCGATGATGCTAGCGAAGAAGAACGCAGAACGCGTGAGAGATAGGACATCGTCGACCACACGCCCGCCGCGGAAGGCTCCTAAAGCCTCAAACTTCAATCTAAGCAGGACACCGTGGCTCCAGCCAGTTAGTAATAAGTAATAAGTCTGATAGTTTCTTCCACTCCACTCAGGGAGGGAACATTTTTGATATTTTACAAGCCCAAACAAAAAACAGGGGCTGTAGGTAATATAGTATCTATCGGTAAAGTTAACAGCAAAGAAAAATAATATTGAAGAAACACTGTGGCTTTTAGTGTCGCCGGCCATAAAGGTTTAGAGCCGCTGATTTAAACTAGTGTATAAAGAAAAAATATTCATTAGAAAATTAAGAAAAGCTCTATCGTTGCTTTTTAGCAAAGTCTTCATTTTAGAATGATCTGAGGTACCTAGTTCAAAAAATGGGAACTTCTAGACCACGATTAGTCAAAATTTTGCTAATTACATCCACACACACACGGTCACACACCGTTCATCAGTGGTTCGGCGGTAACTATAAGGCCCTGATTTTTTTTCAGTGAGAAAAAGCCCTTAGGTAGATCCGATCCGCCCCTGTTTGTATTAAGGTACCGATTTACTTATAAGGTCATGTTTATATTAGCAACAGCAGAAGTAGGTAAGTCAAATATGAAACATTGATTATTACCTACTACTATAGGCTATTCGAAGAAACATTACCTACTTGCCAATTCTAGATTTTTCCTCCCCACACAATGTACCTACTTAATTAAATTTTTGTTCATACAAATTGTACGAATGTATTGACTTCCGGAGTTTCGATTTTTTCGTCCCGTACATTATGAAATTTCCTTGGCAGGGGCGTCGCAGCCGCCCCGTACAAATGGAATCAAAAAAGAAAACATAAAATGTTGCTAAAAACATACCTTATCGCGGCCATATTTCGCTCCAATTTTAAAGCTAAACATAGCTTTTTAATGAGGCTATAGTGTTGTCATAAATGAGTAACGATCAGTCGATCAGATCAGCATTCTCAATTTTCTAGCTCCCTTTAAAATTCTTAGTAATAGCATAGGATAGCTAGATACGAGCCAAAATGCTATTTTCTAATTTTTGCAAAATAATACAATTAGGTTAGAAGGGTCCCAAACTCCGAAATAAGTTTTAATACGGGTCCCCTTTTCTTGCCTAACTGCGCCTCTGATCATTAGGTACAGAGACGAACGCGAACGACATTCAAAAAAAACCGGCCAAGTGCGTGTCGGGCCACGCACAGTGTAGGGTTCCGTAGTTGCCCATCAAAATACTTATGCGAACTAACTAAACTGATTCGCTGAATTTAATTTTAAAAAGAAGAATTTTCAAAATCGGTCCAGGAGTCTGAGAAATCGGGGATAATACATAAAAAAAAAAGATTACGACGAATTTAGAAACTCCTCCTTTTTTTGAAGTTAGTTAAAAATAGTTGACGATTAAAACCTACCTATCCCCAAAAAACATACCTATAAAAGCTGTAAAAATAAAGTTGACAAACTTACATTTGCAGTTGTCTCCGATACATTTTGTTTAAGAAAATATGATATCAAGTACATTTTATAAGTTGGTCGACTATTACTCGTAAAGTTGTAAAGTCTACTTAGTCATGATAATTTTCTTTTAAATTTCGTTATATATACTACTATTGTGAATTTTTTCACACCCCCAAACATAACCGTTTAGCTGGTAGAGGGGGGGGACACTCGAGTCGAGCAAAATTTGGCACTTTAAAGCTTAATATTTCACAAACGAATTTTTTTATCAAAAAATTGTTAATGGAAACTCACATTATTTTTTAAAGACCTATTTAATGATACCCCACACTAAGGGGTACGCGAGAAAAAAAAAAACCTCACTTTACGTGTAAGTACAGGAGGTACCCTAAAAAAAAATATTTTACGAGATTTTATTTTACCACTTTTTCGGCACAACAAATCCGTATATTTACACCAAATTACAGCTCTCTAGTACTGTGCGTCTCTGAGCTAAACTGCGGACAGACGGACGGACGGACGGACGGACGGACGGACGGACGGACATAGCGAAACTATAAGGGTTCCTTGTTGACTACGGAACCCTAAAAATGGACAAATTCTTTTAAAAAGAAGGAGAAAAGTTTTGAAGGTTATTTTACCCTTTTTAGGGTTCCGTAGTCAACAAGGAACCCTTATAGTTTCGCCATGTCCGTCCGTCCGTCCGTCCGTTCGTCCGTCCGTCTGTCCGCAGTTTAGCTCAGAGACGCACAGTACTAGAGAGCTGTAATTTGGTGTAAATATACGGATTTGTTGTGCCGAAAAAGTGGTAAAATAAAATCTTGTAAAATATATTTTTTTAGGGTACCTCCAGTACTTACACGTAAAGTGAGGATTTTTTTTTTCTCGCGTACCCCTTAGTGTGGGGTATCATTAAATAGGTCTTTAAAAAATAATGATAGTTTCCATTAACAATTTTTTGATGAAAAAATTCGTTTGTGAAATATTAAGCTTTAAAGTGCTAAATTTTGCTCGATTCGAGTGTCCCCCCCCTCTACCAGCTAAACGGTTATGTTTGGGGGTGTGAAAAAATTCACAATAGTAGTACATATAACGAAGTTTAAAAGAAAATTATCATGACTAAGTAGGCTTTACAACTCTACGAGTAATAGTCGACCAACTTATAAAATGTACTTGATATCATATTTTCTTAAACAAAATGTATCGGAGACAACTGCAAATGTAAGTTTGTCAACTTTATTTTTACAGCTTTTATAGGTATGTTTTTTGGGGATAGGTAGGTTTTTATCGTCAACTATTTTTAACTAAATTCAAAAAAAGGAGGAGGTTCTAAATTCGTTGTAATCTTTTTTCTTATGTATTTTCCCCGATTTCTCAAAGACTCCTGGACCGATTTTGAAAATTCTTCTTTTTAAAATTAAACTCAGCGAATCAGTTTAGTTAGTTCGCATAAGTATTTCGATGGGCAACTACGGAACCCTACACTGTGCGTGGCCCGACACGCACTTGGCCGGTTTTTTTTTGTGGTTGTTTTTGATATTAACTGTTTCGACATTTTTAATTCTTTGTTAATGGTCTGCGAAAAGTTTAAAAAAAAAATGTAAAAGAAGAAAAGAAAATGTTTTTATTTTACTCTTTTTAGTTTAAATATTCAACCACAATTCTTTTCAGATTCGAGTACATCAATCATTTTATTACATGAGCCCATCCCTATCTCGAAAACTACGGAACCGATTTTGATGAAACTTGCAGTATTCCCTAAGTTGAACGATACCTAGTACAACAAAAAAAAGAATTACTTAAATCGGACTTGTGTTCCGGAGACACAAACATAACTTACTAAATCAGTCGATGCCAAGTCTTTACTAGAGGAGTTGTACCAGAGGCGGCCTTACCCCTTGCGAGGCCCCGGGCGGCAAGTCTTGGCGAGGCCCTTCGTAGAAAGTATTTTATGCGAAAGTAGGTTTGGTTGCCATGTTTGAGGACAAATGCCGAGTTTTAAAATTTTACAGTTCATACAGGAACTTTGAACATCCGTGTTTGCGTAAAATACCTACGGAGCGGAGTACCTAGTTTTGATTTTGAAGACTTTGTTTTGCCTTTTTGGCGATTATTATTACCATAAAGAACTAGTTTACTACTTGATTAAACTTAAGCACGACGTTTTGAAAGTAGAATTTTACATTTACTACAATATGAGACTAAAATGGTTTCTGTAAGTAGACCCAACCAAAAGCGCTTTTCAAAAGTATCTCAATTCAACGTTTTTTTACAAATGTGGAAGAGGCATCTGATATCATGTCTTCAGTTGGAATGTTTTCCAACTTTATTTTTTTTTCGAAAAAGTATTTTGAAGGGCTTTAGGCCTAGGCCGCACTATGTTAAACCGCTGTGGTTATTAATAGCGTGAATTTGTGCCCTTAAATATCTAAAACAAGCAGCCGCACCTTGGTATTTTCCCGCGACTGATTTAAAAACCGTAATTTGCTACAAAATGCTCGCGGGTAAAAGCCGCGGCAAAACTGTAATCAATAGAACTTTAGTCTTAGTTGACGCGTACGCACGGGCGTTAACCGCGGGCGGGTTTTCGGTAGACCGTCTTGCAGAGCAGAACGCTGGCGCAAAATTTCAACCATGTCTTCCACCGAGTCGGAGTTTGTTTTAAACGAACCAGAATACAAATTTATTAGGATGGTCTCTTAAGTTTTGTTATTTCTTATGAATGAAACCTTTCTCAGATCTACGCCTAGTAAGTAGATGGATCCAATTATTTTGGAAATTTACGTTAACGTCTTCTTTTCTATTTCTATTTCTTATTATCAGAGCAACAACACGCACTGCTACCTTGAAATCCATTTTCAAAGTGCAGGTATGTGCGTCTCTACCAGTTTTGCGGTGATAGCAATTAATCGACCCGACTTACGAGTTGTAGGTCGCGGAATCGAGCCCAGGTTACTTTGTGTATTTATTTTATCACCATTGCTCTCAAAATGATGAAGGAAAACATCGTCAGGAAAACGGCATGTCTTCAAACCAAAAATTTTAAGACATGTGACATCACCAACCCGCACGGGGCCCGCGTGGTAGATTATGAACCCCTCTTACAGAAAACAAGCCTGTAGCCCAGCAGTAGGAACATTATAGGCTGATGAAGATGAAGAGTGAGTATAAATACCTCAGTAGACCTAATAGTCTCCGAGATAAACCCTCCCAACATATTTTCCTTTTTTTAAAAAAAACTCACAGTGTTCTAAGACATCCCAACTCTGATGCTTTGCATCTTCCACCTTCTCATAGAACCGATTTATAGTGTCACAGTTGAGGTTTTCAAAATTTATATTTTTTTCGAATTTCTTGCAATATTTAATACACCACTTGAGTAACTCTGGTGGTATCTTGAATCAAAAACAAGTGTGTATATCTGTAGACCCAGTAGTTCTATTGTAGCAAAAGGCATATATGAAACCGTTCTGAGGAGTTATTATCAACTAGTCCTAGACGGTCATAAACGCAAAATTTTCAAAAGAGAACGAAATTTTCGAGGTTTTTTTAAATTTTGACAAAGTAGCGTTCGGTGTTTGACGTCTCCAACTTTGATTATTCATTAGGCCCAGTGGCGTAGCTACGCGGGGCTTAGCGGACCCCAGCTAGCCTCGCACATGACGGGGCCTCGCGCTTAGAGATTTCATAAAATAAAATAAAAATGACAACGGCAATTTTAACTTTGTTACCACTCAGTAAAGCAGTATAATTTAACTTACACTACTATTTCTAACTGAGAACAGAATAGAGCCAAAGCTGATGGCGCCGACGATCACATTTAGGTCTAGCAATTCCGCTTCTCGCGCGAGGCCCGGTGGTTGCATGATAACTTTTTATTTCTAACTGTGAACAGAGAGAGGCAAAGAGGCCTCGTAAAGCGATCTTATCATCAAGTCATCAAAAAAAGGAGGCCTCGCACGCGGTGACCCACACCACGGGCTTAAAAATTGGTGAAAAAATTCCCAAATCTGCGTGATATTTTTCATCCTCCATCAAAGAAAAAGGCCTCGCAGATGCGTCTGCCCCCTCCAAGATTCGGTCTCGCTACGACACTGATTGGGCCAACATCATAAACAAGTCTAAAGTACCGGATTTATAACCTAAACTTGCCGTACGTTCAGGCGACAAAATTATTGTACTAAATAAAAGATTTACAAAATTAACCAACTCGTGAGACGATAAATTTAAAAAAAAATGATGGTTTGATTTTTCCTAAAACTAAAATCTTATTTAGTTTAGTTGCTAATAATTGATCAAAATTAAAACTTTTTAATTAAAAATTACTAGTTTTTTTCTTTTGCTTGATTTGATGCGCGAGGCCCCCTACAAGCGCGAGGCCCCGGGCGGTTGCCCGGTTCGCCCCCCCCTAAGGCCGCCACTGAGTTGTACCTTCCATCATCAGCTCAGCTACATGAGATGATGACTACCAAAATCAAATTCAAAGCATTTATTTCAAGTAGGCCAGTTACAGGAAACAGTAAAAGTTATGGTGCTACATTCCCAGTCACAAGACATAAAACCGGCCAAGTGCGTGTCGGGCCACGCACAGTGTAGGGTTCCGTAGTTGCCCATCAAAATACTTATACTAAATAACTAAAATGATTCGCTGAATTTAGTTTTAAAAAGAAGAATTTTCAAAATCGGTCCAGGAGTCTTTGAGAAATCGGGGAAAATACATTAAAAAAAAAGTTACGACGAATTTAGAACCTCCTCCTTTTTTTGAAGTTAGTTAAAAATAGTTGACGATATAAACCTACCTATCCCCAAAAAACCTACCGTAAAAACATACCTATTAAAGCTGTAAAAATAAAGTTGTCAAACTTACATTTGCAGTTGAAGAACATGTTCTCCGATACATTTTGTTTAAAAAAATATGTTATCCAAGTACATTTTATAAGTTGGTCGACTATTACTCGTAAAGTTGTAAAACCTACTTAGTCATGATAATTTTCTTTTAAACTTCGTTATACAGGGTGTTTGGTCCATCGTGTGCCAAATTGAAATGGTCGATAGAAGGGGTCATTTGCTATCCTTTCAGACCCCTTAACACCCCTCATGCCCTGTGGATTTTTTTTAAATCGACTTTTTATTGTTTTACTAAAAAATACCCAAATTTTACATTCAAATGCAATTTTCTTTTTAAATATCGGTCGTAGACTCTGAACTTTAATTTTATTTAGATGTGTATTGTTTAAGAGTACTTTTAAATACAATATTAGTGACATTAGCCACCTTGTTTTCTTTTAATTCACTCGCAAAGTTAAAACATAAATTAAAGCTGTACATGTTACAGCTGTTTATCTGGCTACAGAAAAAAAACTAGAAGCGACTGGGATCTTCCAATTCCCTAATTAATTCTCCAGTCTATCCCCTTGCTAATGATGTGCCACATGCCATAAAAATCTTTTAACAACTTCATGAATTCACTAGAATTGTGAATCGAGTGCCCTAAAGCTGACATACAAAATTATGATTTTAAACATTTTTTTTGCTTGAAATGATACCTGACAAACCTATAAATGTTATCTTTAAATAATCTGTCTCGTATCTCTATGTTTTAGTGGGATTTACGTGTAAAAAAAAAAAATGCATTTTTAACATTTATTTGATAATTGTTACAAATCCTGCTAAAATTAGTGACCGATGATGTGCCCGTGTTTAATGAACGTTTGCCCATGGTATTTCAAAACGCTGACGTGCGCATTGGCGTTTGACTGTGAGGAAATATCTTAACAACATTACGCATTGTGGAACACAACATGTTCCACAGTGCAGGGATTGGACGCGATGGCCCTATTCCATGGCCGCCACGTTCCCCAGATCTAACTTCGTTACACTTTATGTCTAGAGACGTCCCAAAGGGCTGGCATAGATACGCAACGGACGTTCCAACTAGGGAGTTACTAGTCCAACGCATGGAAGCGGCATTCAGTACCAGTAAGGAGGAAATACGGGGCATGCGGGCAACGAGTAAAGGGCAACTCAATGCCCGGCCATGGACCATGCCCGGGTCGACGGCGCGTTGTGTCCCACGCGCGCCTTAAAGAGCGTCAGCATAATGACGGGGCCCCCTCTCAGAGGGCCAAAGCCTGCCGGGGTCGCGGGATTATTTCCTTACCGTGACCCCGGAACAGAAAGGGCTAATGAAGGACACCGTGGATTTTAGTCTGTAGAAGTCTGACAGTCCCTCCCGCCCTGCCCGGGGTTCCCACCCCACTCACACAGGACTCATTTGATGATTTTACCAAGCTAAGAAAAAAAAAAGGAGGAGATACGACTTTGTACAACAACTGTCTAAATAGATATCGGGCCTGCATTCGCAACAGAGGCCAACAATTCGAGCAGGATTATGAAATAAACGTTAAAAATGCATTTTTTTTTTTCAAGTAAATCCCACAAAAACATTGAGATACGAGGCAGATGTTACCTTATATGAATGAGATAAGACTTATAGGTTTGCCAGGTATCAAAAAAGAAGAAAATAATTAATTTTGATTATCAGCCTTGGGTGACTCGATTCACAATTCTAGTGAATTCACAAAGTTGTTAAAAGATTTTTATGGCATGTGGCACATCATTAGCAAGGGGATAGACTGGAGAATTAATTAGGGAATTGGAAGATCCCAGTCGCTTCTAGTTTTTTTTCTGTAGCCAGATAAACAGCTGTAACATGTACAGCTTTAATTTATGTTTTAACTTTGCGAGTGAATTAAAAGAAAACTAGGTGGCTAATGTCACTAATATTGTATTTAAAAGTACTCTTAAACAATACACATCTAAATAAAATTAAAGTTCAGAGTCTACGACCGATATTTAAAAAGAAAATTGCATTTGAATGTAAAATTTGGGTATTTTTAGTAAAACAATAAAAAGTCGATTTAAAAAAAATCCACAGGACATGAGGGGTGTTAAGGGGTCTGAAAGGATAGCAAATGACCCCTTCTATCGACCATTTCAATTTGGCACACGATGGACCAAACACCCTGTATATACCACTATTGTGAATTTTTTCACACCCCCAAACATAACCGTTTAGCTGGTAGAGGGGGGGGACACTCGAGTCGAGCAAAATTTAGCATTTTAAAGCTAGAATAAAAAAAACATCCCCACTTTACGTGTACTGGAGGCCCAGTACACGTAAAGTGAGGATGTTTTTTTAAAGACCTATTTAATGATACCCGAAACTAAGGGGTACGCGAGAAAAAAAAAAACATCCCCACTTTACGTGTACTGGAGCCACCCTAAAAAAATATATTTTAGGAGATTTTATTTTACCACATTTTCGGCACAACAAATCCGTATATTTACACCCGTTGTTTACACCAAATTACAGCTCTCTAGTACTGTGCGCCTCTGAGCTAAACTGCGGACAGACATGGCGAAACTATAAGGGTTCCTTGTTGACTACGGAACCCTAATAAATTAGTTATTTTGGGCAGCCAAGCTTCGTGCCTATGGAGGCGGATGTAACTGCCTATGGGCGGACCAAAATTTTTTAAATTTACTTTTAAACACTATAAGAGGGCACTACTATAAGAATTATTTATTTTATAAGTATTAAATTTTATTATAAGAAACTGAACTTGTTTTAATTAGTTAACTGGTCAATGGACGTTCTCAGATGGAAATTAGTTGTGAACTGACAAATAATGGGAACTAGGAGTGTAGGAAGACTAAGTCGTTACTAGACTAATGATCCTATCGTGTTGATTAAGGCAATTAAAACCGCACCAAAATATTTTTTGGGGGTTTGCTGAGGCCCGTACCCAGTTCCGTGACTTTAAATGGCTGTCTCTTTCACACGCGGTTTTATTTAAGCTTTAGGTACTATTATAATATTCTGTGTTTAAGCACCACTAAAAGGGACACGAATATTTCTAAGTATCGAAAGCGTTGAAGAGAGGGAGGCCTCTTCTTCTTTGATTTAACAGTAGTGGTCGCATTCTGATCGTCGACTGCAATTGCTACATTATTTTTTATTACCCATAAAAATAACAACTTGTTGTTAATGATCGAAGCAAAACATATTAAAAAAATAAAGTGAAACTGGTGCTGGAGCCATCTAACATTGCATGGAGGAGTTACTATAATAACTATTAATCGGAACCAAGATCGGAACACGCGGTCAGTTTCACACAGACGCGACGCGGCCGGCGGCGGGCGGCGCGACGTGACACAATGATACTTTGCAAATTTTTATCTTATTTTGTAGTAAATAAAGTTAGATTTTGAGTCGCTATTAAAACGCAGCTGAATTTTTCTTCTGGGCGTGGATGGCTAAAACTATGGAGAATAGCGAAATATAGAAAAAAAAACATTCCGATTTTGATTTAAACTAAAACTGCAACATTGATTTATTGAAAAATCAATTCATGTTCCTGCCCAAGATCTAACCCGTATAAAAAAAAACACACGTACGCTGTTTTGTAACACGGGTTCTCGCAAAGAAACGGGATGTTGTCGTAGGAAAAAGCCGTGTTGGATTTTTTAAAGCAGGAAAACAGTGTTATATTTGTCGTATTACTTTATTAAACACATTTATTTAGATATACTTATCATAAAACAAACAAGGTAAAGTTGGTCTAAATTATGGTTCAGGTTCGAGGTACACACAGCTACACAATGCCAGTTTAGCGTGGTCTCGCACTGTATTATCATTCTGGACATTCAACATTCAGCATACTGGTTTTGCATAGCTGGAAGTGTACCCGTTTGTACTAAACAGTTCAGCTAATGCGACTGATTGCATAATTTGCTGATAAGCTTCTCTTTACCGTTATCGCTAGACGCTATCGAAGCTTCGCGAACTAGGTACTCTTTGTGATATATCAGACAGATCAGACTTTACTGTGATGGAAGTTTTTGTTGCTTGAATCACTCCCATTCACGTTCATTATACACGCTATCGTTGGTGGGATCATTTTTTAATGCAAGAAGCTGTTTTTTTACAGTGTCCGCGTTATAATTTTTGATACCGTTTTTCAAAGCGAGCTCGTGTAGATCCATATAATAAGGTCTGGAACCATTCTTCAAAATCAACTCCTGTTGGTGCACTTGAGGCCATCCAGCTGTACGACGGTTTTCATTACCAGCTAAACCACTTTTGATATTTTTATTCGGGGACTCGTTGTCGCGAAGAGTGGATCTACCAGATCCACTCTTCGCATTATGTTGGATTTTATGACGCAGGCTTGCACTGCTTGCTAACTCATGCATGTTCATATAATAAGGTTTGGAACCGTTCTTTAAAATAAACTCGCGTTGGTGCGCTTGGGGCCGTTGAGCTATACGATGGTTTGCATTCCCTGCTAAACCACTTTTGTTATTTTCGTTCTGGGGTCCGTTGTTGCTGTAAGATTCACTCTTCGCATTATGTTGGATTTTATGACGCAGGCTTGCACTGCTTGCTAAATCATGCACGTTCATATAATAAGGTTTGGAACCGTTCTTCAAAATAAACTCATGTTGGTGTGCTTGAGGCCATCCACCTAAACGACGGTTTGCATTGATCCCTTCTAAACCACTTTTGTTATTTTTGTTCTGGGGTTCGTTGTCGCTGTTAGATCCACTCTTCACATTATGTTGGGCTATATTATGATGCAGGTTTGCACTGCTTGCTAACTCATGCACGTTCATATAATAAGGTTTGGAACCATTCTTCAAAATTAACTCATGTTGGTTCGATTGAGGCCATCTAGCTATACGACGGTTTGCATTACCTGGTGACCCACTCTTGTTATTTTCGTTATGAAACTCGTTGTCACTGTTATATCTACTCTTCGTATTATGTTGGTCTATATTATGATGCAGGTTAGCGATGCTTGAACCACTCTTCACATTGACTCTTAAATACATGCTATTGTTGATGGGACCTTTATTTATATGATGGCGATGTTTGTCTACTGTGTCCACATCATAACGTTTGACATCGTTCTTCAAAGCAACCTCATTTAGATCCATATAATAAGGTCTGGAACCGTTCTTCAAAGTAAACTCATGTTGGTGTGCTTGAGGCCATCTACCTAAACGACGGTTTGCATTGATCCCTTCTAAACCACTTTTGTTATTTTTGTTCTGGGGGCCGTTTTCGCTGTTAGATCCACTCTTCCCATTATGTTGGTCTATATTATGATGCAGGTTAGCGCTGCTTGAACCACTCTTCACATTTACTCTTAAATACATGCTATTGTTGATGGGACCTTTATTTATATGAAGGCGATGTTTGTCTACTGTGTCCACATCATAACGTTTGACATCGTTCTTCAAAGCAACCTCATTTAGATCCATATAATAAGGTCTGGAACCATTCTTCAAAATCAACTTCTGTTGGTGCACTTGAGGCCATCCAGCTGTACGACGGTTTTCATTACCAGCTAAACCACTTTTGATATTTTTATTCTGGGGCTCGTTGTCGCGAAGAGTGGATCTACCAGATCCACTCTTCGCATTATGTTGGATTTTATGACGCAGGTTTGCGCTGCTTGCAAACTCATGTAAGTTTATATAATATGGTTTGGAACCGTTCTTTAAAATAAACTCGTGTTGGTGCGCTTGAGGACGTTTAGCTATACGATGGTTTGAATTCCCTGCTAAACCACCCTTGTTATTTTGATTCTGGGTCCCGTTGTTGCTGTAAGATCCACTCTTCGCATTATGTTGTTCCAAATTATGCTGCCGGTTTGCACTGCTTGCTAACTCATGTACGTTCATATAATAAGGTTTGGAAACGTTCTTCAAAATTAACTCATGTTGGTTCGATTGAGGCCATCTAGCTATACGACGGTTTGCATTACCTGCTGACCCACTCTTGTTATTTTCGTTATGAAACTCGTTGTCGCTGTTATATCTACTCTTCGCATTATGTTGGTCTATATTATGATGCAGGTTAGCGATGCTTGAACCACTCTTCACATTTACTCTTAAATACATGCTATTGTTGATGGGACCTTTATTTATATGATGGCGATGTTTGTCTACTGTGTCCACATCATAACGTTTGACATCGTTCTTCAAAGCAACCTCATTTAGATCCATATAATAAGGTCTGGAACCATTCTTCAAAATCAACTTCTGTTGGTGCACTTGAGGCCATCCAGCTGTACGACGGTTTTCATTACCAGCTAAACCACTTTTGATATTTTTATTCTGGGGCTCGTTGTCGCGAAGAGTGGATCTACCGGATCCACTCTTCGCGTTATGTTGGTTTTTATGACGCAAATTTTCACTGCTTACTAACTCATGTACGTTCATATAATAAGGTTTGGAACCGTTCTTTAAAATAAACTCATGTTGGTGCGCTTGAGGACGTTTAGCTATACGATGGTTTGCATTCCCTGCTAAATCACTCTTGTGATTTTGATTCTGGGGCCCGTTGTTGCTGTAAGATCCACTCTTCGCATTATGTTGGTCCAAATTATGCTGCCGGTTTGCACTGCTTGCTAACTCATGTACGTTCGTATAATAAGGTTTGGAACCGTTCTTTAAAATACGGTCATTCTGGGTAAAATTATGACGCACTTTTGCATTGTTTGTGTTAGCAAAAATTGAGAAGCGTAAAGCTTCTGGCGTGGTCTCTGCCGATACTGATGAGTTTCCAGCTTTGTTCACTATCCCCTTCGTTGTGTTCTTTACATGTTGGTTGTTCTGTGTTGTGCTTGGCGTGACTTCCCAAATAAAACTTGACATCAGTTTGCAATCGACGAGCGCCTCCTTGTGCTCACCATTTGGCTTACTTATGACCAGCTTGCACTTTTCTCGCGGGGAGCTACTGTACTGTCTGTCGGAGCTGTAATGAAGGCTGTAGGCATTTTCGGAGATAACAAGCTGCGGCGAATTAACTCGTGATGCGACGGTGACGATAAGCGGCAAAAAATTAAGTCCTATAAGACTGAACCTCATTTTTCCAACGCGACTTCACGATTAAATCCCACAGAAATTCCACACGAACAATATCCGTCACAAAATAAAGTCAACTAATAATAAGAATGACTGTTACGAATAATAAGGTTTTCCAGGCTATTTTAGTTTACAATTTACCTACAATTGCATCATGTCTATTTCCTGCTGCACATTTATTGATTAAAATTTACCTCCAACCCAATGCACAATAAGTTAAAATTTAATTAGGAATTCCTAATTAATATGAAAAAAACCGGCCAAGTGCGTGTCGGGCCACGCACAGTGTAGGGTTCCGTAGTTGCCCATCAAAATACATAAAATAACTAACTAAACTGATTCGCTGAATTTAATTTTAAAAAGAAGAATTTTCAAAATCGTTCCAGGAGTCCTTGAGAAATCGGGGAAAATACATAAGAAAAAAGATTACAACGAATTTAGAACCTCCTCCTTTTTTTGTATTTACTTAAAAATTGTTGACGATAAAAACCTACCTATCCCAAAAAAAAAACATACCTTTAGAAACTGTAAAAATAAAGTTGACAAACTTACATTTGCAGTTGTCTCCGATACATTTTGTTTAAGAAAATATGATATACAACTACATTTTATAAGTTGGTCGACTATTACTCGTAAAGTTGTAAAGCCTACTTAGTCATGATAATTTTCTTTTAAACTTCGTTATATATCCTACTATTATGAATTTTTTCACACCCCCAAACACAACCGTTTAGCTGGTAGAGGGGGGGGCACTCGAATCGAGCAAAATTTAGCACTTTAAAGCTAATATTTCACAAACGAATTTTTTTATCAAAAAATTGTTAATGGAAACTATCATTATATTTTAAAGACCTATTTAATGATACCCCACACTAAGGGGTACGCGAAAAAAAAAAATCCTCACTTTACGTGTAAGTACTGGAGGTACCCTAAAAAAAAATATTTTGCGAGATTTTATTTTACCACTTTTTCGGCACAACAAATCCGTATATTTACACCAAATTACAGCTCTCTAGTACTGTGCGTCTCTGAGCTAAACTGCGGACAGACGGACGGACGAACGGACGGACGGACGGACGGACATGGCGAAACTATAAGGGTTCCTTGTTGACTACGGAACCCTAAAAAGCAAATAGGTGTTTATTCTCTGAAAAAGGAACTTGTTAGGTCTTTAGTTAGTTAGTTGCTTGCCTGGTAAACGGTTTTTCGTCTAACTGAATCTTAAGACCTCTTCCTCTCCACTTGCTTGCGTAGTATTATGCATTAGCCTGGTTTCTATGTACTTTGCTCTAGTGTCCAGACACCAAGAGTAACCATCCCATCTTTTTTGGATTGTAAAACCATCAAATGAATCCTCCCGACTTGAGGAACTGTCCGGATCTGACTGATTGAAATACCCTTTGCGATACAGCGCTGTGGGTGGTATCCTGTTTTTTCTAAGGTTTTTCGAGTCAAGAGTGAACAGGTTACTTCTAGGTAAGCGTGCCGGTCATGTCATCGCTTGCCACATCGACTTCCTATAGGTAAATAAAAAAAATAAAAATAAGATGGCTTTGCTTTTGACCTTAAACTGTCAGGGATGACAGAGACAAGGTCGACGTTGGAGCGAGCTTACCCAGAAGCCTGTTCACTCTAACTTTGAAGAGATAAGGATTGTATGCAATCCCACGGCTCAGACCTTATCTTCTACCTGACTGAACGTTGTATGAGACATGAACATAACAGGTGAAATGTTGGTGTACTGTTAGGTGAACTACTGTCTCATGATAATAAGAATCTAGAATAATTTAGATTAATAAGTATGCTTTGAAAAAAGTTCACATCATCATTCATTTCAGCCGGACGGCACGGTTGGCACAGTGGTTGAGCGATCACTGCTACGTAGCGTGTCGCGGGTTTGAGACCCGCACGGAACAAACATTTGTCTGATCTGGAAGTAATTATTCTAGTTCTGGGTGTTTGGATTAGATATGAGCGCCGATGGTCAATCAGTCGGCGGCGGCGCGCCGACTTTTTGGAGCCGGCGGCGGCGGCGTCGGCGGCGCGGCGTGACTTTTATTTAACTACTATAATTAATTAATTTAAGAGAAGAAATAGAACAATGTTTTACGTATAATTGAAGATTTATTATAATTTTGACGAGACAAATTGAATTGGCAAGATAAATTTAAAAAAAGAAAACCAAATTAACATTAAAAATTGCTGGTCGCTATATTTTTACTGTAAGCCTTGATGAGTATGCCAGAGGGTCATGACTGTCCGTATGATTCGGGGATACCGCACGATCGCTGGCGAATCGGTCAATCTTCGGATCTGCCCGATTGCTGCCCTGGGATCTGGAGGCGACTACCTTCCAGCGCGTTTAGAATGGCGCCTGGTGGCGCAGCGCCGGGTCGTATCTCCGCTGCCTCGAGAAGTTGAGGTGCGAAGGGAAGAGCTCCGGCGCGATCTCAGGGCAGTATGGAGGGACGACTGTCGGAACCGACGTCCGGGCACGCCGCAATCGTGGCAGTAAGACCCCTGTTAGGGGAGTGGCTGGATAGGCGTCACGGGGTCCTGACCTACCGCAAACGCAGGTCCTCACCGGAAACGGAAGTTTCGGGAGGAACCTGTGTCTGATGAGGAAGGAGGAAACGCCTGGGTGTCACCGCTGCGAGGATCGCCCGGAGGACACTGCATACGGTGCAAAACTACCTCGCTTGGGCAGAGCACCGACGTGTCCTCACGACGGCGATAGGCGGAGACCTCTCGCACCCCGGCATTGGTCGCGGCCATGCTGCATCTGCGAGGCAGTCATGCTCGCGAAAGCGGAGGCGGGCCGCGTGAGGGAGAAGACAGCGTCCTCTCGTCCCAGCCGCAGTGGTGGACGCCCACGGCAACGGACATCGCAAGACGATCTTCGGCCACCGTAGGCGAGGGCGGCGAGTACAGGGCAACTCGCTGTCCGACCACGGACCATGCCCGGGTCGTCGGCCCGTTGTGTTCCACGCGCGTCTCAAAGAGCATCAGTATGATGACGGGGCCCCCCTCTAGAAGGACAAAGCCTGCCGGGATATAAAGGGCTATTGAAGGACACCATGGAAGTCAGTATGACTCTGAGAGTCCCTCCCACCTTACCCGGGGTGGGAAGACTCATTTGATGATTTTACCACGCTAAAAAAAAGAAGCCTTGATGAGTGCTCATCATCTGTTCGTTTTTTTCCCTTATATTAACAACCAACTGACCAAAATAGGTCCTACAAAAACTGTGTTTGTTTGCTGATAACTTGGACAACACAGAAATTGTAATGTTAAAGAGTATCGTTTTATAAACGTCTACGCCTAGTGCCGCCGTTTTGCCAGCATTTATTATCGTGCGTTCGGTTTGATCAGCGTGTTAGATTAAATTGAACGCCGCCCGCTCGGGTTCGGCGCGCCGACGCCTGTCGACGGCGGCGGCGGCGCGGGGAAAATCACGGCGGCGGCGGCGCGCCGGCGCGGCGCTCATATCTAGTTTGGATATGTGAGTTTCTATGTTTGTAAACAAACGCACGTTCCACGGGACAGAAAAAGTTCCTAGTAGAACAGTACTGCATGCTTCGAAATAAATTATTATAATAAGAAATCATCTAGTCACAATTATTTTGCCGCTAAAGAATAGTAGGTATTATTTGGCAAAATACATAATAATATGTGATATATCTAGTTCATAATGCTCACACATGCGATGTGCTTTGAGAACTTTTATCAAGAAGTTTTAGGCCGATCAATATTAAGGATTTTGATTCGACAATAACATTGGCAGCACAGGGTTTTCAGTGTTGCAAACTTGGATGTTAACTACTCTCAAGGGACCTAACAACATATAAAAAAATCGTAGTTACATGTGCGTTTGCAATTTTTGATGTCGATTTTGACTGGCCTATTTGGCTGACACATGTTTCCAAATCGGTGACCTTCAGCTGTTTCAGTTTTACACTGACGTCAGAGGAAAAAATCTCGTCGAGAAAAACATTGCAGCGAATATCGCGACGGAGCTGTGTCTTCATAATTTATAATAATTATCTTTGCGTAATATAAACGGGTTTGAAGGTTCATATATATAAGTCCGAATGTGCACAGGCACAGAATAGCCACCGGGTAGGTTTTAAGTACGAACATGTGCGAAGTCGGGGCGGGTCGCTTCTAAGAAATAAAACTAAACATTTGTAAGTTTCCTTTTTATAAAAAGTCCTACATAGTTGACATTTTGGGACACAATTTTATTATGGGAGCAATCAAAAAATTTACTTCGCCAGTAGCAAGACACGTAAATTATGATTTAGACTATAATAATTAATTTACCTTAAATATCCTACTAAATATATTATAAGGAAATTAATTATTATTGTCTTTACGGGCGTTAAAGCTTGTGCACCACTTCGCTGTAATGAGCTTCGCGAGTACTCTTGCAAGAGTCCACAATCCACAGGTTTCCGTAAAGTAGTAGTATCTCTAAAAGTTCTGATGAGGTAACAAGTCATGCCGGGCGTCACCGCTATAGAGGGGCCCTTCACTTTCAGAGCGTCCTCCACGGTGCTGCTCGTCACCGTCACTGTCGACACAGAAGAGTTTCCAGTTCCGTTCACTGTCTGAGTCACTGTCACCTGCGTAGTGTTCTTCACGACGTGTTGGTCGTTCTGTGTTGAGCTCGACGTGCCATCCAAAATAAAACTCGACATCAGGTTGCAGTCGATGCGCGCCTCCTCGTACTCACCGTTTGACTTACTTACGGCCAGCTTGCACATCTCTCCCGGGGAGCTACTGTACTGTCTGTCGGAGCTGTAATGATGATAGTGACTGTTGCGGCCCAAGTTGTACAGCGCTAGTCCAGTCAGCAAGCTATCGAATCTGCTGCCCGAGTCTCGGTACTCGTACACGTAGACGGGCGGGTGTCCTACATACACGGGATGGTAGGTAGACCCGTACACTATCTGCTGCGGCGGATTGTAGTGGTAGTGGTGATGGACTTCAGATCTCGAGCTGTAAGTATTGTGCACGTTGTGTTGTTGAGGGTGGCCGCTGTTTCTGTTACCAGACAACCCACTCGAGCCAGGGTATGAGTGTGTACCGCCAGAACCATATCCCGTATGACCGCCTGAACCATATCCCGAATGACTGCCGCCGTAAGAGTGGTGCGAGGAACCACCACCGTGCCTGCTGGAATGTCCATGGCTGCGACCTGAGACTGTGGACGTTGCGAGAAATAATACTACGAAAATAAGTCTCATGTTGTCGACGCGATAGACAGAATCGGACTAAATTAGTGGAGACCTGTTTGGTCAGTCCCCGAGCGCCGTCACTATACAATCACATTAAACGTGACGCAGTGGGCGCGGCGAGATGTTCGCACGCAGGGGGTCGCGACCTACCCAGATATATAAACAAAGTCGCGTTTCGCGGAATGCTATCAGGTCACCACGAAGTAATCCCGTTGATTATGACTTTCATAGGTACCTATATAAAAACGAGGAAGATTACGATACCTTTCGTAATATGTGAACAAAAAAAACCGTAATCGTAATAGGTTTTTAGCAAAGCTTAAAATTATTTCATTGTTGCATTAAAAATAGAAAGCGTCGGAAGATAGGCCTATTATGTAGGAAGGTAGGACATTGTGCCCACCTTAGAATAATCTGGTGCGAATCCTAGAACTTTACTAACACAAAAGTAAAATTGAGAAATAAAAATTCTTTTAAAAAAAATGATTTGCATTCGAGAAAGTTTCTCATTTTGTCAAACCTTCAGGAAAAGGTGTGCTGGTACATTCCCACATACGCAACTAGGTTTGTCGGTATTTAAGAAAGTTTTCTGAATATCCACGGGTTCTGAATATCGCGGAAGAACATGTGCGAAGACGAGGCGGGTTACCAGAACATTCTGTAAAAACACAGTTGTCATTTTGGTCCACCATTGTGCAATCGAAAAAAAATCCAATTAAATTACTTCGGACACATTAATTATGGTAGACTAAAATTACTACAAAAAAAATTACTTCATCAGTAGGAGGACACGCCAAAGAGTTGTCCAAGAGGGCCAAAGCCTGCCGGAGTCGTGGAACTTACCGAACCTCGGGTCGCGACCTATCCAGATCAACAAAGTCGCTTTTCGAGGAATGCTATCGGAACAAATGCGATCCGATGCAGTAACCCGGACCGCATTGATTTGGACGTGGGATCCCTTCTATTCGCATAATGTTCTTTGTCCTAATATACTTCGGCATAACGATTTTGGCACAATTTGTTTAGGCATAATAATACTTCGGCATATTTTTTTTAGGTATACATCTTACATTCGCATAATCATCTTAAATACTAATTTGTTTCGGCATAAAACTGATTCGTATAACGTTAGTAGGCCTAATAACTATTAGCATAACGTTAGTAGGCCTAATGACTATTAGCATAACGTTAATAGGCCTAATGACTATTAGCATAAAGTTAGTATGCCTAATGACTATTAGCATAATAATATTTAGGCATACAATTAATACTTTCTAAATTAATACGTTTCTGTAACAATTAAATATGTTAATTAAAAATTGAATATGATGTGCAACAATAGTTAGTGACAGAACCGAATTGCTGCAAAACCGACTCCACGTAGTCTTGTTTGTCCTACCCCTAGAGTGTAATTTAAAATCGCGTAGGCGCGTAGGAGCGAGGCGGCCCGCGGGCTGAGGAGCAGGCGGCTGCGAGCGAAAGCCGTCTGCGACGATTAGCACGCGTGGGGCCGCCGGAGGCCCGCAGCGCCGGAGCCGTGACAGAAAACCTTGCCTGCTGCATGTTGCATGCTCGCTTGAATGCTGCATGCTTGGTTGTTTACTGCATGCTTGCTTGCATGCTTGCTTGTTTGCACGCTTGCTTGCTTGCATGCTGTATGCCTTTATAAGTAATGTTTTAATATCATTATGCGTAAATAAATTTATGCTTTAGGATATTATGCTTAAAAAAGTTATGCTTTAGAACTTTATGCTTAGTAAATTTATGCTTTAAGATATTATGCTTAAAAAAGTTATGCTTTAGATCTTTATGCTTAATAAATTTATGCTTTAGAATATTATGCTTAATCATTATTATGCTTAGAGAAATTATGCTTAAAAAATTATGCGTAATTATATTATGCGAAAATATAATTATGCCAAACAAAATTATGCTAAGTTATATTAGGTCTTAAAATTTTATGCAAATGGATAGGGAACCTTTGGACGTATAAAAAAACGAGAAAGATTATTACGATACTTTTAATCATAATAAGTAATTAGCAGAGCTTAAAATTATTCCATTACTGCATTAAAAATATAAAATAACGTCGGTCAGTCGCGTCACCAGTGTTATTGCGTCTTTCACTTTGTGCTATTAAAGATATGATATACTAAACATAGAACATGCATATTACATCGAGATACTACAATTCGATAGCTCAGCATATCATTACTATCAAATAGTTTACGTATTGCGTATAAACTATGACAGCTAAGCTATCAAATGCTACATACTACGCTTTTTTTAACTGGAAGTTGTATCAATTATAATTATATAAATTAAGTTTACATTATATGCAATAAGGCTGGCTTATTTGGCTGTGAAAGAGGCCCTTATTAACATTACAATGACAGTTACAACAGAAACACATCCTTGTGACTTAGTGGATAAGAAATAATAAATTAAAAATTGGAATTAACTTGTCACGGCTAGCGAGGTGTCTCTGCAGAGTGAATACTTTGTATTTTTAGGCAACGGCGTCATTTAGTCGCACCCAAAACACTTGAATGGTCCGTACGCACATTTATTTTCTAAGAAAATAAAATAGAATATTTTACTTTTCAACATACTTATAAAAAATATCCAAAATTCATTAAGGTGAAAGTGTTTGCGAGATTCCTGTGCGTACCAAACCGTATTTAATTGGACCCTTTCCATTAGGACTAGTCCAAAGGCAGGCAACCTTTCATTAAAACCAATTTTAAGCTTTTTAAATGTATAGCAGATTTTTTTAAATTTAATTTTTGTTGCTGTCGTAGTTTAGATTGTTTTGGCGACGAGGGTGTGATAAAAGAGTTCTAATTATGGTTTTTAGTTGTTTTAAACTATAATCAAAATAACAGTCCTTTTTTGGCCAGTCGTGTAAAAAACACTTTAGAAACTCAGCATACTAGCTAAAGAATATTGAGCTTATTTTTTTAAAGTTTGCATGAAATCTTTTTGAATATATTTTCTTCAAACGAAATCAATTTCATAAAAAAAGGGAAAGAATTTCAAATAAACGCTGAAATTAATTGTAATAATTTACATCGTTCCCGCCGATGGACTTGGTCAAAACAAATGAGCATATGAACTGATTAATTTTAAAAACAAAACAATTTTGTAAGTGTTCAAAAATAATTACAGATTATGCAAAAATATTCAATTTCTTACTTTATCAACAACAAAGTGACCGCAAACAATCGATTGCAGTACATTTATTTACTTCTAATTTCTAATATAGTACAGTTTATGTACTTTCTGATCATACCAATAATTTTTACATCTATTTTTTAAGACATAAGATCCAAGTTACATGTACATTTGTATTTAGAGCTCTTCCATTTAAATAAAGCAACAGTTTTCGAAAACTCAACTTATTTTCATAAATATTTTTCGTGAAGATAATACTCAATAACATTGTTTTTCTTAATTCCAATTGTCGACTATCTATTTTAGAGTATCGCCTAGTTTAATTCACGGACCCAGCATGGAGAATGAAATAAGATTACGTATCTCCATTTAACAAGTGTCGTAGCAGTTCACGTGACCAGAACAAATGGGTCACTCAATGAAATGTGTCTGCTGATCAATAAGTGTGTCTGCATCCTTGAAAACCATTTATTAATTGAGCCACCCATAACATTACATTGATTAAAATAACATCGCGAATAAAAAAGTTGGATAAACGGTACGGTCAGCCACGCAATAAAACGTCTGTTGTACAGCCACGAAATAAAAATGGTGTTGTCCAATGACCGCGCGGTTGACTGTACAATCACTAACACAAGAACGCACTTGAAAGAGCTCATTAACCAAAAACGTCCATAAAAGAAATTTGAAACTTTGTAATGGAGCCCGGTTACTAGTGACGTAGTAAGTGTATAGTCTGTGGCACAGTACGTACACTGGGCGGGGCGGACGTGACGTCACTAGCCGTGGTTCACGTTGACGCCCGACTCCAGCTCTGACGCTGGCGTCTCTGGCTCCTCGTCATTGTAGATATTCTCAGCCATCTGCCATACCTGCGAACAAATAACAACCATAAAGCTATAGGCCCCTGTTGAATTGCCCGTCGCAGACTCGGGCTCGCCAACTCGTTTTCAGTTACTCGGTAATCGGCGGTGGAACAAAGATCTTTTCCTTCACCATTTCGAGAGCACTAGAATTACTACCATTTATTATCTAACCAAAAGTCTTATTATCCATATTTTATCGTAAAGCGTTACGTTTTTCCTGAATCCACTGTTTGTCACTTGTCACCACATGTTTTCGAAATCGAACGAAGTGGATAGATAATTTTTCTTCCTTTTTTTGACTTTAATTCTCAATGGCCTGGTAGGAATTGGACTTTCTCTAAAATCAAAGCAATAACTGTTTTCGAATCACTAGGGAACCAGCTATCATTTAGATGTCAATTTATCACGTAATCACAGCAAGCGAAACTTGTATAATATACCTATCGCTGTTCATGACTAACTGATTTTGAAAAAAAACATAATCAAACTCAAATTCTTTATTGCATTCATGTGTACATAGGTGTTACAAGTATTTAAGTTTCAACATGAAGCCCGGTTAGTACCCCCGTTAATATCCCATTCTCGCGATGGTATATCTCATTGGAGATATACCATTGCGAGATATCACGTGACCGAGGTATTTGAGCCGGTCTCTAGCAAATTAAAGATGTTTACTCCTAAGGTTGTACCGTGAGCTAGGCACCTACCACAGACAAGCTTCCATTATTATAATTAGGACTAGTCTAGACAGAAGCCATCTGTTTTTTAACATGACGTCAATACACATAGCTGATGGTAACTCGAACGTAATTTAAATATTATTTCATTACCCATTGTTAATGCGCATTAGAATATTTAGTTAGTAGTCTAACTGATTGTGGAGGTCAGATAATATTATGATCTCGCAGTTTTTTCTCGTAAAATACTGTTACTAACATATGGTTCAAGATGCTGCTACTGAGATCATCTCGCTCACCTCTATCAATTTTTATTTTTTTGCGAATTTCCTAAAGTCTTGGAACAAACATTGTTCAGTAACATGGGCAGAGTTACACCACGAGAGGTTTTGCGCTATTAACGTTACATGTATACTACTACTATGAAGTTGGAAAATACACCCTGTAGACGATCATTTACCAAGCGGCGGACGCCGAGTGTTAATTCAGCTCGGTGAAGACAATTACTGGTCGATTTAAGAGCACTTAGGGTGAAGGCTATACGAGTATGTCGCTCGCTCCGATCGCAACTTAGGAACTTTATTATATAATATAATATTCCACAACTTTCACACTACGCCATCTAGTCCCAAGCTAAGCAGAGCTTGTGTTATGGGTACTAGACAACTGATAAACATACTTACATATTTCTAAATACATACATATTATAGATACATCACACCCAGACACAGAACAAATGATCGTGCTCATCACACAAACATTTGTCCTGAGTGGGAATCGAACCCACGACCCCCGGCATAGCAGTCAGGGTCACTAACCACTAGACCAACAGGCCAGTCAAAATTCATGGCGCGATGCGACGCAATGTGACGCGATTCGAACGAATTCTAACTACAAGTGAAAATTAACCTTTGGGAATAGTATGGAGGGTTTGTTCCAACAAAAAAAAAATGGCGTTATCTATGCAGCGACGGACGACACCCGTCTGGACGAAGGTACCTTCCTTTTCAATGGCGTATCGAGGAACTTTTCACCCAGTAGCAGTACCCATACCACGAGTTGTCATTACGATACTCGATCATCGATATCGACCGCGTTTGGCACTCTCATTGGCCTGAGAGCGCCAAACGCGATCGATGAGTTTGATCGAGTATCGTAATGACAACTCATGGTATGGGTACTGTTCGTCATACCCCCAAACTTATTAAAAAGTAAAAAAAATCTTCTGTCTTGTAGCAAGTCTGTTAACTTCCGAGATCGGCCTAAAGGGGGAGAATGGGGGCAAGGGGGGAACTTTGAGAAATAGTTTCCGAGGCTGCTCTATACGAATCCGTAAAAACTTCACACGCTAAATAGCTTTGGAAGTAAATTGGTACACAGATCAACACTGGAGAACTAACCCTGGTTGTTCGTACACAAAGAAAAATTATTCACGCGGGCAGCAAAGACAGCTCAGAGGTAAAAAAGTAATCTTACAAAAAAGTAGATCCGTCAACAAACCTGCATAATATTGTCCTCTGAGACGGAACAGATGACCCAGGGCTCGTTGGGGTTCCATGAGAAGTCTGATATCTTGGCGGTGTGACCTCCATGGATGAACAGTAGTTCTGGAGGACCATCCTCGGCGTCCTCCGCCGTCTGCTCCTCGCCTATCTTCGACAGATCCCACACGTGAAGCCTGCAACAATATTCGTTACTTATCAAATTTCAGTTTGGTAGGTTCTTGTTAAATCTTTGACTTGGCTCAAAGGCTGCTGAATTTAAATGGGATTGGGTAGAACATGTCTTTCCCATGATATTTTGCGAATTAAGGATCCACAGCTCAGGATAGGTGTTATGAAACAGCAACGAGGGGCTGCGGTAGAAACCGAAGTATACTGCGGGTACAACAGAACATTTTCCGTCAATCGTGTGTAAATGCCGTAGTGGGTGTCGTTCTGTAGCAACGACGATATAATACTAGACACCGCATGCACGATCTAAGGAACAAAAACTATTCTGTCAACTCGCTGAGGTACTACGTAAGCGAGGGGCACGGGGTACTGCGTTGTGATTGGCTAACTCAAGGTCTGTGCTGTCTCAACGTATGTTTACGGCTCACAGGAGTGGTCGAAATGAGACGAATATAAGACTTTTTTGCCTAATGTGTTGACAGACATCATCGCCTGTTATTAGGAGTCTAGTATTATATCGTCGTTGTTCTGTAGTGTCTTCCTACCCTCTTGGGGAAAGGGTCTGTGTTTAAAAGAGTTTTACTGTCAGGTCGGCCAAGTGTTATTGGTAAGATATTTCTATCAGGGATTTCTCGGCAGTCAGAGTATGAAACTGTATCTGATTGAAGGCAATAGGGTCGCCCCCTGTCTTATCTTTCGGGGATTAGAGACAGAGTTCTGCGAGGTAAAAAGGTCGCAAAAATTTATTCCATTCAGTAAAAACTTATACCAGCGGACGACCGTAAACAGGGCAGATTAATTTTATTTAGTTAATTGTTAGAATATCTGTTGCCTTGTATCAATATCAAGCAAAAATAACACATTGCGCACTTGATATTTTTGCTAACGTAAGTATGGAAGCCTTAGATATTAATTTTACTCATGTTTTTTTTTAAGTATTTGTTGTTAAAGCAACAACAGAAATAAATCATCAAAGAAAATTTCGACACCTACAGTCTAAACCCTGCTCTACACTACTCGCGAAGTTGATCGAAGTCGAAGTTGATCGAAGTCCCGAAGTATGTGACTATACTACTCGCGAAGTTGCCTGTGTCATCATTGTGCCCTTTGACTCGGTCGCAAAAACCGACAATAAATGGAACTCGCCCGAAGCGAGCCGAAGTTGCACGAAGCGAAGTGCCTTTCTACACTATCGTATTCAGTCAACTTCTACCAACTTCGCGAGTAGTGTAGAGCAGGCTTAACGATCACACTACATGAGATACAGCCTAGTGTCAAAAAAAACAGATGGACAGCAGAGTCCTAGTAATAATTATTATGGCCTCATTTTTCGTTTGTTGTCAAGTTGTTCTGTGCATTACCTCCTGTCGGTGCCGCTGCTGGCGAGGATGGTCTCGTTGTGCGGCGACCACTGCACCTGGAAGATCTCGTCCTTGTGCGACTCGAACGAGTGCAGCTTTAGCTTCAAGTTACGAAGGTCCCATAACGCCACCTACAGTACATACAATATAGAATGTTAATTCCGAACACATCAAAATTTTAGAAAGTAATTGAGTGTGAACGCAGCGATAAGTGAATGAGAGAGTATTAGTAAGAGGGAGAGGAAATAATGACTTTTAAAAAGTCCTAAATACGTGAAAACTGTTTATGTCGGTCGTTCGTACTCTATATTTACTAATATTATAAAGAGTAAAACTTTGTATTCTGGTAAATTCCAAATTCAAACATTCTTTTATCAGCTGAAAGCTGCTTTGGTCCTAAGTGACGTTGACACCCCCCCCCCCTTATTGCCTATAAGAGGGGGGGAGTGAAGTAGTATTAAATGTTAATGTTAACTAAGTGTAACATCTTTCCTTTCGCTTTCATCCAATCTGTAGGAGTGATTGAGTATAGTATTGACCAATGTTCTGAAGTGCTTTTGGGCCACAGTGATGGGCTTCACACACAGCAACTATAATGTATAGATGTACATTATAGCATGATACATCTTATTACATCTTTCCATAGAGATTCGAAGATGTAAAAATATACATTATAGCTGCTGTGTGTGAAGCCCCTGCTATACATGCCGAGATCACTTTTTCGAGAGCTGACTAAAGTAAAAAACTCATGCCGAGATCTGTCTTTAGATGGGTGAACAAAGTAAAGCAAGCAATTTTTTTTTTCGAATACATAAAATTATTGTTGAGGTTTATCTTTGCATGGGTAACGAAAATTAAAGACTGCTTGCTTTAGATGAGTGGCCAAAGTTAGGCAACACTTGCCGAGGTCAGTCTTTGATTCAATCTGCTTTAAAAACGAGATGCAGTAAATAGTTAATTACCGTTTTATCAGCACTGCCCGTCGCTAATATGAACTCGGAGTAAGGGTTGAAGCTGAGGCAGTTCACCTCAGCGGTGTGTGCATCTACCGTGTGTGACGGCTTTGATGTGTTGTTACATCTGTAATTGAACATGATTTATTTACTGTTTGGGAAGTGTGTAAGTGTGTTTCACCGTATCCATGGAATTTATCTTCTACTGTATAAAAATAAATCGGGTTTTCCTTCCTGACGATGTAACTCCAGAACGCACGAACCGATGTCCACGGTTTTACATTCGTTGGAAAGGTCTCGGGCTCCGTGAGGTTTATAGCAAAGAAAAAAACGAAGCCATCTGGTGGCGAAACGGACTTCTCCGGGTTTGCTATTAATATTGTAAAATAGCTGTTTATAGTTGGTTTTCAATAATGTATAAATATTCTGTCTAAGTGCTGATGACTTATGACGGGGCCACAGGAGGGCCAAAACCTGCCGGGGTCGCGTGACTAACGAATACCCTCCTGAACATAAAGGGCTATTGAAGGACACCGTGGATTTTAGCCAGTACAAGTCTGACAGTCCGCCCTGCCCTGGGTGGGAGGACTTATTTGAATTTTACCATGCTAAAAAAAGTGTTGATGACTGCCTCGTTTGTCTAGTGGTCAAAATCGCGGCTGCAAGTCCCGGGATGGATAGTACAAAATATGATCAGGTTTCTACGGCGGGCAAGAAAATAGTAACAAGGGTTTTTTCATCAGGAATTGCTCAGTTACCACGCATTCTGGATTTGTGCAATCTTCTTTGCCGTAAATTTTCTGTTGAACTATATCTCTTTTTCACTCGCCAGGGGTATCCGCTTGTATCTCTAAGCTCTCTCAAGCGTAAACAGAACTGGGGGGGTATTACAACGTCTTAAAACCAGGCTTGTTCCAGTGAGTGAACGAGATGGCGCTAGACGACTTGCATAGCACTGTCACTTTCACTCGCCGGAATAAGCCTGGTTCCCTAAGCTGTTTACATAAGCGAATTTAAAGATTTCGGAATGATTGGCACACAGAACAATATAGTAAGCTGTATCGATCATAAAAAAGTAGAATTCATACCTAGTATCCCAAATCATGAGTTTCTGGTCATCAGCGACGGAGCCGAAGAGCGACTCGTGCAGCAGATGCCAGGCCACGTCCTCCACGACGGCCGTGTGGCCCGTGAACACTGACTTGGCCTCGATCACGCGACCCTCCTTGGGTGTCGCGTTTATGTCCCACAAGCAGATTGTGTGGTCATCACTGAACAATGAAAGCAATGTATAAATTAAAAAAATCCTTTTTATTTCGTTCAAAAATTTTTTTTTTTTAATTTAGCGACGTTAGATTCTCTTTTGACCACTATTTCGACTGATGGTAAGGGCTGATGTCGTCCACGGTGAAGCACGCTTGCTTAGGAGCGCCTTCACACCTAGCTTTATCAATTTACTCCAGAGGAACCGCCACAGAAACGCGACGCCTGCGCCGCGTTGTTTATGGGTATGCTACGCTGGAAAAACGCTAGTGTGAAGGCGCTTATGTGAACTAGTGATTTTTAAAAATAGCCTGAATATATCTTTTAATCATCACACTAACCTGGCTGAGAGAAGGTAACCATTGAGGTTGGGGTTCCAGGATAAGCCATAGCCTTCCTTTTGGTGACCACGTAACCTGTGGATAAACAAGTTGATTTTAAAAAACTATAAAAATAACGATGAGAAAAAGAGAAACCCTATTTTTACAACTATAATAGGTTTTTTTTCATGATGCTTTATCATCAGCCTATAATGCCCCACTGCTGGGACACAGGCCTTCTCTCTCATGTGAGAGGGAAGGAATGGGCCATAATCTACCCCGGTGCGGTTGGTAGATGTCACATGTCTTCGAATTTTTGTTCTAGGACATGCCGGTTTCCTCACGATGTTTTCCTTCACCGTTTTGAGAGCAGTGGTGATGAAATAAATTTCATTTCGGGTTGGAACCCACGACCTACAACTCGTAAATCGGGATCAATACCACTGGGCCACCACTGCTCTCCCACATGTTGACAAAAAGAATGAAATTCAATAAAATCTAGTAGTATCAGTTGGTATCCCGTGGTAACATTAACAGCAATGTTTGCAGTCAATGAACATTAAGTAGGTCTACCTATTCTGATCTATGTTGATAACATAACCAAGGTCTGCATAATAATATGTTTAATAATCTCCTTGAAGTGCATAGAAACGGGTGATTAAAATACAAAAGAACAACTTACCTTAGGTCAGGATGGCATTCCCCAGAAGGTTCAGGTTTTGATGGATGCTTAGTGTAGTCAAAGACCAGCACATCAGAGGAAGGGGTCTTAGTGGCGATGACGCAAGGGTTCTGCGGCATGTAGCGCGCCCGGTTCACCTCACCTTCATGGTTGATCTTGATTTCAATGTCGATTTTACCTGACACTGAGCCGAAGCCGCCAAATTCTGGAAAAAAAAACAATAGTCAGTCGTATACCTACTTTTTTTTTTCGTATACTATAATTAATATATTGATATTCCCTTTTGTGGTTACTTTTGAAGCCTTGTTTATTTATCACTAGTAGAATTGCATTAACCTTTAAGTATGGACGTCATTTTTTCATAACACTACCGTGGACGTGGAGTCTCAGAGGCTCCTATATGCACACACATTTTTTTTTGGGAATTTGATATAAGATCACTTTAAAACTGATTGAATATTAATGTTATGTGATTTAGCAATAAAATAACGAGCTTTTATAGTCAAATTTATTTGAAGAATTATATAAATTACAGAAAAACAAAAATAACGGTACTTTTCAGTTTAAATTTACTTAATTTATATTATAGATATTAAAAATAGCTAAACTAATTATTATAGCAAAACGAGTCTTTTTTCTTAAAGTATAATATATCTGAAACCAAAAACGCAAAACACCTATTTCAGGTAACAAATAAATAAAAAATTGACAACAGTCTAATAACGTAAATTTATTGGCAGTCGGCGCTCGACGGTGGACGCCATCATGCGCGTGTCACGACGAGGGATGCAGTAGCCCGGGGCAGGGTCGTCTTGGCGGTGACATTTGACATCTCCAATGCCTTCAACACCTGCCCTGGAGTTGCATGAGGGAGGCACTCCGGTATCACCGGGTGCCGACCTACCTATGTCTACCTATGTATAGCTGACGGACAGAGCCGTCATCTACCCCGGTCACCGGGGAGAGTGGAACCGGCGAGAGATGTCGTGCGGTTTTCCACAGGGTTTGGTCCTGGGACCGCCCCTGTGGAACATCGGACTCGACGTGGCGCTGCACAAGACGGAGGCCATGTACAACATAACGGTAGGAGTTCGCATCGGCGTAAGGAGGACGATGAAGTACCTAGGACTAGACCTCGACAGCCGGTGGAACTTCAGTAAGCATTTCCTGTGTTTGGCTCCAAGGCTGAACCGGGCAGCAGCCGCCCTCAGGCGACTCCTGCCCAATCTCGGCGGGCCAAACGCCTCCTGCCGTAGGCTGTACACCGGCGTCGTGAGGTCCATGGCCCTCTACGGGGCCCCTGTGTGGGCCCTCTCGAGCATGCGGACGCGACCACTAAAGTTGTTGTCAATATTCTCTCGAAATAAATATAATCGCCCTTATAAAATATATCATAGGGCAACAATGGACGTGTAGCCTGATAGGCGTCGGTCAATATTTGGATGGTCATTACTTACGTGATATTCATCGGAAGACGCAACTAACTCCCTCGTTGGTAGTTTTACAACTAATACAAAAGCTACTGAGCCGCTCAATCGCGGGGAGTGGTGGGAATTAGGTGAAACTAAGAAAACGAAAACGTCGAGTAGCCTAAGCTTCTGACTAAATGTGTTGATAGACTTGAGCTTTCAATTCACTTAGAACAGCATTCGCCGTTTCTAATTTTTACAAACTGAACAATGAGCAGAGCCAGCCACGGGCTAGCCGCAATCGCGGCTGTAAGACCCCTCTTTGGGGAGTGGCTGGATAGGTCCCACGGCGTCCTCACCTACCGCATGACACAGGTCCTCACCGGACATGGCAGCTTCGGGAGGTACCTGTGCATGATAAAAAAGGAGGAAACGCCCGGGTGTCACTACTGCGAGGATCGCCTGGAGGACACGGTGGAGCATACGGTGCAGGACTGCCCAGCTTGGGCGGAGCACCGCCGTGTCCTCACCGCGGCGATAGGCGGAGACCTCTCGCGCCCGGCATTGGTTGCGGCCATGCTGCGGGGCGAGACGGAGTGGGAGGCGGTCGCCTCCTTCTGCAAAGCAGTCATGCTCGCGAAGGAGGAGGCGGGCCGCTTGAGGGAGAGGATACCGTCCTCCCTCCGCCCGAGACGCAGTGGTAGACGCCCACGGTGACGGATGCCGCGGGACGATCTCCGGCCACCGTAGGCGCGGGCATGCGGGCGGCGAGTAAAGAGCAACTCGCTGCCCGACTATGGACCATGCCCGGGTCGACGGCGCGTTGTGTCCCACGCGCGCCTCAAGGAGCGTCAGCATAGTGACGGGGCCCCCCTATAGAGGGCCACAGTCCTGCCGGGGTTGCGGGACATACGTATACCGCGACCCCGGCACACAAAGGGCTACCGCCTGCACCTGCTGTTAGTAATTAGCCACGAGGTCCCCAACTTGAGCGGATCTAGGAATACTTAGTCTGTATCTGCATCAACAAAATTATGTGAAATCTAAATTTTGTAAATGATGTGGTCGACTGAGCTCCATTGTGCAGGGCTCCTTTTTCAATACACAGGATATTAAGTTTTCTAATACAAAGGAGATGACTTGTTCTTAGGTACTTCGAACCTAGCATTGTCATTATTAATCAAGTCATTATTACAATTGTCTTTGTTGGTTTTAATTAGACTAATAAACAGAAGGATAATTTGGTTGTTTTTATTATCCTATGCAAAGAACAATAAAAAATACAACTATAAGAAGGACAGAGCAAAAGGGTTATGCATATCACTGCTGCTTGCTGCTGCATAAGCATATCTGTTCTTTAGTGTATCAATATTCAAACATTATTCAGTTGATCTTAAAAAAACCAAACACTTTATAAGATGAACCAAAATCTAGTATTATTTTGTGGGAATTAAATTCAAACAAACTTATTACCACAAAATAATAACAAACAAGAGAATTAACTTAATTTTCTACATTAAGACGTATGAAAGTTTCACTGCTCCATAATTAAAGGAGTAAAAATTAAGGCTAAAAATTATAAGTACTGGATTTTCACACAAAAATACTATAAAAATTGACCTCCAATGCCATTGAAATAAGGCCATTGCCCTATTATGGATTGTGTATGCAAAACAGTAAAGAAAATGATAATAATAGTGAGAGACTCTGCAGACGTAGCATGGCACGCCATAGAAAGGGGTTTTGTCGATGCAAGAATAGACAAAATGATATAGCGTAGAAATGTTAGCGTTTTAAGCATGTTTATGTTAAAAACATGGAAAATAAACATTCTTTTCTTCAATAGTGTAAGAATGGTGTCATATTTGTGCAAAAAACAGTTGATTTGAATGAAATAACTTTGTTTTTTTGTTGGTAGAATAGAGATAGAATCGCCATGCTACGGATGCTGGTGAGTGATGATTGAAGTTCTTTTTTTATGATTGTGACCATTGGCAAGAGCCTTTGTTGCCAGTATTGAGTGTATGTACAGAAAGTGTTATGAAAATAGTAAAGCATTTGGTACATACCTCCTTTATCATTGTCATAATGGCTAGCATCAAACTGTGCATCTTCATTCGGAAGCTGAACGCTGGCGATCAGCAGGTGGTTCTGTTCATCTGATGTGTGTGTCCCCAAGATCAACCTAAACAAACAGTTTCTATAACCACACACACACAGGTATACAAAGGTTTGTAGGATAGGCTGCAAGAGGATTTTATAGGTTTTATTGTGAAAACCTCTTTTGTATCCTTCAGAATGAGTAAGGAAAAGTATTTTTTTCTGGTTTTCTGATTTGAATATGAGAAAATATGTTGTTAAGTTGTAGTGGATTGTTATTGTTGAGGTGCTCCCACACTGGGGGCATGTGCATGTAATGTAACATTATAGATTCAACTTTGAGCAATATATTACAGTACTAACTCCCTGACTGATGAGCATTCACATACATTTAGTATAGATTTGATACAAAGTGCACATTCCGATGCAGTGATGCTCGTCTGTCTTCACTCATTGATGAAAATGTTTGAATCTATTACATTACAGGTAAATACTTGTGATTTCTAAGAGTTCAATAGCTGTTAAATAAAAATAAAATTTACGGTGTACTACAAAGATATAAAATAAATATGATAATGAAGAAATAAGTGGGTTTTTATATACAGGATTCCCAGGTCTCACTTCCAAACTGCATCAAAATTTTCAACAAGATATTAATAAATAAAATGTATGGACAGCCTCTGGTGAGGAGATTATCATAGGCAATGTTGTCGCAAATACTTGGAGAAACAACCAACAGGCACATTTTCAAAAAGGAACAAAAGAAGTTTGACAACCAATTATTGGAAACCGAAAATATATGCAATATATTAAGTTACCACAAGCATTAGTGATATGATTTTCCTCAAGATGATGTGTCAAGGAATACTAGATGATCTAGAACAAAGCCAAAACTGACGATTGAAAACATGATCAAGTTACTAAACCTGTGAACTGAGTAGTCTTTTCCTTCAGGCCGGGTCACGTCTGGAAGCCACTGGGCAGTCAGCGAGGGCCACTCCAGTGCGTGGGTCATCACCAGATCATATAAAAACGGAGTGTTCTTCTTCCATATTTTGTACTCCTCATTGATTACCCGCTCTTCAACCGCATCATCAAAGGTTTCTACAAAACGACAGAAATTACAATTCCTCTAAGAAGTCTTTTTTGATAACCAAAAAATCACTGGCTGTCAAGAGCAAGCGTCAGCAAAGAACAGCACCACCATCGCGTGAAACATTGATTTTGTGCACAATTACCTCCGTCACCTTTGTCGGCCATTATATTTAACAGAAACTAGTATTTGTTTGATGTAAATTGAGAAATTTATCAGTAAAATCTGACCGGCCCCGTAAAGGCGCCAAACAAAAGTCCTTGGCGTTACTGGTAACAGACAACACACAAACTTCCGGTTGCCACTGATGCTGGGGTTACAAGCAATATAAAAATACATTTTACGGTTAATTTTAATTTTGGGCATAGCTTGGCAAATTAGAGTAGAAAACCGGAAGTATCCACTGTGCTCTCGCTACCAGCACTTTGAATGATTTTATTTTATTAGTTTTTACTTATTCCGTTAGTTTTATGGCACAATAATAAAACTAACAAACCTGCGTTCTTTTTTTTACATCAAATATCAAAGATTGTTTGGATTGTTTCAACCAACAAAAAGATTAGTTCCGTTTCAATCCATTCTGGCCAAGCTGTAGTGAAGTTATAAAGTTACCGGTTTTTTATTAATTAGAACACAAAAGCCTAGAAGCCATGCCAGAAATTTGAAAAAAATTGAATAATAAACGAAGAGTCGAAGACATACATACATGCATATATTATTAAAAAAAAACTTTTGTTGTAATAAATAAAACCTACACGCTTGTAACCACTTGTAACATAACAAAAATCTGTATTCAAGTTCCAATAAACTTTTAAATTCATGCTGGCAATAAATTAAATCCAATGTCATTACACTCTGTGTCATTTGACATTTGATTAATTTTAATGTCAACATGGCTGATGCTGCAGCAGCCCGTCGCGAAGCTCGCAGAAAGAGAATATTAGAAAATTCTCACAACAGGCTTCAACTTATATCTGGGAAATGTGTCGACGACGGTCCCAGAGGTATTACAAATAATTACATGTCAGTGACTTAACATAATTATAACACGTAAGCTGGAGTTAGCATATCACATTGTTTCTTTTTCAGAATCTCCAGTCAGAAACATAATTCCTGATCAAATTCCGGAGATTTCGACTTCTTCAGAAAGCAGCAGCAGCAAGATTTCGCTTAACAATGGTGTAATAATCGCTGAACCTGATTCTTTTGAGTTGTTATCATCACTCAGTCATGACATCGCATCAGGCGATGGAGAGGTACCCAATGATTTGGCACCTTTCGTGACACCGGCATCCGAACCAGCGCCGACACCATCCTCCTGGCAGAAACTCACTAATTCCAAATACGACGTAGTTTTGGTATCACTGCTAATTCAATTATTGTACAGTTTGTCATTTGTATCCTTTGACGACACCTACTTCTTCTTACCAGTACTTATCTATTCTATAACTAAATCGATATGGTTTCCATCACAAAACAGTAGTTCTAAAATCGCCAATGCATTGCAACTCTTGCACATTATGTCTTCTCACAGAGTGAAGAAACTTATTTACTTGACACAATGTATGGGTGTAATATCATGTGACATTTGTATATTTCTTTTTACCACTATTTGCATACAATCACTTCTGATCACCTTGAGGGATGGGTTAATTACATAGTAATGACTTCATTTGCACCCGAGCTGAGGGCATTAAATTGACTGAGCAGTTTCTAACAATAGCTGGCTAGAATAAATTGGGGTAGTGTTCAAAATTCAACTAAAGTTTGGTCAAAATCTCAATGTGTTGTGTCTGTTAATCTAAATGTTGAATTTTGAAGGTGCTCCACAATGTTCCATAATATTTTGATTGCTTGTGCCTTTATTCATAAGTGAGATGTGACATGTGTGCGTTTTAGTCACATATTGCCATTTTTAGTTTTAAATTAGAATCAATTTTGTATATAGCAACAGGAACAGAAGACAGAAGTTTTAGTTACATTCATGATTATATATTTTATTTTTGCTCAATGCATTGATTTTGTGAAAAGTATTTATGTATTTAGATTATTTTATTAATCTCTTGCATTTAAATTGTATTTATTTCAGGAAAATGTATGCAACAGTAAACAATGTATCTGTATATTAATAATACTTGAGAACATCAAATTATTGTAAGAATGTTTGATAGTAGGCCAAATTAGTAAACTATTTTCATGCTTTATACTTGTATAAATAGTATTTTGATAAAGGGATCCTAGTCCTTTGCATTAAAATGGCCTGTATAACCCATTTAAATGGCCTGGACTTGTATATTTTATAATCTTGAAATTTATCAATTAAATGAGTACTAACCACTTGCATGTATGGCAGTCTGTGACTTGTAGAACCTTTTGTAGATATTTTTGTTTTAACTGTTTTTAATATATTTAATTTTATTCACTTCTAACACTGCCTTAATCTTTTTAGACTTGTTAGTCAAGATACATCAATTTACTAAAAAAATGTAGAAGAGTTATCAATACTAATGTCCCAAGTATGTAATGTAATAATAATCCTCAGCCTAATACATTAAAAATCGTTTTTTTTTGGTAATGGAATAGTTATTTTTGGAATTGGAACTACAATATTTAGAATTAAGCTGGTATAGTAATACCAAAGATTTAAATGCTATATTTATTTACTGCTATTGAACTTCTACAAAACATTTTATTATTATTTTACAACAGGCTGTAAATATAAATAGGCTTTGAACTAGCATGTCTTTCAATATTCCTCTTGCCAGTTACCACTAGGTATGCCATTACCAACTTGTTTAATTGTACTACATTGTTACAAACTCAGATCAAAGAAATAGGCAGATGGAACGCTCGGAACACGCGAGTGGTTCCACCAAAGTTAATACAAAATCAAATCGAATTACATTCCATGATGTTTTCTTTGTTTTTGAGAACAACTTTTACAATGGTTAAAGACACGTGACGGCATATTTTGTCAAACAACAACAACGACGTGCAGCTTGGTACGACGCGTAGCTTGGTACAGTGATTCGATTTTGATTTTGCATTAACTTTGGTGGAACCACTCGCGTGTTCTGAGCGCTCTATCTGTCTATTTCTTTGATCTGAGGTTACAAAAATGTCTTCCTCCCATTGGCAATACTTGGCTGTCCAACTTATTTCACTTGTTATTTTCGTCATTAGCAAAATACCTGCGGCATTCGCACGCATATTACGCATATATTATGCATGCAGATAATTTTATAAAAAGTGAATTCTTGTTATTCAATCTTTACCTTGAACTAGAAAAATGTGTGAATAATTTAGTGTATCAGCTTAATTCAAATTGTAAATAAAGGTCAAACAACTCTTTATGAAATAAAAGTTTATTTTAATTATATTTTGTAACATCTTTTAAATTAATAAAAAATGGTTATGAATGGTATTATGTTTCTTTCAGTGTTTGCTCTTGTTCCAAAGGCGCCGAAAATAGCCTGCAATAAAAAATATTTGATTATTAATTTAATTGCATGTCTCTACTTTCTACAGCAGTGGTGCCCCAGTGGTATCGGCCCTGCCTTAAGAGTTGTAAGTTGTGGGTTCGAACCCAGCCAGGCGCATTACTTTGTGTAATTTATTTCATCACCACTGATCTCAAAACGGTGAAAGAAAACATCGTGAGGAAACCGCGGCATGTCCTAGAACCAAAAATTCGAAGACATGTGACATCTACCAGCCCGCGCTGGTGGATTATGGCCCACTCCCTCTCACAGAGAGGAGGCCTGTGTCTCAGCAGTGGGAACATAATAGGCCGATGATGATGTATACTTTGAATCTTGGACGAAAATTATGAAACGCTTTCTTATGAACTAATTGAACACTATAATCGTTACCCAATTTTTGTAAAAATGTGAATGTGATATTGAATGAATATCGAACGGCGCAGTTGTATTTGAACCCGCGACACGCAGCGCACACAATCGACTGCTCTTTGCGTTGCGCGGGTTTGATTCCCGCTCGAAACAAATACAGGGTGAAATTTTATTAATAAGCAACATTTTAACCTTTGACATTACTAAAGATACTAAAATTGTATTACGGAACTCAAAAACATTATTAATGCAAGTATCTTTATTATTTGATGTTTGTTACTTTGTTTACGTTCCACGCGCGGTGTAATGCGCTTTAAAATTTTGGACTTCTGTGAAATAAGATTTTTATTTTTTTACTTTTAGTTTTTAGTTGCAATAATTCATATCATTGAGCAGTGGTGGGTGTGAGGCAAAACAATGGAGCCCCAACACAGCAAGAAGGCGTCGCGGCAGTACGAGTTGGACAAAACTTACGGCTTACAAGTGGTTCACATTGGCTCTGGATTGGAATAGTTGGGAGTCACGGGAAGAGACCTTTGCCTAACTGTGAAATGACAAAGGCTGACAGTAACGGGGTGCTATGACAGGAAACCTCCACGTGCGCCTGTGGACTGGAGTTCCCTCTCGGATACGTCCGGGGGGAAGACCAGTTTTTCGGGCCGGTGCACCCTAGGATGCGGGCAAAAACTCTTCCTTAGGCACTGTGTGCCTAAGGGGTCTCTTTGCCCGTATGCGAATAGCCTGTCGTGTGGACGCTCCAACGCGTGTCCGTCTGATTAGCAGAGGGCACAGCGGCGGAGCGGGCTTGCGGACGATGAGTGATGGGTAGCTCGCCGTCCGACTAAGGACAAAGCCCGGGTCGGTGGCGCGTCGTGTTTCGCGCCGAATGCCTGCTGGGGTCGCGGGTTTTTTCTTAACCCAGGATACCGTGGCCCCGGAACGTAAAGGGCATAGGAAGGAAAACGGGTGGATTTTAGTCAGTAAGAGTCTGACAGTCCCTTCCGCCCCAGGCGACAGTAACGGCTTCAAACACAACAACAACACTTCCTTTTTGCTGTTTTGTCTGTCTTCTATATTATTAATAGTTTGATTTTATCATTCTATCAAAAGGTTCATATGTGATTAGGGTAGATAAGATGATTGTGCTGTCGCTTTTAAAAAAGTCAATGAGGAAAGGATGGTATGAAATGAAAATAAAAAACTTAAAAAAAGTATGACCATAAACTATATTCTATTCTATCATGAAAGTAAAACAAATGAAAAAACAAATACATTACAACAAATGCATGATGTGAAGTCAAGATCTAGAAGACTAACTTAACGATTAAAAAAGTTTTTAATACTAGTGAAGATATTCTTATTCTTACTCTGATTAGGTTGGTCACTCTGTACCGACGCTTTAGCCGGAGTGGCCACATCACCCGTGCTCCGAAGAACTGACTCTGAAGAAAAAACAGTTTGAGGAACTATGCTTTCTTTATTCAAAAGATCTGGACTAGTGGAAGTATGCTTATCAATACTTTGTACAATCGTATCCTTATCGCTAGTTTGAGGGGAAGAGTCAGCTGGTTCGTCGGAGCACCCGAGTTCCTATTGTTTATTTGCCACTGTCTTTGGCTTCTTCTCCCGTAAAGGTTTGCTGCGGACGAGATCCGTGCGTCCTATTGATATCATTTTAAGTTCCCAAGCTTCTAGTTCCTTTCTGAAATCAGAAAAAAAATTTGTTAGATATTCAATAGGTGGTGTTAGCAATGGACTGACTGCTGCAACTTTCCATTGATCACCCATACTTTTCTGAAATATAACCATCATCTGTTGTTGGGTGTATTAAAAATCACATCAAAATCAGTTCAGTCAAAACGCGAGATAATCAGACATTCATACATAATACAAACATACAGATTGAACTGAGAACCTGTTTTTTTTTTAAGTCTTTTAAAATATTTACTTGAACAATGTGTTACTAAAATGTCTCATTGGAAAGCAATCATAAACAGTCAATGGTTTGCAACATTGCTTCAAGTTGGCACTACATAGCTATCTAGATGCGCTTCAGCCATTTAACTGCTTTGGACAGCTTGACGATGCAACCACTAGTAATACACTAATTGCTTGAGTAATCCATGTATGTTGACCACTAGTTAACTGCTTATATGTGGTAGGTGACTGACCCAAAAATCAACTTATCACATACTGATTGAAATACTCTTGAAACCCTGATACTCTCTGATTGCGATCGTTATTAACACCAACGTACCTAATTGTTTTTTATGGAGTTCCCACCTTTGGCCCTATATGACCCCGTTCCGTAATATAGCCTGAATTAGGGCTTAACATGACAGGTCACTGCACTACTATTTATGTATTTTCCCGCCATTTAACTCAGTGGTGACACACTGATGTAGTCATAGATTAAAAGAGGGTTTCAATAAACTTACTTGTATTTAACCATTAGATCTGCAGCCTGTTTATCAAACTTAGCTTTTTCATTTTCAGTTAACTTTAGCCATTCTTTCTTCACTTGTTCTTGGAATTGTTTAATATCTTTGCCTTTAAAACTTTCTTTTCTAGATTGAGTGAAGAGGAAGTATGAAGACATTGGCTTCTTTGGACGACCAAGCTCTTTGTATTCCTGTAAAATTACAAACACAATATTAACTAAAAGGAAGTCATGAAAAAAGTAGCTCCATTTGCTTGCCAAGTCTTTTCTATACACAAGACTTACTACCTATACATATTAAGGGCGACGGCTCATCTGAACTCAGTAAACGGAATGTATCGTTACACAACCCCTCTTGGTGAGACCAAACTCTCGAGATTTACAAGACCTCATCATCATCCCTGGGGGGTATTACAACGTCTTAAAACCATAGTGATAAGTGTGGAATATTATTTTATTATAATAACCCATGCAATGTTGAACCAACCATTTGGGCGAATAACCGGTTTTTTGAACCAATCCCAAATGGTCAACATTACATAATTTATTATAAAAGCTATTATTTTTGTCTAGTAAGTTGGAAGAAGTAATAGCACAGACAGACACTGGGCCGCGATGTCAGAATTTCGAGGACCAAAAGTCGATTTGGTTTAGGTTGCATTTATAGGACGGTGTTTATTCATTAATATTCACATCATTATTACTTACAGCTTTTAATTTTCTCTTTTCCTTGGCCTCAGCCAATTCAATCTTTACCCTCTTGATGTCTTCCTTCTGCTGGTCTGTGAGTGAAGATTCATACATCGCCTTGATCTTCTTATAATCTTCTAGATCCTTTTCATATTCCTTTGCCATCTGATTTTTAGTCTGCAAAAGAATCAGATTAATTTCAAAACGAGAGGAAGTTCTCAATTTGTATGGTTTTTTTTTTATGTACCTCAGTATGTACATTAAAGCAATAATAAATAAATAAGTGGCTAGTCTAAGGGCGACTTGCACCAAAAGTTAAACATGTTTAAAATTTTATTTAGTGTCAAAACTCTATTGAATTTTGACACTAAATAAAATTTTAAACATGTTTAACTTTTGGTGAAAGTCGCCCTAAAAGTGGATTCCTGACTCCTTACATAAGAATGTGTTGTTGGGTTGTCACTATCGTTTCCTAGTCTGGATTCCTTACCAGAAAATGGCAATAAGCTCACTTTAAGTGGTTTAGGAGACTTTAGAATAGATATCTAGACATTTGTTCAACATCTTCACTAAGCTCTTCAGTAAAAGTTCAAGTTGTTGTTTTGATAAAGATACTTTATCCGAAATTCGAACCTACCTCTAAATCTAACTGCTGCCAGTGTTTAGATGTCCAGGAAATGGCCTCCTTAGATGAAATTCCGGGGTTCTTAGCCAGCAAGGCTGGCCTCATCTGTGTCATGAACTTGAAAAATGGAGTCAAAGGCCGTTTTGGCTTGTCTATACCCAGTCTCTCCTCTGCAGACTTCTTCGTATAGCTGCATGATTGAACAGGGGCGAGCCAGTTTGTTCTGAAAGAAAAAGAGAAAGGGTCTTCAACAATGATTTGTTTACTTATCATTTATTTATTTTTAACATATTAATATTAATTTAAATTAAAATAATAACAAATCCAGCAGATGATTTTCTAAGATAAACAATGACCCAAGCGTCATAACCTTAATCTTACCTCCCATGTAGAACACTTTTATAACTCCCTACGAAATAATTACTCAATCGACAAATCTGAGTAAAAGAGGACATTATAAAATATATTCGTTTTGTCGATGTATCATAGAAATAATTAGAACTCCGTGTAAAAAAGTAGGGCCAGAGATTTCAGCTTGGTTACTAACTGTCAAATTTTTGTAAAAATAAAATGCGTCATATTTACATATTTAGCATGTCTGACTGAATTAGGTATATGGAAAACACCTAAGTGTGAAGCAACAAAAACATGAAGCTAATAATTCGTCACACCAAGTACTGCAACGTTTCTTTGACGTTTAAAAAAGGGCTGCCAGTGTTAAAATTAGATCATAAAATTAAATGAAAACCGTAAAATCGAAAACCGAAACATTATGGCTACGAAATGAGGATATTCGTAGGCAAACCAAAGCTACGGCACAGCTCAACGAATTAGCAAGTTAAAAATGGCAGTGGGCAGGCCATATAGCACGCAGAACTGATGGCCGATGGGACCGTAAGGTTCTCGAATAGAGATCACAGACAGGCAAGCGAAGCGTAGGACATCCACCCACAGGGTAGACGATCATATGAAGACCACATGATCCCGCTGGATGTAAAGCCTTTAGCCTATAGTGAAGGCCTATGTTCAGCAGTGGAAGTCTCACGCTGATATGATGATGATTTCAATAAATTATAAATATTTCATCAACTAAATGTCCATAGAAGGTATGTATCTAAAACTCATTGAACCGTAAAGGATAGGTACTTGATGAGCATGGTCCGCTAGTAAGGAGCTGCATCCTCATAGGTCGCCAGTAACTGTAGTAGTTTGCACCCACTTAGATACCGGGGGAATATTATATTTGACAAATGCTCAGCAATTAGTTTCCGGCCTAAAGCAAATAAAATAAAAACTTAACGATTTGCCTAAGATTGTACGTAGACAGAATTCTTCCTTTTTTAATTGTTTCTACACATTAGGAATATCTCTTGTATCGTGGGTACGTTTACAAACATTTAAACTCTCTTAAACAAACAGCCAAACCCTACTTGCAAATTATTCAAAATAATTTTGTTTCGTGCGGGAATCGAACCAGTGGCATAATCCACCTTGGCAAATTAGAGTAGAAAACCGGAAGTCGCCACTGTGCTTTCGCTACCAGCACTTTAATTTTTCTTTTCACTTACTAAGTTAGTTTTATGGCACAATATTAATAAATCTAACAAACCTGCGTTCTTTGTTTTCAGCATACAAAAAGATTAGTTTCGTTTCAAGACGGTCTGGCCGGCCAAGCTGAGCTGTAATTGAAGCAGCAGTCAGTCGATCAGTGTATACTCTCTACTTAGTCTGTGAGTCGATCGCTTAACTGCATCAACCGGGAACCGTGCCGACTTTCGTATCTAATAAGCAAGTTGTGAGCTAAAATAGCCACTACCTTTATCTCTGAAACAGAAGGTGTCAAGGCGGACCTAGTAAAGTAGTAATAAATGTCGGGACGACTATGTTAATCTACGTTACTATCAAAATGGCTGACTTCAGCTTAAAAACAAAAACAACACAAAACATCCCACCCTAGGAATTTCTCTTGTATATTTACAAATATAGAAACTCAAACACAAATACGACTCGGAATTGTAGATCATACAAATATTTGTTCCGTGCGGGAAGCGAACCAGCGACACGCTGCGCTCAGCCACTGCGCCACTACATAGTTTGTGCACCACTGCGCAAACCGTGCTGTTCTAGAACGGTTAAGGCCCATGGTCCACGTAACCGCACGTCATACGCACGCTTTCTTGCAAGACGAATGCTTGCATGCAGCGGCAAAAATGCATGACGAACGCAATACGAGCGGCTGTTGCGACGTTGCCTCTTTGTGGACACAGATTTCATTGTTTCTACGCAAGATGCAAGCATTCGTCTTGCAATCTTCAACTGACGAAAGCGTGCGTATGACGTGCGGTTACGTGGACAATTGGCCTAAATTATAATTTAAACAGACGGTAGGTACCTGCTGCTTATTAAAACGAAACAAAAAAATTAAATCATATTTTATTGTAAATCTATACATTAGCCACTAAGTTCTAATACTTACAATTATTACTTACATAAATAGAACTTATTTATTATTCACAATCAAATATTTTCAGTCATTATTTACATTATATACTTATACATTATTTTGGCAATAAAGAGGTGGGTTTTCTCACTGTAGATTTCTTTTTTTAGATTTTTAATAACAGTAGTTAATCTGGTGAGCAGGGCCGGATTTTCTGATGGGCACTCTGGCTGGGGAGTTGCCCAGGGCCCTGGGTTCTATCAGCATTATCGGCTTATGTAGAATATCTATTTTTATTTAATATTTTCGATCTATCTACGGTCGCTTTCGCACCCTTAGGTTGTCTATGTAGTGTCGATGTTTGTGTGAATATACAAAAGAAACTCTACGTATCCTAAGCGGTCTGGCCCTAATTGTCCAGGGCCTCTAAATGCGGCCCTATGGCTGTAACAAACTGCCAAGAGGGGTAGAAGTTTCACTGCATATACGGAAGAAATAGATGTGATATTATTTGCCCGTGCGATATAATTCATATGATAAATTAACAGTCACCAGGTAAAATGTAACTTTAATTATTATTGAACCTAATAATTTCAAAGTCAAACATGAAATCCAGAAAGAAAGAAATGTAGTGGTTATCTACTTTAATTTCATATAAAACATAAGAATAAGAATAATCAAATGCGGACGTAAACGTAGTAATAATACTTATCTTTTAAATATTTCCGTTGATATTTACAATTCAGAGTAGATATTATACCCACTCATTACATTTTTAACTTATTTACAGTTTGCTCAGTAAGGTTATAATTATTTACAAAATTTATTTATGCTATTTAGGCAATGTTTCTCGGACTGAGCCTTAAATCTATCTGATCTTCAATTCATAGGCAACAATTCAATTTTTAGAAGTCGTTTAATTATGCATACTGTCACAACAGTAGGTACCTACTTAAAGTGTCACACTATAGATGCGATGTAGATGTAATTTTAAAAGTTGGTCACAACAACCAAATGCGAGGTTTGACTTTCGGCACAGCAAACAAACAAACAATCATTCTTTATTATTATGCATCATTCAGCACACTAAACATAGTAATTACAATTATAAATACTTAGTTAAAATTAAAGGCCATGTCATCCTGACCTCAGTTAATTACAAAACTAATGGCACTTGAATATTAGTTCATCCATTCACTCCTCATATAAGATTTAAATGCAGTAATGGAGGATACTCCACAAAATTGTCTTTGAACCGTCTTTGAACGTTAGTGAAAATAACAATATTAAGACCATTATGCTTGTCAGAGAATCGTTTCACCGGCGGAGTAATGGTAGTGTCTAGGCTTTCTATACGAATGTGTCTGTGGAGGTCTGTAAGTAGCATACTTGTGTGGATGTCGCGTGAGGGTGTGCGGGTGTGACGCATAGCAGTGCAGAGTCAGCGGCGTGGGCGGTGGACCCGGCGGACACTTCGCCATCGGCGGCTTCCTCGGCCCAGCGATCCTCCTCCACAAAGCCTTTAGACTTGGAGTCGCGATCCACACCGCAACCATTACACCAAGAATTTGTGTCGCAAATATTCGGAACAAGAATACCCAGAAAGCTGGCTTCGGATGCGTTGAAGGTTCTAATGAAGGCACTGGAGCAGCGAGCCACTCGTCTCTCCATGCGTACTCGTACACCCACGTCGCAAGTATGCATGCTGAGGGTACGGCGTATAGTGCCGCAAACGCTCCTAGTCTCAGCACACTTTGGTCTTGATGTGGTTGTGGCGGCGAGTTCAGCAACACAGACGGGGCTGGCACAGGTGCTGGACGACGAAGAACAGCACGGAAGCCCGACGAGAGGAACACGGAGCCAAGCAGTAGACAGATCGCTTCGGGAATTATAACCAACGCCAGTAATGACTTACTAGATTGGTTGCCCACGAAGCATGTCCCTGTAACAAATAAAAAAAGAAAACGTTTAGTAAACGACATCAGTAGTGTTGAGGTTAGCGGATACCGAATTCTTTTTCTCGAGTACTCTTTATTGATGTGAATGACATTCCAATTTCCACTAAAGCTGCTCTCAAAGCGAACACCTACACAAACATACGGCGAGAAAAAAGGCTTGCATTAATAAGGCGGTTAAAAGAGCCGATTTAAAATTGAAATACGAGCGTGCGAGGAGGAAAGGTGTCGTATTTAACGGCTCGAATAATGGTCGAGCATTTCTTTCGGCCGCCATAATGGAAGTGGAATGGAAATAATAAAAATAAAAGCACAATACTCGTGGCATGATTGAAACTGCAATATGCCTGAGAATCTGGCCGCGTGGCACTTCGCTCGCACTTCGCATAATGGCGATAAAAATAAATGTAAGAGGATTTTAAAATATATCCACAGGCCGAGATAAACAGATAGCGGACAAACATAGGAAACCATACATCAGATAGACGCTAGCGCGGCTAAGTAGTGAAAGACTAATAAATTGTTTTCGCAAATGAGAAACTTGTTGATAGATGAGCTTGTATAAAGCTCGCAAACGACTCATTAATTCTGGTTGGTAAAAGGAGCTGAAGCTGTCAAAAAAAGACTATGCAATGCCATATTCAGAAATGCAAATGTGATAAAAGAAGGTCCATGAAAACTTATTTAAATAAATATCCGACATGATGGTTTCCAAGTGCGACCGTAACGATACTGTCATTAGCATCATGTAATAAACCTTCCAGTTTTTACCGATCACGAATTTATTACAGCCGACAGGTCGGTCGGGGCTCGGGGCCAAGTGATTTATGCCCAAAAATTTATTTATACAGCCAGTTAAATATTTTTAAGTATATGTCCCCATAATTCAGCCTGATAAGTGATGATTGGCCCATTGTTCTCTTTCAATCGGTAAACCGGTTCTTCTAAATGAAGGAGAATGAAATTAAATTCGAATTCTGATACGAGTATGAAAAGTGTTGATGTTTCCGACTGGTCTTGGGAACAAGTGATCTTAGTCACCGAAATAGTGTTGAAATTTTTAAAGCCTTGTCTGTTTTTTCTTGTATCTTGACAAAAGAGAGCACGATTTTTTTACTGTAAAGATATTTAAGTCTGTATAAAACCAAAATTATTGAAGACATTATCCTACATTGTGAAATCTTCTATTTAACAACTCTTTGAACTATCAATGAGTCTTCGGAAAAGAAGGCCGCCTTTGCCAAAGGACTAGGACCTACTTAGACCTAATCTCGCCACTTTTAAAGAGGACAGCCAGCCTTTGTGGGCACCGCATCTTTGTGAGTATCACGCAAAACCACAAAGACCTCGGTCTTCTGATCTAAGTATTACCGACCACCCGATTACGATAAAAAATCCTTCTTTGCACTAAACGTTATCAATGCCTTGCGGTGTTTTTGTTATGTTCGTTTGTCCGTTATAATTAATCGTCTCTAGCTTAAGTGATAAGAGGATTTTTTGATAACTTATGTTTTGTACCGCTACAATGTTAACAGAATTTTGATTATCTAAAGCTACTGTTCCTGTATCTGGTGTTTCAGTCTTTCATGTTGCCGCTACGACTGTTTCTTTTATCTCTCATGTAACCATGCTTCCAGCAAAGGGACATGTGTACTTTGCTATGTTAGTATTACAATTTTGGATGTAGGTATACTGCCGCTTGTAACGCGGTCTGATTGTAGAACCCCAAACAGCGGCACATCGTACGATTCGACGACAAATCTCGGGATTTACTGATACCGATACTGTATATCTTGCCGAAAACCCCGGCTTTGGGTCAGATAGGGCAAGCCGCGGTTTCTCTTTAAAGATTAAATTAATATTTACAAGAATTTATGAGATTGCTTCCTGACTGGTCTAATCTAAAGTTGTTTCTTCGGTTTCTACAAACAGAAATGCGGGAGTTTTCTTATGCTCGCCGCCTAAATGAGACCGGCAATAAGTAGACAAGTTCTACATTATTTATTGTCATACAGTAATCTACACATATCCTCTAATGGCGCAGACCGAGTCAGGATCTCGTTTAGCACACGAACAACATTACAATGAGCCGGTACTTCCATACAAACCGCTCAATACCATTACAGCATGAATACGTGCTCCCGCGCACTCGTACCAGATTTAATCGCTTTGAAAAATGCCGCCGATCAAACAAGAAAGGACTATTAAAACAGGAACGTTTCTTGCGTTTGTGTTGTTTCGCTACGGACGTGTATTAGGACTTATTGATTGATTCAGAAACAAACAATGGGACTCTGAGAACATTATGCGTTGTTCCTGCCTCCCAAGTAAGCTTTGTATTTTTTAAGGGCTTATGTATTCCATTATTATAATATCTTTACCTTATTTCCATGATGATGATATACCTTCATTTAAATGCAAAATTTATTTACTAATTACGAGAATTCTAATTTTTACCGCTTTGAAATCTAGTTCGATCAATCAATGCTAGAGGATATGGAGTCCAATAAATAACTTTACTAATATGGTGAATCACCTTTAATAGAGCAGCCTCCTTTGGAAGCGTTGAACTTCTAACATGACCATTTATAGGTGTCCGAGCAACGAGAAAAACGACTTGTGATCGACTGCCTTTTCGATATGGTCAGGTTATACAGGATTTGGTGTAAGGATTTGGTCAGACCGTTGAACTAAGTCTCTATTTTTCTAAAGTAGAATAAGTATATCTTGCATTAGTTTTCGCGTTCGTTAGTGATGTCCAATTTTAACATAGTTAGCTCAAAATATGCAGTATTTATTATTCCGCCTTCTGCAGCGACAAACTAGCTTCATCTATGGTTAGGTCCGCGCTCGCTAACTATCGAACCGGTCTCTAACTACCATAGTTGGTAGACCCAGATACTGAGAAACGAGGTGCTATAAAAACATATGATGGAGTCCGATGATGGTGTGTAAAAGTTGCCTTTACATTGGAATTGTAAATCGTAAATTAAAATTCTATGAGAAAAACTTGATCTTAATGAGGTGTCAAATGGTCTAAGGAGATAAAGTCACCTTTTGTGTCGAATAATAAGTTCTAGCGGTCACTAATTGATTTGGTATTAACAAACAGAAGTTATGTCTCATTAATTAGGCCAACAACTGTCAATTACAATAACATTGTTAAGGATGTCACTGTCCGGAATGAGATAGTTGACATTACGACAAGTTAGTGACCTTATTCTTCTTCTTGTGGATAATGAATTCTTTTCAACGGTTTTCACCTAGGTTTTTCAAAAGCTTAGGTATAAGAGGACAAAATTAAATAAGCTATTGATTAATTTTGCGGTTGGAATTTCTACATCAGTATTCATATTCTGTTATCAGTGGAATGCCTCAAGGAACGCTCCTAGGACCACTTTGCTTCCTTAATTATTCTCTCTTATAAACAGCTTTCTAGGTGAGTACCTAGCCAAAGCTATTCTTATATTTTTATATGAGAATGAGTATTCGATAGGTATTCTTGAAATTTCTTAAAAAGATCAAGTTTTACAAGCGTCTAAATAAAATCTAATAAAAATGACACTCCTCTTTCTGCCAAGTGCTGAGTATCTCCACATTATTTATAGTGCGTCGGGCATGTTCGCTTGGGCGCGGGTTGATGACTTTTATGCCATCATGAGGAAGAAGGCAGCCTCCTTGCTAGGCAGAACTAGGACCAGCGCTAACAGTATCCTACAAACCATGGCCGGCAAGTACGATGCGCCGGTGCTTAGGCACTGGTTAGCATTGCTTGTGTGGCAGTAATGAATAGTTTTTTAAGTGTTACTAACCCTTAGTAGATAAGTTATTACTAACCATTGGACTTTTTGTTGTCATTAAATAAATTATTATTATTATATTTGTATTTTAACATCTCGAGATCATGGGAACCCGGACTTTTGAAGGGCGTGCCAGGAGCCGAAGCCATCTTGCAGAGGCCCATTACGCATTTTTAAATGAAATAAGGTTCTAACCGGCGGTTTTCCCTGTATGTACTATGCCAGTATACCCAAGGACAACCCCCGGTTGGAGTTGGACTATTGCGGAATATGGAAATAAAAGACAGGGTTTTTATTATTCTAAAGTCAACTCTGCAAGGTTACTTACCAGTAAGTTCATCAGCGTCAACATCTCTGGTGACGAGTACAGCGGCTGCTAATGCTGCTGGAACTCCCCACGCTGCAAGCTGCAGTAGTGAGGAGTGTCTGTTGTTGCGGGCGCCTGCTGCAGGTGTGGTCGGGGGACGCATCACGCTCGCTCGCCAGGCTCCTGCTACTACCACCCACCTGTAATAGAGAGATGAGGGGGTTAAGATTTGTGTCATATGAAATAGAAAACGAAGTTGAACAGGCTATTGGTTTAAGCAGTCAAAAACAGGGTCAATCGGCTTTTTTTTAACGTTGTAAAATCATCAAATGAGTCCTTCCACCCCGGGCAGGGCGGGAGGGACTGTCAGACTTGTACTGACTGAAATCCACGGTGTCCTTCAAAAGCCCTTTATGTTCCGGGGTCACGGTGATGGTATAAGTCCCGCGACCCTGGCAGGCTATGGCCCTCTGGCTCTGACAGTAAGTATGCTGCCGAAAGGTTCAATATGAAGCGATCCGTCATTGTAGAAATGTCGGCTATGGTTGATGTATTACAGATTTAAACTTTTATAAACATTGGAACACACACGTGGTTCACAAACAGAGTACAAATCGTAAGTATAGATACTCGGTCGGAGGGTGAAGAAATTCCCATGATGAAATATTTCATATATTATTCCAGCTGTAAATCTGATGGTCATAGCATTAGGCGCCAGTTCAGCATACTGGTGAACTAGTCGACCGGTCGTGTGGCCATTACCGTTGATCAAGATCAGACGAATCATACGTGTGAATGCGCTACTGCCACTCACGCGCAGGTTTGGAGTTCAAATGTCGAAACTCATAATACTAGTGATGCACTTGCATGATGTAAAACACGGTAAGTAACCGGTTACCGGTTACTTACCGGTACTGGCCGGAAAAGATTTTGTACTTTTTTATTTTGTTTTGGAAACGAAAGAAGGTTTTAGTTGGTTCTAAATTGGTGAGGAGCTGCTTTTCAATCTTTTTGATTATTTCGGCGAAGAAAGGTGTCCTTTAAGTCTTGTAACTGTAACAAAAATACTGGCCACAGGCTTTCACGCGAAACATTAATTAAAACTTCCATAAACGAAAAGTAAAATACAAACGACTAAGTGAACAAGATCAATGATGTTTCGCATAGTAATTAAGATAATTAGACAGTCAATGGGCAAGGTCTTACGAACAGCTGAAGGGAGCAGGTGGCCTCCATTAAACGAAGACGATAGGTACTTACTAGTACCTAGTAGATACTATCAAGATTATATTCAGTAGTTACTGACGATACTGCTTGTAAAATATAGATCGTGTAAGATTACCTTATCGATATTCCGCGATATGAAATATCCTACTTTTTATGTTTAGTTTATTTTTACGATGTCAACAACTTTTAACATGTGCTCTGTCTAGACTGCGTGACTTCAAGCAGATAGTAATACTACTGTTACTTGTCACGTAGTTTCTTGGATAGGTTTACTTATTGTTGTAGCAAAGTTCTGTGGATGGGTGACCATCTGTCATAGCGAGAGTTTCCTCCGTGCCTCGGAAAGCACGTGAAGCCGTTGGTCAGGCTGTCATTTGTAGATCCTCAACAGTCGCAGTCGTTTTAAGTCTGACAACCAGTCTTACCATGGGGTATCGTATTACCCAGTTACTGGGTTGTGGAGGTCCGATAGGCAGTCGCTCCATGTAAAATACTGATATCCAGCTGCATCTGGTTCGACTGGAGGCCGACCCCAATATAGTTGGGAAAAGGGTAGGCAAATGATGAAGTTTCAAACACCTATTGTGAGAGATATCTGCAGGATGTCTGTATCTCCATGACTATAAATTGCCATTTAATTGACATTGGAGAATTTTCCACAAAAGCTCCAACTGTGCACGTGATACAAGTGCAATTATATATGCGTAATTAAGAAAATATTCGTAAAACATGTTCTGTTTGCCAAACAATACACAAACTTGTTTGTTTTAAGCGTGTCCAAATTGTTAATAACACAAATTATTCACACAAAAAGGGCAATTAGAACCTGACACCAGTTTTGTTGCGATAATGTTGCCATGCACGCTTTTTTACGATAAATTCCGGTTTTATCGTCTTTCTCTGATTTGCTCTTGTTATTAAAAAAGTAATCTGATCTATTCTTTAGTGCAGCTACATTGTAATTTTACTCCAGACTCGTTGGGCCGCTGATGTAAACAAAAAAGTGGTTGTAATCAAGATGACAGAGTAATTCGATGCCGCTGAGGGCTGAGTGAGACTCGTTATATTGTTTCATCTTTTTCTACTTATAAATTTAAATTTTACGATCTCGGCCACTGATCGATAAGTCGTTAATTTCCGAACCCTGATTGCATACTCCTAGTTTTATTTTAGTCTTGTTTGAATTTTCTGGGATCTCGTGTTCTCGGAGCCCCGTAAACGATCTTGTTGGACTTCGCTTCGAGTAAATTATAGCCTTTGTCAACCCTTACTTAGCTCGTTAAAACATCTGACAGGTAAATCCTTACCACTACGGCTGAGAAAGGTGTCGCCTTGTTTTGAACCGCCGCCACTGTAACAAGACCCTCTTCGTCCCTTCCTGCTCATTGCCAGATAACTCATAAAGGAGGGACTCGTCGGGTTCTTAGGGGCTTTCTTAAGCTGGCCAAGATCTCCGCAGTGGCGTGTCACTGGCACTTGAACAAACAACGGTCCCTATTTGTACAGAACCGAAAGTGGCGATAGTCCAAACACCGGTGTTTGTTCGCTTGCTCGTATGTTTGATCCGGCCTCCGCCGCCGGCACATGTTGGCTAACATTTTACTAATGTTTGTACGATTTGCATTGTGATAATTAGGCTCATTTCTTTCAAGTACTTACCGAACACACCACGCAACGGTTTTAGAGGTTCGAACACGCTCATGAAAGTTTAATTTAGAGATCACACGCCATACGTTGATACTAAACTTTCCTACTTTTGAAGTAATCGAATTTGTAAATGTTATGACAGTCAATCAGTGTTGCAATAAAACAAAAACCTTTTAGCATATTAGTACAAAGTACTTGGAGTGGGATTTATAACTCAATAAAGCATTGGGATCTATCGAGAGCTGGTCACATCGGAGCGAGCTCGACTCGTTTGTCTGCCGCGCAAGTGCAAGGAAATGCAAATGTTATTACATCGAGGCGCGAACGGTCGGACGCTTTTAAAAATATTTTTTTATTTCTTTTTGTGGCGTCGTGTCGTGGCTCAAGTGGCCATTAAACGATAACGCTATCTCCACAACGATTGGTTTCACGCCGTAAAGAAATATATTTATTTGACAAGAATGAGATGCGCGATGCAATATTTATAGGTTTATGGTGTTCATGAATATGTATTGTGAGGAAGTTATGAGAAGCGCCATATTGCTATATTAATAGCGTCTGTAAAGTGTAGGTGTATATGTCAATATTATTAATACGTAACTGCACTTATATGGGGGGAAAACAATTTAATTTTTCATTGGTGTTTTCTGCAAAAACATGGAGATGAGTAATAGATGTAATTAAGAAATGATTGTGTTTTTATATCTTATCTCAGCTGAGTATTGCTATTCTGCATTAGCAACCATTCTACGATTTCTAGACTCTTACATTCACTACGAACGAATCACAAAATTAGAATACCTTAATCCTTTGTGGACCGTTATCTTACACATTTAATTTTGGAAAACTTCGAATTTTATTTTTTACAAATAAGAAGAGATAAATATATGTATTGTCAATATGATGGAAATGTAGCAGAGATACAGTGCAATCAGAATTCACTATTAAGCCAAAACATACGTTTGTTCATAAAATCTTTACTAATGGGATATTATTATTTTCGTTAATAACTTTCTGGGGCGTCTACACACTAGTATATTTACGAGGCCACACATGTGGTCATTACATTTGTATTCTTATTTCAAAATGTCGGGTAGTCGTAAATGTCAACATGACATATGTCAGTGCGCTTGCACCAGACACCTCGGTACTACAAAATACACGCGCAGTCGTGCACTTACATCAAATAGCTAAGTGGAAGGAACGACTGTCGCGACCGACGGCCGGGCACGCCGCAATTGCGGCGGTAAGACCCCTCTTTGAGGAGTGGCTGGAGAGAAGTCATGGCGTCCTGACCTACCGCTTGACGCAGGTCCTCACCGGACACGGAAGTTTCGGGAGGTACCTGTGTCTGATGCGAAAGGAGGAGACGCCTGGGTGCCACCACTGCGAAGATCGCCCGGAGGACACGGTGGAGCATACGGTGCAAGACTGCCCAGCTTGGGCGGAGCACCGACGTGTCCTCACGGCTGCGATAGGCGGAGACCTCTCGCGCCCGGCATTGGTTGCGGCCATGCTGCGGGGCGAGACGGAGTGGGAAGCGGTCAGCTCCTTCTGCGAGGCAGTAATGCTCGTCAAGGAGGAGGCAGGCCGCGAGCGAGAGAGGACAGCGTCCTCCCTCCGCCCCAGCCGCAGTGGTAGGCGCCCACGGCGACGGACGTCGCAAGATGATCTCCGGCCACCGTAGGCGCGGGCATGCGGGCAGCGAGTAAAGGGCAACTCGCTGCCCGACCAAGGACCATGCCCGGGTCGACGGCGCGTTGTGTCCCACGCGCGCCTCAAAGAGCGTCAGCATAATGACGGGGCCCCCCTCTCAGAGGGCCAAAGCCTGCCGGGGTCGCGGGATTATTCCCTAACCGTAACCCCGGAACGTAACAGGCTATGAAGGACACCGTGGATTTTAGTCAGTAGAAGTCTGACAGTCCCTCCCGCCCTGCCCGGGGTTGGAGGACTCATTTGATGATTTTACCACGCTAAAAAAAAAAAAAAAAAAAAAAAGACATGATTGACGGACAGTGTTTAACTTATGTTTCATAAAACTAATATGGAGAGTTGGCTTCATGTTTACAAAATTAAATGTAAGTGGATTTTTTCAGGTTGGTCAGACCAATGTACTGCCGCCGCTGGCGCCTGTATTCATAAGACTGTAGAGAAACTAACAACCAAAGAGGTTTTGTTTCTATTTTTAGGTTCAACAGGGAACTCAATAGATGGTAGCTAGGAGCCACTTATTGCCCGAGTACTAGTAACTGTAACACCTTACCGCAATTGAAACATGAGCTGAACTGGCAGTGGGCTGGTCATGTGCGACGGAGAACACAAGAAAGGAGTAAGGAGGTTCTTGAATGGAGACTGCGCGTAGGTAAACGTAGTGTAAGACACCACCCGGTCCAAGATGGACCGATGACTTGAAGAAGGTAGCAGAATATAAAAGGCGAGTGTGATAGTGCGCGATGGCGCTATTTGAGGGAGGTCTTTGTCTAACAGTGAACTGCAATGCTGAAATGATGATTTTGAACTAAATAGAACTAGAAGGGACCACAGAAATGTACTGGGACTTGCACAAAAGACTGAGTGTTTGTTCAAGTTTCCCAATAACTAACAGAGTCCGCTATAAGCATCGGCTATAAAAAAAACTCTAATAATAGTATCCTAATAGACTATTTCCAACGACCCAGAACGGAATACCAAAAAAGTAATCCCCAAGGAATCGTTTACATGTTTCTGTTTGGGATAGCTTGCTGCTTGCTCTAGGGAAGACATACTGACGAAGCTTTCGGCGCGGACGCATGGCAGTGCGCCGGCGCTCGTTAACCCGCTCGTAACAATAAAACACAACACCCACACCACTATTTGGGTGAACGGACCCATTTATTACCTTACCCGGGACGTTATTCTGCTACAATACCGTTTTCTATCAGTAGTATTAATTCTGTTTCCCTATTTTGACTTTAAAGTGTGTACCGTAAATGGAATCGCCCACGATTGGCTCGTCTATTACCTGTTCTACAGCTAGATCATAAAAGGGGTCCGACATATTTATCGAATTCTTGATTAAACTAACTGGTTGAATAGTGATGTCATAGGTTAACGTAAGTATTGTGATTAAGATTCGAAAATCCGAAATGTATTTCGTATTTAGAATCAGTGCTTGTTTCTCAAACAACATATGGACGAGTCATACATTTCCCCTCGGTAAAAGAACAACACAAGCTGCAGAATGTGACCGTCGATGATGCATGTTGTGCCGAAGGGACTCGGGTTATTTCGGGAGCTCGTAAAATCGATTATCCGTCCGATTCCAGCGCGCTCGGCTCGACACTCGGGCGCAGGCACAGAGCTCGACGCGCGCGCACGAAACAGGATGCACTATTTCTGTTGCGCCTCTGACAGAGATATGTGTATGATATTAATGAGATTCAAATGTATGAGACTATTTATAAGGGTAAATATGAGCTGCTGACGTAAATACCGTTAGGTTCCTGAAGTTATGCAAGCGCGGTGCTCTAAAACGGAAAGCTATTTCTGAAACTATATTTTGTCTCGCTGGAATGCAACATTATCTTTCCAATTCTGCTTTATTGTGAGAATTTTGCATCGTTAGGTTACCCCTTACATGGAAGATGTAACGTTTAATAAAGTACTTATGTCCTGAAATTCAGACCAGGTTAAGACTCTACATAAGGCTCCATCCTAGGTTCCAGCATGCAAGAACCTTTGAACCCTATACCAACTGCCCAAAATGGCAAACAAGTTCACAGCAGGTGACTAAATATGGCCGCGCGAGTTGAACGCTCCACCATAACCATCTGACAAGTTTACTTGGACCCTCCTTGAACGGATAACTGGGTGTCAGTGAAGGAGATTAATGACCTCACAGAGGTCTAATTATACCGGTCGTGTCATGATCTGGAATGGATATTCGATCAAGTGTTGAGATCGCATATGATTGATGTTTTTCGAAAGGAAAATAAATGATGGAACACTTCATACAACATGCTGGGAATTCAAATAAGGTAAAATTCTTGTTACACAAGTTTAAACTTTATTTTTCAGTGTTACAGGCTTATTTTACTTGTGCTCAGTAAATTGGCATGTAGTTAGCTGTTGCTAAATGGAATTAAATATGAATTGATTCCCCTGTCAGTGAATGGCGATGGCTTAAAGCGTGTTATTCGTGTTAATTAGTGCAATTAATTAAGTTTAATTTGTTTCCTTCGTTTATACATAAATTCATTATGTACCCAATTATAAAGTTAACGTATTTTACGGAAAGGTCAGCAGTAAACTTTTTCTAGTAGGTTACCTACTTTAAAGCCACACCGCGCGAGCAAAAGTTTGTAAATATTAGATATTTCTATTACGAATTTTCTTCCTGTTTTTGAACATAACCCTTGTATAACTGCATTTTCAGTTATGGGAAAAGTGCCGCCACAATATTCCGACTATCTTCCTATGAACACAATTAAAACATTTATAATTCTAACAACTTCACCCATACAAGTCATACAAACAGTTATTACCCATTTCCTTCTGTACAATTCATGTGATCTTATAAATATTGATTGATCGCTCGATGCAACATGGCGTCGCCGTCGGACCAGTCGTGCGTCTTGTTAGGTAACGACAACATGACAAGTCTTTTATGGCTGTGTCAGTTAATTAAATTTGTTTTACGATGGCAAATTGCAAGCACGCCCCATCAGAGAACGGGGGCATATTTCTTGTTAGCATAATGAGTGGGCCTGTTCTAGCAAGGCGAAATTGTCTGGTTGATGTAAACGGATGTTCGTGGTAGTGTCAATTATAATTTGAGTGGGATGGTGTAGGTAGTACCGGTGAGTGTACAACTGTACATACACCCTGTATTCCTCTGTTAGGCGGTGGAACTGTGGAATTGAGAACGCGTTTGAAACTAGCCAACTGATAAACAGTTTTTCTTTGACCAGCAGTGCCATTCTGGGGACTTCCCGGCGTTGAAAATACAGTTTGATGCACTTAGACTGACAGCGACGTGTCGCGGTCGCGAAACTATCTTAAGGTGGGTGGGTCGTCGTAACGTACAGCCTAGACATAGCCATTGCCTTTTAGAGAATACGATTTACAAGTTGGACTAAAATAAGTGTTTTTGGGTTTTAAGTCAGAAATTTCACAACAGCAGTCCGTCTGCATTTATGGTATATCAGGTATGTGGCAATGAGCTGGCCTCAACCTACTACATGGGAACTAATCATGACTCCACCTCTACCTTTTGGAGAAAACGATGTTCTGCCTGAAGAGCGGTTCAAGCAACGCCAGCCGCTTTTGCAAATAAATCTTGCACCCCAAAAGAGAGAAGGATTTTCTCTCTTCTTTTTTTTAAATTCTATTTCCTTTCGATTCTAATCTCAGATTATGATAAAAAACATAATAGATAATCAATTAAAAACAAGAATATTTAACTTTCTTGTATCCATAAAATACGCAGACAGTAATTGCTACAAGACCAACATGAAACTAAGCCACAATATCGGTTCTGCTTCTGCATTAACGATGCACTTTACCTCCAGTTTACCGTCAAGATCAAATCTGTAGGAACAAAAGCTGTCCGTAACTCGTATGTCCCATGTCTTCTCGTGACAGCCTAATATTTACATAATGGGAACTGAGCAAGAAAAGCACGGTTAACGAAACAGGCTCTGCGTCTGGGCATACAAAACACTAGCATTTACATTTTCTTTCTTTTAAAAGTCGCAGTGATTGGCGACCGACACTCTATACTCTATGCACGGAATTGTTAGCGGCCAGATATTGCTCGTTATAGCGCAGTATCTTTTGTTTTGAGGGAAACTTTTTGGTTTTTAAAAAAGGTTGCCTTACTCGTATTCTGAAGACCGCATAAAAAAGAAAAGAGGTTATAAATACCAAAAACAACTCGTATAACTGGGAAAATATAAGTACAGAAATTGAGTCTCGACATGAAAAAAATATAAGTTAACACTTATATTTTTTAACCGTGAAGAAGGCGGATTGAAGGTAATCGCCGGATGGGCAAATAAAAAGGCAAAGTCCACCTGACATGCAAAGTGTTTAACAAAGGTGTGAATAAGACAATTCTGATAATTGAACCAACACTACTGTCTACTGATAAAAAAGCTGTTGACCATCTTATAAATCCAATCAACTATTCCAATAAACAATTACTTTTTCAATCATATTTTACAGCAAATAATAATTAAAGTTTACAATCATCAAGATGGCCGTCGGGGCGGCACAATTTTCTTAACAAGCCTTCAGTTTATAATTACGTAGGAGATTGATAGTGCTTCCAGCAATGAGGTGGACATGTGATCCCAGCTGTTCGCTCATAAAGTAACAATATTCTAACATGATACATGGACGTGTCAAGAAATACTGGCTGAAAGGAAAACTAAGCAATAACAGTTTTTTTTAAATCACCAACATGGCCGCGCTCATGAATTTTCTTAACGACCTATTTATTCGAAATAGACCGTCGTAAACCAAAGCGACACGACTTTTAAAACTTTCATTAGTGACTTCAGCTTTCAAATACCAATTAATTTGAAATTCCCGATTATTTTAATTTGACATTAAATTATGGGTGGACTTCAAACAGGTTCCCAAAATATTGACAAATATAGTCGTTGACAGCAGGATATCCGTTGTTAATCAGCTATCAAGGAAGCGAACATGATTACCGAATAACTGAATTAGAAATAAACAACATGATAAATGATTGATAATGCCGAATAAATTATTTGTTTACGCAACCAGTGACCTATTTCTGGACGAATAGAATTATTCGTGGCCAAAAGATCAAAGCTTTTATGAAAGAAAAACAATAAAAGCTTCAATATTCCACGCTTAATCTAATAGATTAACAATATTTACGGAACACAAAGCATTCAACTAAATTGTTTAATTCTCTAAAAAGCGTTCGGAAAGCAATTTCAATTCCAATCAAACGTTATTTAACGAGGGTACTGTCAGGGGGCACTTCAGGTGCTTTCGTAAATTCATCTGTGATAACTAGAATACAAGATTTAAAGCTTTTAAAGTCCCGAATTGAATGACAGACGTTTCTGTGGGCCGGTGGATGACTACGCTAGTTTTATTGTGGCATGGACGGGGATTTTCAAAGAGCTTTTTAATGCCCTGCGCGTACGCATCTCGTTGGAAACTATTACGGCATACTAAAGCCGATTACACGTGGGCTGTTAGGAGACTGCGTATGCGCGTGCTGCTTTGAAATTGGTGTTCAAATAGAAGTTATTTTAACGTTAGTATCCCTTTCGGTTCGAGAATTTTCCGACTTAACGAGTCTGGAAACCGTTTACGTGTATTTAGATCAAACTAGTTGCTTGCTCCCGAATTCCTCTGCTTCTCGTATCTAAGCTGCTAATATAAAAAAATCCTGGTTTAAAAATTAGCTTAGGAATATTCTTTAACATTTTCAGTTCATAAAATATATTGATTTGATCTATATTTGTGCTATATGCATCAAAAGGTTACAAAAACAGACAAGAGTTCCTTGTACATAATATCTAATATGGATTTGTATAGTAGCTAGTCTAATGCTGTAATGTAGGACAGAAATATGACGCGATCATTCGCACAGTAGGCCTCATTCATCACTTTGTTCTAACAACATAAATTACAGAGCAGTGACTTTACATCACAGACCGTTTCGACAGATGCTCTTTACACTCCATTTATTATCTCTTCAAATGTTTCTGATTCATCTATGACTAAGGAAATACGAAATTGTCTCACGCAGTTATAAACTGGGATATGTAAAATAGGACAGTTCGCAACTGATAGTCATGAAGATGATTTAGGGTCTCAGCACACATATGGGATCGGAAAGGGATCGTCACCGTATCGCCTCGAGCCGTTCAGAATGGTTTGTATTAAACTCCCTACTGCAACGCACACTAATCGGAATAATAACGTAATCGCCTCGCCTCGGAACAGGCTCCGAACTTGAATTCCCGCGCTTACGGCTCATCGTCCCCGCGCTTACGTTTCTCCGTCCCCGCGCTTACGTCTCTCCGTACTCGAGCTCACATCTCTTCGTCCACCCTTTCCCCTTTCCCCTCCCGCGACTTGCCTGCTAAAGATGCTTGCCTGCTTTTTCCTCTTCATCAAGTGCTATGGCTATGATAGCCAACTCACGTATTGTAAACCAAGACATAACCGTGCGCTACACTTAACGTTTGGATTCAAACTGATCTGGTGCCAACCAGGTCAGCCAGGGGGCGGCGAGGCGTAAGCGCGGTGTCGCCTAGCCGTAGCCGAGTTGACGTACAGGCGCTGCTGATACGCTTTCGTTACGTGCATACGGTAGGTTGACGCCTGGTTGACAGCGAGGCGAAAGGCGTTACGGTTACGATCCCTTTCCGATCCCATATGTGTGCTGACACCTTTATGAGGAAAGAAAAATTTCAGATTGCAAGTGGGATTCGAACCCGCGTCTTCTGGATAGGTACTCCTTACGCCTTAAACAACTAGGTCATTGCCCACACTTGCAAGCTGAAATTCTCTATTCCTCGTTTGAACGCTTTTCGGTAGTCATGAACATACTGAAAACTATTCGTTTCTTTCTCTCTCGTCTCTAAATTAATCATATAAACACAACATGGCCAGATTATAAAATGTCTGCTTTTTTTCGTGAAAAAATTATGAAATGAGCCCTCCCACACTGTGTGGACCGGACGGAATGGACTGATGTCAGATACTTACTGACTAAAATCCTCGGTATTCCTTCAAAAGCCTTTGCGTTCCGTTGTTTAGGGTCACGGTTACCTGTTTAGATGGTCCCGTAATGCCATGCCGGCACGCGCTTGACCCTCTGGGAGCCCCGCCAGATTCAAAGTGTCTTCCTGACAATTAAATTCTCCAACTGTACACTTAAGCTGCGCCTACGCAAGTCTCTAAACAGCCGTCGTGTGCGCACCGCTTAATTCCACAGAATAGTTTTTCGGCACGGTGATTAACTCTTTGGCTGATCGGTCCGTCGACACGGTGTAATCTTCTAAATTGTTATAATGGCTGTTGTGCTTGTGTCTACTCATCGGACTATGGTTCGGCCATAACAAACATGGACGAATGTCTTCTAATTCTAGATGGCATTTTATGCCCGCCATCTTAGTATAACATCGCCCCTTTAATCCGTAAAGGGAAATTGAGGAAATACCCAGAATAGGGGACGAAACTATTGCGAACCTACCTCTCAAACTCTTGTGGCTTTTGTGAATTTCTTGTTCTAAAATAAATAACACTGGGTCTGTTTTGGAAATCATACTGGGAAAGCTGATTACCAGCTGCGACGACGAACAAGCGACCAAAGTAAGAGTAACAGAGAGTGTAACAGAGATGACGCTCCACGAAACCGAAACTATCCGCCTGTCTCTTTCTAATACCCGATGTGCAATACGTATCGCCGGTACCCAAATCAACTCAACATGGAATATTTAGCGGTGTGGTAGGTATGTAAAGCCGTGTTACATTATGCAGACGTTGACTTACTGATGAATATTAATTAATTTCTTAGCAAGTAAATAATCACACGGAAATGCTTTGGAGCCTTTTGAAAGATGCGTGTGTGTTTTTGGGTAAAGGTGACTCGTCTAGTGCACTATACATATTTACGAGATGTCGTGGCCATATCGTATTTATCACTCCATTGGTGTCAGCCAGTCGTATTAAGACTTTACGAGAGCAGGGTCTCAATCTTGCTGGATCAAATCTTGGATTTTTCTTCCCTAGGGATATGACCTACCTAACAGATGTTGCACAGAGGTAAAGGGGCCTCCTCCCATGTGCTGATGGTGGTTTTAGTGAGGTAAAAATCTCACACTCCCAGGTCTAATCCCCAAAGACCACAAAAACTACTGAACGGTTTTATGAAGGTACAAGGTTACGGTTGGATCTGTCGTTGCTGTGGGATAATATTCAAGACAAACGCAGGCAAAACCGCTGACAAGGACTAGTTGTAAATATAAACTTTTTACAAGCAACATGACTGTAATATTATTCCCATACAACCTACGTAAAAATAAAAACCCATTGAGAGTGTAACTTGATAACAAGCAAGTCACTTATTACACGAGCGAATTTTTTGAAATAAGAACGTGCGGTATAAAAAATCGGTTATACTCAAAGACGTTATAAGAATCGATACAAATACGAAGTTGGTCCGAGGAGGTATCGATTGAAGCCTCAACGCGGCAATCGACCGGGTCGTTTTCTACAGAAATACCACTTTTTTTCTCTTATTTCTGCCGGGACGGCCCAGGAGCATTGCCTTCACTATAATAAACAAGAACATTACTGTAACCATAACTTTTTAACTGTTTTACAGGATATAAAATCGAAATAGCGTGTATTAGTTCTTTTGCACTTAACTGTAAAAGTTTTGATGCAGTTTTTTGGCAACTTTTTCAAGTAATTTTTCTAATGTGTTGCCCAAATTAAATCTTCTGTGTCGCAACTCGTTAACAGACATGTAAACTCACATATATAAACAGCCAGTCCTTGAACAATAATAAAACCCCACAAAAAAGATCTACAGTTTTTAAAGCCTTAATTTATTTTCCTGTTCTAATCTTAACTCTGAAACATACCTACATCCTTTTTGTATAGCCACACGCTCAATAAATTATAATGATTATGCAATGGCAATAAAAAATATATAACAAGACAGGCTACCAATTAAATCTTGTCAAACTAGTTCAGGAAGCTCATTAAGAACCTAAACAAAAAACATTACTACAATAAATGTATATGTGCTTTTTTATATGTGTGTAACATTTGTTAGGTTATCTCCAGAACTACTGATCCGATTTCGAAAATTGTTGCTCTAATGGAAAGTTGCATTATCCTATGTGTAGTGTTTGTTTGTCTTGCGATTTTGCTCCTAAATCGCTAAACTGATTTTGGTGAATTTCGATATCTACAAAGATATCTGGGACCCTCGAGATGGTTATACGTGTTACAAATGGGATGAGGAAGAGGGAGGCCGTGTCCAAAAGCTAGCATTTAAAAATCCGATCACAATTTTAGTCAAATCGTAAAAAAACCTAGTCATGTATAAAACAGCTGACGCCCTCAAAAGCTTCAAATCAAAGTTGAAAGACATTAAAATGTATAAAGAATTTAAATTGATTGCAACTCGGGACTTACTCGAAGATAAACGTAAGGTGTTTTCTTGAGGCGATCATCCTGAGTGGCGTGACGGTATGGTGTCAGTATAAGAGTGAGATAGCAACGTGGGAGAAAGGGACGGGTAAATGCGCAGGAGTGAGGTGTGAACGGGACACGCGCGGAACATGCCGAGCGAGCCTCCGACTGAGATCGTCAAAGTTCAGAGGTTAATGTGGACTTTGAATAGTAAAAGAATTCGTTATTGTGATTTTTATGTGATGCCAAGATGCCAACTACAAATAAAAGTGTAAACATGACGAATCTATAAGGGGCCCATTTTTTGCCATTTGGCTACGGAACCCTAAAAGCAACACCTACACAAAATATAAAAAAAGAAAGGATTTCGCAAGTGCCAGTGAAATTAATATTGACGAATATACATTGTATTTTTTTTTCATACAGGTGTCATAACATGATTACATGATAGTTGGGATTTTAATACAAGCAATTTATTTATATGTACATGCTTGTATAAATAAATTATTTTGTTATAGTCAATTTGCTATTCAACTAAATTCCCATAACATACCTATTTGTAAAAGTAAGAAGAGTTTACCAAAAAATATAACAAGTACACAACGTTCAACGAAAAAAAATCTAACAAGTTTGAGAACCACAGTGAGGCTCGTGCTTTTCCTTCGCTTCTCGTTAAGAGCTTTTAACGAGCCGACCTTGCCGTAACGATTAGAAAGAGAGAGCAGCACCCATCCACCACCCAAACACCCACGCAAGACAAGGACGGAAGTCGCACCGGTAACAATAAGCTTACTAACAAGACGGACTCACTCACTGGAAAATGTCGTAACCACCATAATTACACATTGAATTATGCAACCTATTTTTATTTAGTTAAGGTGTGATTTTAAATAAACAAACATCGCCACTTAGTAGACGGGTACCGCGGCAACTCGTCTGCCTAACGAGAATGACTCAGGCGCAGGTTTTTTGTCGTTTTTCCGATATAAACCTTTCAGTCAAAGAGGAGGGTTTAAATTAGATTGGTGTGGAGGCTCGGTATGGGGTTTTCTCATAAATGCCTTTTTGAAATTTATTTAAATTGGTTTTTCGTTGCGCAGAGCTAATCGTAGCTATAAAGTATGTTACAAGCGCATTTTTATGAGATACTATCGTTTCATAATTATTAGCTAGCCGTCTCTGTGGGACATGTTATTATAGACGTAACACTAATCATGTTTTTTAGTAGATTCTTATTAGATAAATACGACTTAGGTAGGAAACCTCGTTAGAATTTTGTCGTTAGTAAGTTAAATATTACTAAGAACTTGTAACTTATACTATGATGGTAGAAAATTAACTATTAAACTTGTGTGTCGGTTTTCCGGTCACGCGTGAGGTCCTTCCTTACAAAAGACATCAACGCATTCGTGTAGGGTTGCAAATTTTGTGTTCATTGAAAATTATTATGTAGAATTTAGTTAATCTACTAAATAAAAAATGTAGAATTCAGTTAATCTACTAATTAAAACACTAAAATATTATAAAGCATAGAGTTTGTTTGTTTGATCGCGTTTATCTCAGGAATTGTATAAACTTACAAAATAATTAAATACCATAATAAACGAGAAATTATCGTGGGATTAGATCTACTGTCAGTTTAAACAACTTTTAAACTAAACCCAACCCACTTTGTTTCAAAAAGCCGTTACCAAAATAAATCCTTTTATCAGTTTATTTATCAAAGTGATTAACTCGCGGCAGACATTTTGAAAAAACTCAGCCGCACAACGAGCCGTCAGTCAAAATTTGAAAAGCGAACATTAAAGTTTAACAGCACTTGAAAGGCTAAAGGTCTTTTAAAGAAAGGAATTTAAATAAACAGGTACATTACTATGTTGCAAGATATATTTTGACGTGTAGTGATGTGACTGGTTAGATTAGAGAGTGACAAGCATTTTAATCTTCATATTTTTCATTAGATAAGTTCCTATTGAAGTTGTTCCGTTTGCTTTTTTTCTCCCGATAATGTTCATGAATTTATTTTTAATTTTAGCTCTGATCTTGTCAAAAACCTTACATTTTTAAGTAAACTTCGAAAGGAGTTCATTGAAGCACCTTAATTTCGGCGAACACAACCGAAACATCACACCAATATTGTAAAATACTTATCTTCGAAACAAAAAAACATCACGAACTTTTTCTCCAATTCCCCAATACAGGTTTTCCGAACACCTCATTACAATGTCCGTTTTCCAGCGACCAATTAGGTAGTGAACAAAAAAAACGTAGTCTATCGCTCGGTAAACATTGTTGGTGTTTGTGTCGGCGCTAACGCAGCGACCCGTCGATCGTGTCCAAAGTTATTACGACACACCTCGTTGAGATACCACCGAACGTGGTACCCGTAAAAAATGTACAGCCATATCGTTAATATGGCGCTCGGTAATTTGATTGAGAATTGTTGATTATATTTTTCGAAGTATTTTTTGGTGATAAGTGTCGAGGACACTAATTGTTGGGATTTTATTTTTTGGGATCAATATTAGACGTGATAAATAAAAAAAAATCGAATATTGAGAATTTACCGCTGAAATAATTGGAATTTTCGACTTTTATACCGTTTTACAGGCTTTCAAGCTGCATCGGCTGTGAAAAATTAGAACAGTTTTGTTTTTTCTCTCATTTTGGAATACTATCTCTTTAAATAGATAAGAATCTTTGTCATCATTAGTCATCGATATAAATAATCAAAATCTTAAATTACAAAGGGCACATGTGTGTGGGCTAGTTGGCTATTTGTATTTTTCCATCAAAGTGTCAAAACAATCTTTGAAGTTTGATCTGAAATAATCTTTGGGATTGATCAACTTAATTATGTAGATAGAATGGTGCCAGTTTTTGATATCTCTTGTGATCTTTTTATTATTAATTACCTATAATCCGTTGGGTACGAAAATATTGCCTTTACGTAATATTTTTACTGATCAATCAAATCTTTGACATCTGACAGCCTTCAATGCGCTTTTAGTTCTTTGAAGTTTTCTGCTTTATTAACTTCCTCTACAAACTATCAAAGAAAATGGCAAAATTACAAAAAAACACAACATCAAAGACAGCTCAAAATATTTTATTTTCAATCGGCTTCCGAATCTCTCGATCAGAATTTTAAAACGACACCCACTTTTAAATCTACTAACTGATTGTACTATAAAATCGGATGTGAGAGTCAACAAGCAACATTTTACCGCCCACGGCCTCTGGATACTTGGGTCCCTCCTCGGTATCGGACCGAGCACGGAGGGAATCATTACTAGTGCTGGACCAAAGACGAGGCAAAATTTTCGGTTTCGGCCGAAATATATGAGACGAAGTTGAGCTGCCGACACAAATAGGCGGAAGCACCAAATTTTAAAGAATATAAAATTTTCAATGAAATAAATATAAACGCATGATTTTGTTAAATATGCGGCCATACTAAACCGGAAAATTCTAAAATTTTGGATTCGGTTTCGGCCAACGGTTGTGGCAACAGAAGAAAAATCGGTTTCGTCTTCGGCAGCGGCCAGAAGCCGAGCTCCGGTCGGCTCTAATGATTACTCCTTTGACGTGCCGCCGTCTGAGATGCAAAATAGAGTTCAGAACTTCAAACTAGCCGCCTGCGATGATTGTTATCGTTGTTTATCACTTTCCACAGCGAACTATTATAATGATTATCGAGTCGTTTTTAGTAGGTGTTGCTTTTTAATGGCGGCGTCAAGTATGTGTGGCAACCGGTGATAGTTATCAAAGGAAACTATGTGGGAACGTGGGTTTTATTGTGAAATTTTTGTCTTTACTGATAATTCTGTCATGTGCACCCACGTTACCCGAAAAATCTAAGATGGTTTGAATGGAAATTTACTTCGGGTTATCAAAACAACTTGGCCACAGTTTATAAAACAACCGCTACCTTTTGAAATGTTTTTTTTTATACTTGCAACTTCTGGACAAAGATCTACCTACTCCAAGTTTTGCCTCTACCAGCCCACACTGAGCTCGTGTGTTTGATTAAGGCCCACTCCTCACAGAGAGGAGACCTGTTCCAGCAGCGAGATAATTATAGGCTGGTGATGAAGTATTGCAAGAAAATCTTCTCCAGTTCCACTTCGACAAAAGATACGAGTGTCTATCGTATCTTTTGTCGAAGTTGAACTGGAGAAGATTTTCTTCACAAAAAATAATCTACTTCTACAGAAAATTAATAAAACCAATTGCACAAATACACATTAGCACTAAAACCTAGCAATAGCAAACGTAATTACGTCCAGACAAACTCGATACGACTTGACTGCACACGTCACCAGCGACCCATTACTAATGTCTAGACCTTAGGGCTTACATGACCCGTTATCGAGACTAGTCATGTACTACATACCCAGCAGTTACAGGTTTACAGAAGTATAACATTATCGTTAACACGAATGTAAAGTAGTTATGAGCTTAATGGATTAAAAATAAAAGATTTGTTGTCTCTGGTCGGTTCTAGTCTCTCTGGTTCTTGTTACTTTTTTTTTATTCGTCGATAATTACGACTAGCATTGACATGATAATTATGACAAATTCTCTGTTTGCTATGGCTTATTGTATTATTTTAGAAGCCAACCTCAAAATAGTTAAGAAAAACCAAGACAGATGATAGCTAGTATAAGACAAAATAAGCTGAAAATAAATAAATAAATAAAAAGTAAAGGAACCTATGTACTTTAACGCTATACTAACTGCTATGTAGAGACACCTACTATTTCCTAAGGGATTTGCTCAGTAGGTAATAGAAACAAAATTGAAATGCCTTCGTGACTGACATTTCACCGGCATTGGTATCGTTAAAAGTGAGGCATTTATCCGCAGAATAAAGTCTAGTAATTCTAAGTCTAACAATGTACGAGTATGAAACCCACTGATACCAGTAGATTCTATGAAGATAACTGGGCCGCTATTCTTTATATGGCGCTGTTTCATCGGTTTACACTATACGGCATACGGGGAGTCCCCGCATGCGAGATAACAACCAATGAAAGTCACAAGTCGGTACACCGTCTGCGGTGGTTGGGCTTTTATACGGAACGTGTTATCGACCAATGAAATTCATCGGTCGATATACAGCATGCGGGTCTGCCACTCTTGTCAATAAATGGCGATGAACATTGAGGTTTTTCTACACCCCGCATACGACATATCGACTAATGTTAACGATATCCCGCATGCGGGCCCTATCAACTAATGAAAACGGTTCCCCGAATGCGAGCCCTTTTTACAGAAATCTCTCACATCCCGCATGCGGGCCCTAACAACTAATGAAAATGCGCCAATAGAGTCTACGCTTTGGGATTTCTTTTACAGCTGTTATTATTATAATTGTGAGTAAGACTGTAGCTGTAGTAGTTGTACCGGATTTGAAAATGTAGGTAAGTGTTGTCTGGCCTTCTTGAAAAAAACGGTTTGGTTTTGACCTCTGTCGCATTTATTTGTTTCTCAACAAACTTATCGGAAAATTGACACATCGATGCAGATGGAGTTCGAATTTTGAATTTAAGGTTCTTTTTTTTAACTTCACATGTAATGTTGCATACACGTCTTAACACCTTTCTTTTTGTAGGGGATTAAAATGGACTCTAGACATTTCTAGGGAAAATTTCCTTTTTGCGAAAGAAAATGCGCATAAAGCTTACATATTTTAAGTTACAAGTTTCCAAAGCCGAGCAACTACAAAATCTAGCACCTTCTAATCACAGCTTGTCGAAAGCACACCGAAGCGTTTAAAATTAATAAACCTGCCTCGTAAACTCCCAGCTCGTATCGCTATTCGTCATGCACATCGCCTTTTAAGCTCGCTACACTATTTCAGTTTTACACTCCATTGTAACAGAACCTTAAAGTAAGTGGATTATTCGGTTTGTATGTACACTGACGTGATGGACCCTCGAGCTACTAATAATATCCAATGAGCCACGGTTTTCCAAGTGATAGGTAGGGAAAATTTCAATTTAGAAGTAGCTTTGTTTGAAATCAAGCTATTGCCAGCGGCTTCAACGGCTACAACTCAAAAATTATACCACGGGAACATGAAATCAGGATAACAACTCTATTTTACCCAGGTTTTATATTGTATCTGTGTGTATCAAAAATACAATTTTTTTCAGTAGTTTTTACGTGAAAGAGTAACATACAAACATACATACAAATACAGCCATCCTTCCAAAACTTTCACGGCGCTGCCGGTAGAGATTTGTTTCACTGTGTGTGGAAATTGTATTGAAAAAACAAGATGGCTACGTTAGTTCCGATTAAGGCCACGTGTCAAAAGCAAAATGTATTTCTGATTTGTGGCTTCTGTGGGATTTTCTCATAGTTGTTTGTCCCAGTACGTGTGAATCACTGCGTAATAAATTAATACCAATTCAATTGATTAAATATGGTGGAATATCTAATAAGATTTGGCATGCAACATGCTACCTGTTTCGTGCGAATGCTTTTGTTCAGCAGTGTTGCCTACTGTTGTTTATTACGCACGATTTTTAAATTAAAACGATAAAAAAAAACCGTAAACGTAGTTTGTTATTAAAAAATATTAAATGCCATATCCCAAAACGGCTTATATTCCCGTGTAAGTAAAACGTGTCGATATTTAAGTGTAAAATTAAGAATCGAGATAAAAATCATTCGATTTGGGCATCTGTACTATATCGGTGTGCGGCGCGGGGCATGCGAGCTCGTTATTATAAAGTTTATGGCCCGTTTACATAGCTTGTTTTACATACAATCGAATCTTTTCTTATAGTTAAACTGGTTATCTTGTCCTTTGTTAGATGCGTGATGCTGCGTCCACCGATACGTGGGTAACTACATGCATTGATGCATAACGAGATCGTTAGATTTGAAATTTAAATTGAAATTCTCCAAGTAACTTACTAAAGCCATGCATTTTTTTGTGGTCATAAATGGCGGATAGAGCTGGAGAAAATCAAAGATCAGTGGTCTATTATTAGCCCTGAATTGAAAAATAATGGAAAGAAGCCGTTGCCCAGCAGTGGGAAGACACTGACTAACAATATTAGGCTGAATACAGAGGCTTCTCTGAAATGTGCAATTGTTTAAACGTCAACTAAAATAAACAATTAAATGTTTCTTCTTTGGCTTAATACTTAACTGTAAAAGGAAAGGTGCGAATGCGGAGAGCCTGTATCTTTTAATTTGCCAGATAAACAGGCAGTTAAATTTTAATTATAATTTAAACACTATAGGTACTACACATGGTCACGTTTCACTGATTCACAGGAAGTTATTATATTACTTACAAAATAATCTGAAAAATCTAAGCCTTGATTTCTTACGTCAAAATTTCAACAAGATGACTTTTTTGAAATCTTTTACCAGAAAAGCTCATCTTCATAATCTTAATAATCGAAATTCTTACCATAATAATGTAATTTGTAGATCTTTTTATTCTTATCTCTTTCTTCCATATTGGACAGGTTTATTGTGTGAAAGGAACGGCGATGGCTGTAAAAGGATAGATAGCGGGTGGACGTAAGTATCCCTGAGTAGATGTGCATCTGCTTAGTGGGGCCTCTTGGAGAACAGGGATCGGGATGGAGTTGCTTATAACTGCATATTTTTAACTTATTCAAAATTATATTGATATAACAGTACCTAATGAATATTGTAAAGTATTTTCGTAAACTTTCAATAAAAAAATCTAATACTTACGTCGTTTTACTCGTTGAAATATTTCAAAAACTCTACGGTGTATTTTTATTTCTACGCAACAAGCGTAGAAATAAAAATAACAGTTAAATATTTACTACTATATTTTAAGACCTAATAAATCTTCGTTAAAAAGTATGCTGAATAAACAGAATAAAACAGAGCATTTGTAGTGCGGCGCCTGATTCCGATGATTGATTGATATATTTATACAAACTCCATTTCATACCCAAACAATACTCCACTATACAAATATTTCACAACAGAAACTGATAGATATAATCAAAATATAACACAAACGTAGATATGGCACGCACGCACACGTAAATACCGCGGGATATTTTTATTTTACCATAAACATGTCCAAACATTGCCCTGTCCAACTCCAAAACACGGCCGGCTTTTTGGATGCTCGTTTAAATTACGGCCGACGGGATTTCTCCTTACGATCAATAAATCAATAAATATATACGGCTAAGCCTGTCTGTCTGGCGGACATTAATGGAAAACTGTGTTTGTTTAGGACGCGATCCTCGGCCGAAACGTTTGTTATTAAACGGAAGCTTCGTCGATCAACTTCCTGCAAGCTGCTTTGCTATTTTAGAAAATATGATTTAGGTGTAACGACAATTTGTTTAATGGCTTCCTAACTGTGTTGGGTGGGTTTTGTAGAAACATTGCTTCAACGGCAGTTTAACTTGTTGCTCGTGGGCGGTGCTGTGAGATTTTATAGTTTCCAATTTTATGGGATACGTTCAGGAAATGTTGTTCTTGAAATTAAATTCTTATGTGAGGTTAAACGGCATGGACGTCTCCTTTAACAAGACGAAGCAGTATGCTGATGGACCTATTGTTTACCACAACATCACAAACCACCCAAACCTGTCTTACCAAATTGGAAAAGAAAGGTTGGTTTCAGCTGACTTTTTACAAAACTGTCCCCGACACGGCATACACAACTACTGTTCAAAAACAGCCGGCTCCAATAAATTACGCGTTTTTTTCTCCACCACTACGGCCGTACGGTCGGCAAAAAAGTCTACCTGCTCCCCGAAACCCACACAATGGTTCCCTCAACCATTTATTTGGGCGAGCGTCGTAACATTTCACGTTTTCGTATTCGGAAAAAACGAACAAAGTTGCACACAAAGAAATCTTTGCATTTTCGGGGAACAAAACTTAGCCTTGTAAGATAGAAATATAAATCAGTTAACGAGACATCGGAGGCAGTAAAAATAAAGGACAGGACACATTTAGTTTTATGATAGACTTTGTTTAATCGTTGAGCTAATAGAAAAGTAGGAGAAACGGGACCTTTGATGATTTCGAAACGGACGTAACCTATCTAAAAGTACTACTAATTAACAGGGTCGTGTTGGGCGTTAGTTTTGGTGTCAAAACGAACCGTGAAAGCTTTTAAGATGCACAAAACTTGTACAAGACAATGCGGGCGCAAGCTCGTTTAGAAGAAGAGGCGCTAAACGACGCACACGCATCGGTTGAACTAACAACGAGTTTTGAATCAGAAATAACTGTAGGACCTGTGTTTTAGAAGCCATTTAGAGTTATGGATAAAAGTAGTCCATTTAGAAATGAATTAAATCAGATGGATGTAGCTTTATTTGATTTGACTTTTTTTTAGACTTATAAACAAGATGATGTCACATGCACACAAGTAAATGATTATCATCAGGCTGATAACATTGTCTTGAACGGTGGTCACATTACGCGGTCATCAGTTTCCGCTGACCGCGTAGAATGCAGTGTTGTTCACGCTAAGAGCTGTGAGTCAGCGACCACCGGGAAGCGTTCCCGGGACAAGTCACTGATGAGAACCACACTGCATCGTGTGTATTTCTAAATAAACTAAGATTGTGAACATACAGCTAATAATAAAGAAGATCAAAATATCTAGAAGGAACAGGTCTTGAATTAAAACGTTGTCTGCTAAGAAGAAATTGTGATGATGGGAGTTGTTGAGAAGACTAATGATAGATAATCAAGAAAATATAGGAAGCAGAGAGCCAAAGGGCCTTTTGCGACCAACAATCTGAGCAAGTATGGTAAATTGAATTCCAGTACAGGCGTGCCTTTGCGCGGATGAATATCGAAGCGCTTGCTCAGGATGCGGGCAATATTGATTGGACAGCCCTGGAGGAAGCCACTACGGTTGATGAGAAAGTTGATATTTTCAATGCTGCTTTAATCAAGTTGTACGACACCCATGCTCCCATCAGGAAAGTCAAGTTGAAACGCCCACCTGCGCCCTGGATGAGTGAGGAGATTCGCATCGCAATGCGACGAAGGGACCGCGCGTTTCGGAAATTCAAAAAGGATCGGTCGGAAGATAAGTGGACCGACTTCAAAACTGCTCGCAATCGTTGTAATCAGATGATACGCAACGCTAAACGCCGCCATGTTCTAAGTAATATCACTTCTGCCTCCCCTGCTGATATCTGGAAATTCCTTGGAACTCTAGGTATCGGTAGGTCGCGACATTCAGACCTTCCCAATACTTTTAGCTTAGACGAACTAAATCGCCATTTCTGTACTGTTCCTGTTCTTGATAGTCTAGCTAAATGTCAAACCATCGACTACCTTGCTGGTCTGACGCGTCCCCAAATTACCCCTTTTACCTTCACCCCAGTAGACCCGGGAGAGATCAGGAAGATTATCCTGTCCATTAAATCCAAAGCCGTGGGCTGTGATAATATAAGTCGCTACATGATTGTAGCGGCTCTTGATCAGCTCCTTCCTGCAATTTCCCATATTGTGAACTTCTCCCTTTACTCCGGTGTTTTCCCGTCTCTTTGGCGGAAAGCCCATGTTCGTCCTCTACCTAAAATTCCTAATCCCACTCTTCCCAGTCACTTCCGACCAATTTCTATCCTTCCCTTTTTATCTAAACTACTTGAAGCTTGTGTCCATAGACAGCTATCCCATTTCATTCACAATAACTCCCTCATTAGTCCGCTCCAATCCGGGTTCAGGCCCGGGCACAGTACTGTGACAGCCCTCCTTAAAGTGACTGACGACGTAAGGCAGGCAATGGAAGACACACAAGTTTCCGTACTAGTCTTGATTGACTTCTCTAATGCCTTCAATACAGTCAGTCACGAAGTCCTTTTATCTATCCTCTCCTTTCGCATGGTCTCTCCTGAGGTTCTGGATTGGTTTTTTTCCTATCTTCGAGGGCGTCAGCAATCAGTTCTTGCTGGAGACTCGTCTTCGAGCTGGTGTGAACTTGAAACTGGTGTCCCTCAAGGCGGTATTTTATCTCCTCTTTTGTTCTCTATTTTTATAGATCTTATTACCACTGTACTTCAGTGTGCGTATCATCTTTACGCTGATGACTTACAACTTTATTGTCAGGCAAGTGTTGACAATGTATCGGATGCGATCGAGAAGCTAAACCGGGATTTAGAAGCAGTAAAAAACTGGGCTGATCGTTTTGGGGTGGCGGTTAACCCATCTAAGTGTCAGGCTATCATTATTGGGAGCCCTCATAGCTTACGAAGGTTGAGTGGGTTAACTGTGCCTCCGCTTATCTTTGATGGCGTTGTCATTCCATTTAGCTCTGACGTCAAAGATCTGGGTGTGCATCTCGACACTTGTCTTGACTGGCGTAAGCAGGTCGCGACTGTGAGCAAGAAGGTCACTGGAACGTTGCGGTCACTTTATCGGTTGAAAAATATTCTCCCATCTCACGTAAAGGCTATGCTTGTGCAGTCCCTTATATTCCCCATAATTGACTATGGTGATGTGTGTTATTATGACCTGAATGCAGATCTCCTCAATAAACTTGACCGACTTCTAAATAACTGCATTCGATTCGTATTTAATCTTCGTAAATATGATCATGTGTCTGCACATCGGTCACTTTTAAAATGGTTTCCTATCCGACAACGCAGAGCGATGAGAGCGTTGACAACTTTATTCTCTCTTTTAAATAAGCCCACTTCTCCTTCTTACCTTACCTCTCGTTTGCAATATTTATGTTCAGCGCACAATAAAAATCTTCGGTCCGCCCACAATCGTCTTCTACGATGTCCCTCTCATCGCTCTGGTTTCTTAAAGTCATCTTTCTTTGTACAAGCGGTTTTTCTTTGGAATGCGCTCCCTCAGGATATCAGGATGGCAACCAGTCCGTTCACGTTTAAGTTGAAAGTTCGCGAACATTTATTCAAGAATCTGGCAGACTCATAAGGCTTATTTGTTTTTAATGTTTTTTCCCTTCCTTGTTGTTATTTCTCGAGTATAGTTTAGTTGCTATTTATTAGTTTATATATATATATTTATATGTATGTATTATTTTTCTTGATAATCTTTTTCATTTAGTATTTTGCACCTACTATGTTTGTTTCTCTGCATCACCCTAAGGTTGACTGGAAGAAAATGCCCATGGCATTAAGTCCGCCTTTGTACTTTATGTGCATGAAGCTTTAAATAAATAAATAAATAAATAAATAAATAAATAAATAAAATATTCATTATAACTCTATAAACCAGTACGGATACCAGCAAAACGGCTATCGATAATAAGCTTATTTCCATAACTGACTATACGCATTAACAACAATTTTAAAATTCCACCAGACTACCCAGTTTCCTCGAGGCGGACGGGTAGACAGATAATCGGCTATAATTACACGGCTATCCATCATCGAAAACCAACAAACGAGGTTGAAATGATCGGCCACCCACTACATAGCCTGACCTTTGAGGAACAACCTTCATACTGACAGGGGAACATGGGAAGGAGTGGAATCGGAATAGACAGAAAGATGTCTTAGAAAAGTTCTTAAATGAAACGCAAGCAATTATCAGTGGAAAGAAATGCGTGACACACTTTTCAAACGATAATTCTACCTGTAAAACGTCCAAAACATGAAACATATCACTGATATTAACGCCACTGCTGAATGAATGAACACTACTCTAAACTGTGCCAGATTGTCTACAAAAAACAACGTCTTAAAGCTTTCATGAAACTCTGAAATAGATGCTGTAAAAATACTTGTAGACACCCACAAAATCTGAAGTAAAAATAGAAAGTGACAGCCATTCATGATCGCAACGTAGTGACGGCGAACAATGGGCGGCGATATGATCGTGGTACTGGCCGGCGAGGCAGGGACCAGTTCTTGTATCTAAGCCGTGGTTCGCGACTAACAAGCTCGCTTGGTGCACCAGCCGAGATAACACAATGTTTCTTGTAAAATAACTTTGCTTTAGGAGACGCAAGCAGCATTTCTTATGACTTAACTTCGAGATAAAATATTTCTACAATAATTTTCCTGATCTCGTCAGGGGCTTTGTGAGATAGGCAGAAAATTATGTTGCTGGATTAGCGCGTATATTTGTTCATGGCTTTGAAGAATCTCTTATCTCTTGAAAAAACTTGGCTTGCGATGCGATGCAACTATGCGAAGCTCTGAGCGGCGTATCAAGAATGTTATTATTATGTTTCAACCGTCTAGTTTCTTAAAGCTATCATTTCCCTCATACAATAAACATGAGATAATCGATGCATGAGGCAATAAACTTGATAATTGTACTAACAGAAATTACGTTTCAAAAGAAATTGGTCTACGCTACGGGTCTTCGTAACAAAATTTCTTGTTACTTTTTTCTACCTCCATAGCTCCTCTCACAATTCTGTGTATACTATTTGTACCCAACAAAGCGTGTTCCAATAATGAGGATCGCTCGATACGATCTCGGCTTCGCTGCGCCCGCGCCGATCAGAGAGCCAGATATGCAGAATCCTCGCTCCTCGGCTCCTTTGTAATCCGGCCAGGGTAAACACCGCTTTGTGGCTCCAGCGACCCATCTTACCGCACGCACGTCGCACGTGTATTGTTTTTCTAGCCAAAATCAAATCACCAAAAAAATAGGATCATGACGAAGCCCTCCCCTACTACATATTAAACGATTTTGCATCGGAATGATCAAAGCGCCCATAATAGAATTTATAGCCGTCCTATAAAAAGGCAAGTGACTTCTCAAAAATGTGTTTTTTACAACACCGATTCTCGAAATGATTTTATTGGCTGTCATAAGCGGCTCTACTTAGCTCGTTACAATACTGCATATTAATTTTTTTAACTACACGATGAAAATTACAGCAAATTGTTACTTTAAAAACAAAAACAACTATCGGAACCATCTCGTCATTCCATAACGTGATTCTGCCGGGTTGGGAGGTTGTTAAAAATGAAAATTATTCTGCCAGCGCAAACTACGGTGATTACATATCAGGCGGGCCGAAGCCCGAGGGAAGCGCGTCTCTCTCGCTTATTGCCAGATGATTGAAGACCCCGCCGCCTACGACGTACTCCTTTCTGACTCGAGAGCGAGATGGCACCGCCTCCTGCCGTGAGAGAAAACGAGATGGCGACAGCTCAGCATCTGATTAGCATCCCAATTACGGTGCGGGCGCGCAGTGGGATCGAATCTTCCTTCGTAGTGTTGCACAACATCGTTTTCAGCAGGAGCTTTTATCGATATAATTTTGTTGGTTCAGTTGTTCAATTAAGCTTGCAAAAATGTTTAAGTTCAGTAAAGTATGTTGTCGTATTTAAGTTCGACAATGATATTGAACTGAAATTTCCTGGTGCATCGACACCAAAAAAATATGGCCTGTAATAATATTTACAATGCGATGTAGCTTAGCCGCGCTGTCGGCTGTCAATGTTATCTCTAACAACAATCACAGCTGGGTTATTGATCGATAATAAAAAGCTATAACGAGTGGCAGCCCTATTAACGAGAATGGCGGCCGAGGCGCGAGGCGGGGCGCTCGTGTCGAGATTACATCGACGCAGCACGGAAATTTTAAATAAACAAGGAATTATGAACCGACCCCAGATTATACACCTTCGTATTGACCAGCATCGGGCGGTAACTAGAGGAAATTACCGCAACAACAATTATTTATAAGCACCTGATGCGGGCTGTGAGTTTTATCATTTTATGCTTTTACTAAATTGCGGAATTTCCGCCACTTATTGAAAACTATCGAACGCTGGTAATAAGTTAATAACGTGTAAGTACCGTGACTTTCTATTCCGCAGTAGACATTACCTATTATGGGATCCCAGTACATAATTAGAGATTGCAAATTACAACACAATGCTCCGAAACTGCACTGCCGGAGAAAACCTACTATCAACGAACTGCGTTGTGATTTTATGAAATAACAGTTGGTATTCTTATGTTTATAGCCGTATCCGTGGTATTTCATCTTAATGAAAATAAAATTACTGTTATTTCAAGAGAAAACCTGCAGTTTGGATTCTTTACACTAACGCTTTTATGTTTAAAGGCATTTCCACAAAGCAAGCGCTTACATGCATATCTTATATCTTGAATTAAGTTATTTTTTTAGTTACTTTTGTTTAAATAAGCATTTATTTAAGTTATGTGTATTATGGGGAATAGTAACACCATATACACACATAAACTCACGTTGTTTGCCAATGTGGGTACGTAGACATTACAGAACGATCTTGTACGATCGTTGACCAACTGCAGATTGGTTTCAAAAGCAAATAATGTATGAGAAGTCGAAACTGATAACTACAGGGAAAATACAAAGGATATACATATAGTATATTATTATACGAGTATATACTCGCATGCCAGCAAAGCTTAAAACATTGTGTGGACAAAACAAATGCTAACGGAACGCGTCCGTAGTGTAAGCTCACAGCGCGAGCGCATGAATACAAAACCAATTTGACGTTTCTCATTACACAGCGACCACAACATGCGCAAGAGTCGCTCGACTAACTAGTTCCGCGCAGAGCGATCTGTTATTATGTTAATAGGGCTAGTTTAGAGGCAAGAGTCAGTAAGAGACGTCCGTCCGTCTATACCTTTGCGTTGGTAGATTGGGGATTGTCCCCCATTTTTGGGCGAGAAAATCATAGATTGAGAAAATTTCGGGGTAATGAAATTCTTGGAAACTACGGAATAATTATTTCACCACGAATATAACTGACACAAAGTTAGCTACTTTAGCGCAGGCTGATAAAGAGAAACTGGGATGCGCAGGCGGCGCACTGCAAATGCGTGTTCAAGCCTTCCATTTTGTGAGCAACCATTGCCATTATGTTTTATATGTCCTTATTTGTTTAATTTCCTGATTAACACATAGAAAAAAAAAGCAGAACAGTTGCAGAAACTATAAATAAAGGGAAAGAAAAAATAATTTAGGGATATAGAAACTTGATCTAGTAACCCAGCGATCCTTCTCCTCACGTACGCTGCAAACAATTAAACCGGCTTCTTTGATGTGTCAATAAAACGCGATAACTACTTGTAATTGATGTTATAACTGGCAGCGACTGGTTACGTACATTGTTTCTGAACGGGGCACAGTCGTTGACTCGCTTCGATTGTTATTGGAGGCCTAGGGCGCTTTGTGATACTGGGTCATTGAGACCGTAGGGTCTTTAGCTTAGTGATGTTGTTAAACCACATGTTGTGGTTTCGTTTTAAACGTCAACCTTATTATAAAATCAAATCTAAGCTTTGAATGTAAGTTACGAACAATGGATTCAAAAGTTTAGTAAACTTCAAATATTTTCTTTGGAAAGTAAAATTCAAGAGCGCGATTTTTGAATCTGCGGCCTCGGAGTCCGACGCTCTTTCCAAACGAGCAACCGAGGTCCTTCTCTGCAATCTCAAATCCATATGTAACGTCTCACGGTGATGATTTTTTTGTAAACTTGTAAAATTAGTGCCAATGATCTGATTATGTATAGGCAGCATTGCCAAAAGTAAAACAAATATTTACATGATTTGTGTAGAAAGAAAAATTAGAACCTGTGTCCTTCTTGTTAAGTACTAATAATTACGGAAACTTGCGTCGAATTGTGTACGAAAAGGCTTAATCAAGATTAATATTCATGGGAATAATAAAACTATGATAATTTGATAATCAACGACATCAGAATGAATGGATACGCGGATTATATTACGAACGAGGCTGATTAATCGCATGATATTTCATGATAATGAATGACGATTATTTACAACGTTCAGTATCTCCACATCTTATCGGAGATATAATAATCTACGTACTACACACTGAAATGGAAGCAGGGAAGCTATTTCCATATTATACCATCATCACGACTGTTTTCTCCGAAGAGTTAGGCAGAGTTGTGCTGAAGTCTGTCCTCATTTTGTAAATTAAATTTAAATCCCATAAAATAGAGGGGTGGGTGTGATACCTCCGTTCTTCCTTGTGGAATATTATTACTACCTTCAAAAATATAGGTTATAATCAAAGGCATGGTTAGCGCAGAGAATTAGCGATCGACTCCTGCGCTGCGTATCGTGGGGTTCGATTCACGCACGGTAAACATATGCGTATGATCTACAACTAGTTGTACCGGGTCTAGGTACGTGTGGTGTGAGTTTAAATATTTGTAAACCTACCCACGATACAGAAGAAATTCCTACAGTGGACAAAGATTAAAAAAACTGCTGAAAGAATAACAAATTTATACTATGCCCAACCCAGAGAAGAATCTTGGACGTAGCGCTTATTTTACTTAAGAGCGTATATTCCGAAAGTTGGCAACGTCGCAAATGGTTGTCAAATATTAACAAGTTTTAATTAATTTAGCATTGTTACTGTATGAAAATAAGAAATATGGCTCTGTAGTGCACTAAAAAATTGATAAGGGAATGCAATAATTAATATTATAACACCGAATATATAGTTTCAGATGTAAAAAAAGCATTTGGCAACTTTCCAAATGCCTTTTATACACCTAAAACGGTTACAACATCAAATTCAGTGTTTCAATTGCATTCCTATTTACATTTTTTAGTGCACTACAGAGCGTTATTTCTTGTTTTCATACAGAAAATTTGCCAAATTAATTAAAACTTGTAAATATTTGACAGCTTTTTGCGACGTTGCCAACTTTCAGAATAAGCGACCTTAACATAAAGCCGTTTCTATTTTCCATTTTATTATGTATCAATATTTTCTCACTAAAAACTATCCAGGATTAACATAAAACAAATTCAAAGAACACCGACGTCGTATAAATCACCAGGAAATTATCATAACGAGTCAGTTTTGTTACGAAATTGTGGCTTTCTAAGAATTTAATAATGTCCGGTATAAACTGAGATTTACAACTGTTAGGTGTGTGTCCTCCTTAAATATGTTGCGGGTGTTGATGTAGCGGTAGCGTTAAGAAATTGGAAACGATGAAACTCTAATGCCTTTTGATTAGGCTAGGCGATGATTTGTTGAATGGTTATCTATTATATTATATTATATTACATATAATAAAACTGTAGAAAAGTAATTTTTGTACATTCAAAAAAAACTCAAAAAATATAGCCAGGGTTATAAAGGACAACCAATAGAACCCATTTCTAGCATTTTTAGAATTTTTGTCTGTTTGTCTGTTTGTCTGTTTGTATGTTTATTTGTTCGGGCATCACGTAAAATATACAATAGTTATGTAGATAACTTTAATACACAACGACTGACCGTAACTTGAAGAAACATTTAGTTTTTGTTTCATTGAAATCGGATCAGTCTATCAAAAGATATTTGAATTCAAAGTGTACCAGAAGTAAAATTACGGTCAGTTTACACCGAACGCGCAGTTCAGTAGCGCGATCTAGCTTGGAATAGGAAAACTACATATTCAAATATAATGGTGTGGACTGGAGTGGAGTGGTTTGGAGTGGGATGTTGTGGGATAAATTGGGATGGAGTGGGATAAAGTGGGATGGAGTGGGACTGAGTGGGATGGAGTGGTATGAAGTGGGATGTAGTGGGGTAAAGTGGGATGGAGTGGTATGAAGAGGGATGGAGTGGGATGTAGTGGGATGGAGCGGGATGGAGTGGCATGGATCGGGATGTAGTGGGATGGAGCGGGATGGAGCGGGATGGAGCGGGATGGCGAGGGATGGAGTGGGATGGATTGGAATGGAGTGGGATGTAGTGGGATGTAGCGGGATGGAGCGGGATAGAGCGGGATGGAGCGGGATGGAGTGGGATGGACTGGGGTCGAGTGGGATGGAGTGGGATGGCGTGGTATGGAGTGGTATGGAGTGGGATGTAGTGGGATAAAGTGGGATGGAGTGGTATGGAGTGGGATAAAGTGGGATGGAGTGGGATGGAGTGGGATGGAGTGGGATGGAGTGGTATGGAGTGGTATGGAGTGGTATGGAGTGGGATGTAGTGGGATAAAGTGGGATGGAGTGGGATGGAGTGGTATGGAGTGGGATAAAGTGGGATGGAGTGGGATGGAGTGGGATGGAGTGGGATGGAGTGGGATGGAGTGGTATGGAGTGGTATGGAGTGGTATGAAGTGGGATAAAGTGGGATAAAGTGGGATAAAGTGGGATGGAGTGGGATGGAGTGGTATGGAGTGGGATGTAGTGGGATAAAGTGGGATGGAGTGGTATGGAGTGGGATGTAGTGGGATAAAGTGGGATGGAGTGGGGTAAAGTGGGATGGCGTGGGATGGAGTGGTATGGAGTGGGATGTAGTGGGATGGAGTGGGATGGAGCGGGATGGAGGGGGGTGCAATGGGTGCTTTGAACGCTGCTAGGTGGGCTTTGAACAACAGAGGGCGTTTATCACAAACAGCTCAAATATTCTTGAAAAATCTAAATAAATTCTAATAATAATAGGGTTTATATGAAAACAATTATCATTTATAAAAAACAAGGCGAAAATTAAGCGCTTCGCACTAAGAAAACAGTTTTAAATTCCGACATCCACGCGGACGAAGTTGCGGGCACAGCTAGTCTATAATATGGAGATGGCGATCGAGATGCATTAGGTGAAGCTTTGACGTAGGTGAAGATAGACAAATGTAGTTAAACACAGTTTTATCTAATCTGCATCAGTCAAAATGTATGAAACGAAGGAAACTGGAACTAAGAAGTATTCTGTGACCCAAGTCAAAATATAAAAGATTAAACTGCAAAAATCTGGTTAGACACTGAGAACATACTACCTACGTGAAATTCAGTCCGAATTAAAGCTTTAACTGGATGTATAAATTCAGCTTAATTACACTAGAAGTAAACTACAATGATAACACGACTTTAAATGATGTCGAAGTTAGAAAAAGCCTTTTAAATCTGAACTAAAGCACACACTACAGATTAGAAATGTTTCATAAAAACAATCGGAGGGATAAACATGATAAGAGGCTTTGTAGGAGGACAGAAAAGCACAAAATAATAAGAAAATTCACTCATCCACTAAGTATAGGTACCTAAGTAGATAGACGCAAATATCAAGATGAACCTCTTTAAACGACGGAATCAGTTCTTTTAAAAAAAAGAGATCCTTTTCCTGACAAAATAACACGGCATCACCGGAACGTTTAAAGTTTACGGTCGCAAGGTGAATGATTATAAGTTTAACAACCTTAATAAGATGACGAATTTGCATAATAAAGAGATAATCGCAGATTAATTGCAGCTTCTTATCTGCTGATTAATAGTCTTTTTACTTGTTAAACTCTAATTAGTAACGGTTTAGTAGAATACTAGAAATATAATGTAAGTACTTAATACAATGAGTTACAAAACAGAGTCGACGAACTCACAAAGTGAAGCTTTCAAAAGTAATGTGCCTTCGCAAGCGTTAGAAAATTATGTGCTTTGAAAACCATGCATCCTTCTAACACCGGACACAACTATTTATCTTTTGCAATTTGCAATTGTTTTCTTTTAAATTCAATAGTTATTTAACCTGTTGTTAATTGCTAATAGCTGATCAACCAACGCACCCACGTATTCTCTTACTTCTGTTCTAGTACTTACCACTAGAGAAAATTCAATTACCTCAATTACTTATAACCCTTTACCTCCGGAATCAAAGTACCCATGGCCAATGCCACTTAAATGTCAACTCTTTAAAATGTCAGGCCCCATTAATTAATACTAAAACCGTTGGTATTGTAGGATTAAAAACATCAACAAATTCAAGCACGCGCGTAATTGGTAAAGTGGGTAAATACAATAAACTTGCAGTATTTATAAAAACGGTACTATAATTCATTTTAATTTCCCCATTTGTCTAAAATGTCAGTTAAAATGATGTGGAACTGCACGCATCAAAAGTAATTAATAAAGTTCAAATCTATAGCTATATAATCGATAATGATGACACTAGAATTATCATCATTTTGACCACGAAAAGGATAAAACAACTAGTGTTTATAATGCAATTAGTAAACTATCCAAAGAATCAAGTTTTACTTTCGTAAACGTGTTATGATTTCGAAAAATGTCTTCATTAGCGCATTGGTTTCGCAAGCAAGAACAAAACGCATTTCTGGAATGGCTGGAATATGTGCCTCGGCTGGCATTTCTTTTTTAATTGGTAAATCTGTGGCAGGAGCAAATTCATTTACTTAACTATCAGTTACTTAAAGTTTATTGTTTCTTCGTCTTGCTATTTAAGTCCTGTCTAATGTACCATAAGTTTTTACAGTAATTGATACACATACCTCATGGTCTACGGATGATAGCTTTTACAAAAAGTTCGCACATAATGTTTAATGTTCGCCGCAAGAAGTCGATCGCCAATATTTCTCAGATACCAATCATTGGATCGCAACTGCTGTATGGGTAGTTAAACCAATATTTATGTAGAAATGCAAGACAGCGAGTTTTTACTGCACCACCATGTCGCTTCAGATTTACAAGGTTTTCATTACCACCGTATTGTATCTTACTGTTACAGAATAAGATTTATATTTGAAAATCAACAGAATGTTTGGTTTGCAGACTGTACAGGGCTAGTTTTTCTGTGTCCTCGTCAAACTAAATGTATTTTGTTACAACCACGTGAAGTTTTACAGCTGCGTCTTATTATTTTTTGTGGAAGACGACCATAACTCATTTCCTATGCAGTAAAAATGTCACTTTATACGACAAAATGAATGGGAAGTTATTCTTAGAACTAAATTGTCTCATTATGGGGCTTGGGGCATAAAAGTACAACTTTTTCTCCAGTATTCTAATTTAAATTCCGGTTTAATTTCAGCTTACGTAATGTAGTACAGTGTTTTCAAGATTAATGTCCGTTTCTTTGAACTGTGTACAATTTAAGGTGCGTTAAACTTACGGAGTTAGGGCGCACGTACTAACATGAGCATGGTTTCGTCGCTGAAACCGGCGCGGCATCGGCATGGCGCGGTGCGGGCACAGTCTTCGCCTCCCGTGATTTATTGGACCTCGTTTATTTTATTTCCCCAATTCGTTTTAGTTTACAACCTCGATGTTCTTCTATCGTTCCCCAAGGAAATGGTCGTACAAAGAAATTGTGGTGATTTATCTTCTTACTGTTATTTGAAATTGAAAAATTGAGTTTAGAAAGTTTTGGATTCAGAATGGGTTAAAAAAGCTTTGCGATCGGACATGGACATTCTATGTCCAGCAATGGGTTATGGGTTGATGGTGGCGTTGAAGAATGTTGCTAAAATAACGATATTGAACTTAGTATTGAAATTTTTTGAATAATTTGTCGAGGAATTAAAAGCTAACAAGAATTTACGGTAAGTCCGGATATTTCAGAAGCCACAGTTAACATTCCGATGAAATATTGCCAAGTATTTGTCTTGTTCAAGATTTTAAAGTGTTTTCGTAACGGCAGCGTCTATTACTTACGAAGTAGACAAAGAGCTAGTTCCATTTGTGTGTAACCGTTTCAAAGCATGACTTAATACTAAGAAAACAATAAGTATTCCATCTAGTAGAGGAGTTTGAACTCTGTTAACTCCATTCAAGTTTAAATAGCTTTGTGTAAGCTTCCCGGCTCCGACTACAAACAATGATTATAATTTTCTGATTTTGTATTACAAAAGCGCGAACTGTGAAAGAATTTGTGCTCGCTGCATAGCTGGTGACAAAAGATGAAAGTTGGTCTATGTATTTGTACCTGAAGAAACCTTGCTGTTGTATTCACTATTCAGCTCTGTTTGTCAAAGCAAGCGACAGATTAAAGGACATTATAACACGACAAGTGACAAAACATAATTGATTGTCGTCAAGTTAACGTTGGGGACGGGACGGACCCATACAAAAGGACAGGTACCCAAATCGGAATACAAGAAATGCATTGTCCATCCCGCTCCGAGGCGTCAATTGTTGCCAATTTTTTTGCTGAACGTATTGCTTGTTTTGTTTGCTTTGCACAGGTACTACGGTTTTTGCCAATTTTATATTTGGGTCAATTAGGGTCTGCCAATAATATTAACTTTAGAAGTTCCTTACATATTTTTAGTATGAGGGTGTAAAACTTAATGGTCTTACTACCTTTTTAGGTACCGCAATGATCAACCATGGGTGCCGCAATAGTTAATTATGGAAATAGAGAAGTTGGATACTGCAACGCTCCTTTTAAAAGCTATCTGTTTATAGTGAATTACAAAAATTGACTTACCAAACCGATGCAGCGAGACCGAAGTAATACAGCAGCAAGAAGACCACAGCGCAGTTAGGGTTGGCAAGACCGTCGTGGGCTAGCAGCATACGAGTTGGTGAAGTGGAGTCCTTAGCGCAGCCAGCGGCGGCCCGGCCGGCGGCGGCGCGCACGCCCCAGCCCGCGGCCGCCGCACACCGGCACAGCGCCACCAGCACCAGCGCGCGCTCCCCGGCGCCGCCGCGCGCCCCGCACGCCAGCTGGGCCCCCACAGCTGCAAGCGTGCATGCGAAACTCAACGCAGCCCATGTCGCCAACCACACCTCTGAAGCCTTCCGCTCCCCTCCATCCCACAGCACCTCCGCGTCACAGTACTGTGCGCAGCGAGCTGATCCTCTCACCCACACCCAGTTATTGGGCTTGATGAGTCTCCGGCACGCTCCTCTGCCTCCTGCATTGCCCATATCCAGAGGAACTGTTCCCACTGGAGGAGCTCGCTCTCCCGGCCCTTCCATGCACATATGTTCATGATTGTTCTCAGCAGGGAATAAGGAACAATCCAACTCTGGAGGCCACAAGAAGCCGAAGCCGTGTAGTACAGGGTAACACCTGGTGTATACACTCTCGCAAAGGCCTCTGCAGGGTCCGATGGGAAGTGCCACCTTGTCGGTGCACATGGGCACGTACACGGAGCACAGGAACAGGTGCAGCTGCGAGGAGCAGCCGTACTGCACCAGCGGGCTGAACGTCTGCAGCGTCACGTCAGCGTCCGCCTGCAGCGTGTGCCGCGCCAGGTTCGGCATCCCCGTCTGGTTGTATCCAATGTTCTTACACATCGCCACTTTAATAGGTTCACATGTCCGCACGGAGGCCTCGGCGGCGACTCCGGTCACTAGGGTCACGGTAAAAACAACAGCCACGATGCACTTCATGTTCGGAGAGGAGATATCCGGCGCGTTACATCAAAGATCTCATTGTAGTCGTGAATGTTTACGCGCTCGCGCCGCGGACGCGCTACTACGTGCGTGCGTCCCGAGTGGCAGCAACACGGTGTGTGTGCGAGCAGCGGTCGGGCCGCGCCGCGGGGGGACCACCATCACAAAAAAAGGTCCGCAGGTATGTGCGGCTGGCTACACTGTGTGGCGGGAGAGGGAGAGAAATGGTCGAGGAGCCGACCGTCCGCTGTCCGCAGTGTCCGGTGTCCGCGACCAACTGTCCGCACCGTTCGTTATCACCGCCGCACCTTATCACCGAGGGTAGATTCCAACTCGTGATGCGGTTTCATTTATCCAGTATCGATTTTTCGATAACTATGATATCGGTCGATTGATATGAAGACTGATTAAATTAGATACTCAATTTGGATCTGCATTTGGAAACTTGTAATGAAATTGTTTATAACTGTTAAGTTTTTATTGCGTAGCCTTACTTTTATTGATTTAGATAACGCGTTTTTGCTACCTCATAAATCAGCTGAGCTTGCAAAGACATTAATCTTAATTTTATTAAATTAATTTAAGATATTTTACAACCGCCTGACTATAACTCCTTGCCTAAGTTCTGTCATCTTTTAAATACAAATACTAATACAATTTTGAAATAAATTTATTGTACATAATTTACTACATTGTATTTAAGCATTACTGTATAAATTTTTTATGAAACATAAATAGGTATAATGGTGAACATTATTAGAAGTACAAAAATTGGACCAAAATGTAGATCAGTGGGGTTATAAAGCATTCGACAGACGTTTCTCTGAGAATCAAAATATTTACAGTGCGATGAGGCTGCGATCTAACTGAGGAGCATATACTTAAAGTTACGACTAAAATGAAAGATAAATACTTTTACAATAATCTTATTATAATACAAGTTTTATTTCAACACATATTTCAGTTGCTAATATTGTAATGTGATAGTTTATAACATCTGCAGCGGGCCGCCGGGCCCCCTATGCGTCGATACCTACTTACAAATAACAATCTTATGTACTCTTCATACTTCTCAAGTCTTGTACATCGTCTTTCCCTTTAGTTCTTATATCTTGACATTTTTACATTCGCTAAGCTAATGTATAATACAACATTCACAAAATTTTAACAAATACACCCTCCTGACTGATGGAATTTTACACTTAGAACGATGACAAAGCAAATTATAATAAGGAATGCTAATCAAGCAACTAGCGCCACCCTGCGGAACATTTTACGGAGTTACAACTAATTACTAATATTGTACAAACGTATTCTATGAAATTATAAATGCCACGGTACGAATACAACGAATTAGACAATTTGGAAAACTACGAATCTTATAGACTCTCAAGTATTTGGCCTCTAACAGTGAATTATTAGTTTTCTGTATTTATATAAATTACAAAAAAATATCGTCAACGGATACAAAAAATATTATTTAGTCTTATAGTATTAGCCTTTGCCGATTTAGATATTACAAAACGTATTTTAGTTATTGAAACTTTTTTTTAATAAACAATATCTTTAGTAAAACACGATCCATTTTGATATTAACTGTTATCAAACATGAATGGAAGTTCTGAAATGAGTAAGCAAGCACAACCACTGAATAATACATTGCTCTATAATATACTTAGAAAACACTAGAATAAGCGACAATTTCAAATCAATTATTTAAATCATATTTTTGGTACTTACAATTGATTTGAACATTGATCAAGATTAGATAGTAAATATGTATATAAACGACGGTATTTGTAAATCCCTTCATTTCCTACGAGGCTATTTATTATATCTCTTTAAAAATCTTTTAATATTTTTGTTGTTTTTAGCTACAAGCCCGAACGCTTGGCCTATCAATGTCTAACACTTATAAGTTTTCAACACTGGTCTGGAAATGTACGGGAGTAACGTCGTAATAAATTTAATTATATACAATACAATAATTATATACTACATGCATACAAAATTATATAATGTGACCGAATCATATAAATGCTACTGAGACTACAGAAATTAGTTAGACGATAAATACTGTGGCTAAAATAAACAATAGTTATTTTCATAATAGCCTCTAGAAATAAAATGTAAATGGACCCCTTATGCTCAAAAATGTAAAAAGGCGCAAAAAATATACTGCGCAACGCTAACGCTAAGCTAACGTCAAATATTTCACAAAACGTACAACTTGATGCCTCAGAGCATTAGGCGCAAGCAAATATGAGGCAGGTCGAGGCCGAATTAGCGACGCGGGGCGATCAGCGAGGGGCGAATAAAATACACCGGAACATACAAATAATTAGTCTCACCGAATATATAACAATACTACATAATAAACGATTCACGTTGCATGAGATTACATATTTGAAACAATAACATGGGCGTGGCGTGTCGAGGCGTGGCGTGACTAGAGGTTGGCCTGGTCCAGGCGCACGCGCAGCGCCTCGCGGTCGCGCGTCACGTCCGCGAGCTCCGAGCACAGCGCGCGGCACACGCGGTGCAGCACGGCGTTCTGCTCGGTCAGCGCGCGCACGTCCGGCTCGGGCGAGCAGTCGCGCGGCTTGCGGTACACTTCGAACGCGCCGTGCATCTTGGGCGCGTCCTCGCGCACGTAGCCGAAGCCCTCCGCGTCGTACTCGCGCGGCGCGAACGCGTCCGGAGGGAACGCGGGCTCGCCCTCGCTGCGCTGGTTGATGAGGCGCCGGGGGGGCTCCGCCGCGGAGGGGGACGCGCGCGGGGGGGGCTGCGGGGGAGGAGCTGGAGCGCCTTTCAGTCGGTTGAGGTCCAGCGAGCTAGAACGAGCGTGGTTGCGGAGAGGGCGGGGAGGAGGCGGCGGCGGGGGCTCCTTCTTGGGTGCGTACGTGAGCGAGGCGGGACCCTCGTCGTGCGACTGGTCGCGCGCGGGCGGCGGCGGCAGCACCCCGGCCGGCTTCACAGGCTTGCGCGGCTGGGGACGCTGGATAGACTTGATCTCTGCGCCGTTGGGCGGCGGCTCGGCCGGCGGCTGCGAGTTCAGACGCTTGGGACTGGCCAGCTCGAAGGCGTGCGCGAAGTCGTCGCGGCGCGGGGAGGCCGACGCGCGCGTGTCTGTCTCGAGCGGCAGCGTGTTGTTGTCGGGAGTGACGCGCACGGCCACCGGGTGGAAGATCTTGGGGTCGCGTTCTACGGCTGACTTGTGAAAATCGAAGTTAACTGGTTTAGGACCGGGACTGGACACGCTCGACGTGGGCGAGTCCACGAACTTGGTCCATTCTTTGTTGTTCACTTGGGCTTCTGTTTTCGGCGGGGTGAGTGAAGGCGGTCGTTCCTCGGGTTTCTTGGGTGCTGCTGCCTTGGTGGCGTCGTAGGGGTCGATGGGTTCGGGTTTAGGCGCGAAGTTAAAATCTGCGGAGGTGCCGGAGCTGAACATGTCGGCGCCGAGGTCGACGAGGTCGGTGGTTACCTGCCGCGCGCTGTAGCGCGAGTCCACGCGTGGGACGAGAGCCGCGGGCAGGACGTCGGGCACGGGCACGTTGTTCCGCCGCAGCACTATCAGGTGCATCGCTATGCTGAACTCCTCCAGTGTTAGCATGCCATCCTTGTTTATGTCTGAGAGCTGCCATATTTTCCGCAGGTCGGGTACGGGTAAATGTGATTTTTCGAAGAATAACCTGAAGAGACAAAATATATGACTTTATTATTAATATTACTTTACATTTCCTCACTGCATTGCTCGCCTATACACGAGACGTAACACAAGAGTATAAATTGACTATTATTATGCACACCACTGTGAAACGGGGTGATAAGATGCGTGATATTACCTAGCAGTCTGTCCGGACAGCATGCCTCTGTCCGGCCGCAGCGTGGCGAACTGTCCGGCGTAGTGTCGCGCCTGCGCGTCGCTGATGGCCCAGATGTCGTCCACGCCGTCTCCTTCCTCCTCCGAAGAGTGCCGGTCTGAGGACTCTTCTTCCGTTCCTGTTAAAAATTATGAAGGCTTTAGAAATTAAATTACTTATTGGGTTCTAGAGAATGACATCGGCCAGCCCAGAAAGAGGAAAGGTGGCGAGATGAACTGGATAAGTATCATGAAGTCTGATTTCCAGGAGGCACAGCTCACAGGAAACGAGCTCCTAGAAGGTATAGAACTGTAGGGCATCTCCTTTTCCAGCAGACGGAAAGCAGATACTAATTAAAAAAATTACAAATAGATGAGATAATATTGAGATGAGACTACTTTTTTTTTGTAGTTATATTTGCAACGTAAATATTTTCCTCGACTATACCCGAATATACCCTCTTTTTATTTTTAAATATACCCTCTAGATAAAAAAAAAAAAATTAAATACATAAAAAAAAATATCTTTGTTTTCATTTACAGCTAACCCATTAGCAACATTATTATAACGAGAAAAGAGTTCAGTAACTATGAAAGAAGTTTTACTAACGCCTAACGCCAAAATCAGCATAATAGGCTAGATATCTCAAAGCTCGGCCAAAATGATTACCACTGGTCGGAAAATGTCGTAGTTTACGAAGTAGAAAAGGAAAAAACCTAACCTAAATGCTTTTGGTCAAAAGTGAATAGGTAGGTTGCTTCTAGACAACCCTTTCAGCGTCGACCACATCATTGCTAAATAAATTAAAAAAAAATCAGGTATACAGAAATGCCACGGTTTAACAGGAATTTTTGAACGCAGTCTCAGTTTGAACTTTACTTGCTCAGTCCTAACTCCAAGATAAATCAGAAAATCCATTTAAATTCTTACGTTTTCTTGAGCAGTCTGCGTGAGAATTTCATGTGTGATATTTAAAAGTTTTGTTAATTTAAAATATGCCGAAAATATTAAATCTAAAATAACGTGCCCACTGCGGCCACCGAATATATTCGACTTGAAGAATGTATGAAAATCGTGACTCATTGAGTGATGAAAAAATGCTCTAATAATCTAATTTAAGAAGTGCTAAAACACGAAAATGTGGCTAATTAAGGTCAATTGTCGCTATAAGTTGAAACGTGGTGTCTACGGTTGACTATTATAAGAAAAACTTGAACTATTGCTTCAATTGTCGTATTTGTAAGATTGAATTTCACTTTTATTTAGTACTTCTTGTTGCACTGAGTTGCGGTTAGAGATCGAGTGTATTTTATAGGTGACGTAAAGGAAATAACCGCAAAATGGGAAAATTAATATTATGTTAATCACAACATATTAATATTATAATCTACTGTAGGATAAAACTGAAAAGAACGGGAATCTATAAATCTATACTAATATTATAAAGCTGAAGTGTTTCTTTGGTTGATCACGCTAATCTCAGGAACAACTGGGTTCGAATTGAAAATTGATTGAGGAAACCTAGGGTATAGAACATCACGAAACGACCAAAAGGAGCTAAGCAGCGTGCATGAAACCGCTGGAAACAGGTAGTGTTGGTTACACTAAACTATAATAAACTTGTCAATGTTCAAAGGTTTGGATTCTAGAGTCGACCGGAGAGCATGCGGAAGTCGAGTAATGAGCGACTCGCTGTCCGAACATAGACCATGCCAGGGCCCCCTTAGAAAGCCTCCCGGGATTGCGGGACTACTGGGTAACCTGAAACGTAACGCTATTGAAGGACACCGTGGATTTTAGTCAGTACAAGTCTGGCAGTCCCTCCGGTCCTGCCCTGTGTGGAAGGACTCATTCGATGATGTTTTTACCACGTAAAAAAGAAGCGTTTCTTACCGAGTAGTCTCGTGTGTTCCTCCCCGGTGTTGGCGGGCCACACGCCCCGGCCCGTAGCACTATGTTCCCACACAGGGTGTACTCGCTCCGCCACGCTGTTGGTCGGCGTCGGACTTTCGCTTGCTGTACTCCATGGTGAGCCGGTCTTGGGTCCTCTTCTCTGTAAGCAAATTGTTTATTGATCAGAACTTGCAGGAGTTCGGAGGTATAGCTTGGCCAGAACGGATTGAAACGGAACTAATCTTTTTGTTTCTCTCAACGTTTTAAAATCTTTGATATTTGATGTAAACAAAGACCGCAGGTTTGTTAGATTTATTATTGTGCCATAAAACTAACGAAAGAAGTGAAAAAAAAAACATTCAAAGTGCTGGTAGCGCGAAGACTGTGGCTACTGCTTCCGGTTTTCTACAGTTTTTTGCCAAGCTATAATAATAATGTGCGTATGAATAGAGAAAAGGTAAAGTTTTAAAGGCATGGTTGGCGCAGTGACTACAACAACAAGCAATTTGTATCATCTACAAGTATGAATATTCAAAAATATCTTTTTAGGTACACTTGGGCCACACTATCGGAAAATATTGTTTGTTATCGCATTGATGGACAATACGAACATTGAAAGACTCATCATCTGCCTAACCTTTTCCCAACTATATTGGGGTCGGTTTCCAGTCGAACCAGATGCAGCTGGATATCAGTATTTCACATGGAGCGACTGCCTATCGGACCTCCACAACCCAGTAATCGGGTAATACGATACCCCATGGTAAGACTGGTTGTCAAACTTTAGAGCTTCTGACTAATAGTAACGTCTGTCAAAGATGTACAAATGACAACCGGGACCAACGGCTTTACGTGCTTTCCGTGGCACGAAGAAAACTCGCTATGATAGATGGTCACCCATCCACAGACCAACCACGGCAAGCGCGGCTTAACCCGGAAGATCGGCCTGTGCGGCTGTAATTATTTAGCCACGAGCTCCTCCTGACATTGAACATTGAAAGACTATTATCGCGAAAACCAATGTAAAATGCGGTTGATGTGGCCCGGCTGTTACATAAATAATGTTTGGGAGAGCATGTTTTTCGAATGAACGTAGTGTACGTAGCAAGTGAACGTAGAACACTTGACCAGTTTTTAGTATTAATTTACCCGTGTTTGCACTAATACACGGCTTATAACTAATCTCAATTCGTCACTACAAGTATGTAGGTACACACGGCTACACATCAAGCTACTCAAAACTAGTATAAACTGACCGTTCAATGTGCGGAAAGATCATATAAAGTGAGTCAAAGACAAACAGGTTTTGTATAGCTTGATGTGTAGCCGTGTGTACACGTTAATACCAAATTAGAGAGGAAAAAATCATGTGATTTCCCCAAAAATACTTCCGATTGGTTAAATATTTGTAATATTAAAGCCTACTTTGTATCGTACATGTAACAAAATGTCTGAACCAATTTTCGATCTCCGGTACCTACAGATATTTAGATGGAACACTGGAGATGGTTAGAGACTTAATAAAGGGGCGAGCGAAACCGAGGGGCGGGCAGCAGCCAGTATTCTACATGGGCACAAATTATGTACACCCATTTACCTCGTACCTAGTTAGTTACAAAAACCAGCTTCATAAACACACATAGGCACAAGTACTTATAAATATGTATCAATAAATTAACAGCGCACACCTCACACCTGCAAGGTCATGAGATCACTAAAACTGTATAGGTGACAAGTGTGGCGTATTGATACGGCATCTTGTGACTAACAGCATTGTTTAACATCAGGCCTGTTATCCCTAAAGGGTTAGGCATACCTGTAGGTACATTTTTTATATGTGAAAACCCTCATGGACTTCCTCAGACCAGGGAAGCAGCTTTAAACTGATAAAAGAATTTTAGAAATCGGTCCAATCGAGATTCCTTACAAATAAACTTTAAAAGGAACCTTCTTATACTCTCCCTAACTATTCAATAAAGGAACCTTCTATACAAATAATCAAATCTTTCTTCTTTATACAATAATAAAATGTTTCCACTATGGGACTTCTCTGAGAAGGAGTGGGTTGTAATCCACAACAGTAGCATTTGTTCAGGTTGGATTACAAAGATATAGACAAATACAACCGGACAGTTGGACAAACTATATTATTTGTTTAATTCTTCACGTATAAGATTAATTACTGTTTTTTCAAGGACCAGATAGTAAATTGATATCAGCCTTACAAATATTTCATCACAGCATGTGTGTCTATCAGAGTAATAATATGAAGAAAAACACTTCTCTTTGCAGTTTCCCTACCACTGCACGGTGGTTCAAGCGCCGAACAAGAGCGGTCAAAAATACCTTACGCTTTTAAATTTGTTAAATGGATTTTTTTCTGAGGGGTAAATAATAATAAGATACTTCACGAATGTATATTAATGCTTTATTTACATAATTTAGTACATTATATACAATAAACCGTACAATATGTACTGTTTAATAAAAACATAATTAGTCAATATTTGATATTTATTCTCCCAAGCTCGGAAATACATCTGAATATAATATCACCACTGTTCCACGAAGGGCCTATAATTAAATAATGTATTCTTTTATATATTATACATATTATGTACAACAACAGACAAGAAAACTAAAACAACAATTTATTTACAAACATCATCATCTTCATAACCACAACTAATTTAAATCACTACAACAACCAACCCAATTTCAATATAAACTAAATTCTTAGTAAATTTAAAACCTCTTTTCTTTCTGGAAAGTTTCCAAAGACCAGTAATCTGAGCTGAGTAAAGGTCTGAAAAGTAAGTCCGTATTCGTAAGTACTCGCGACATTTTTCTTGTGTGGTCCGCTTGAAGGCCTTATAATTTTTGTTGTTAGATCCTGCTGCCTCTTCAGTTGATTTTCCGATAGATAATAAAACATATTGTGCTACTTCAGGTCCATGGATGAGGACTTTGTTAACGGAAGTTGGGAGGTTATACCACGGATATTCTTGAATTAAAAGCGAGCGGTTTCCAAAGAATATTCTTTAAATTTATTCGAATCAATATTAAAACCCGAGAATAAGGCTTGTAAAATTGTGGAACAACGTTCAATCAAACCTTTATTTAATCTGAAAAATCTTTCCTTTACGTTCGCGTTCGCAAGATGGCACGGGCTGGTTCGCGTTTTCTTAAATGTACTTTCCGTTACCCCTTACTACTAATACGACACATTCAATTTCATTTAACCAATCTCAGTACTTATGCAAAAATTATAATTTACTTCTCTAGAGACAATTTTCCAAAATCTATCAAGACTATTACATAAATTGAGTATCATACTATCTAAGTTCCTTATGTCTACACTTTCGACCTCATCCAGTGAAGATAGAATAGTTTCCGACACGTGTTGATATTTCTGAGGAACAGTTCCAGGTAGTGCAGACCAAATCTTAAAGAAAAGCATCCTTGACAAAGAAAATTTAATCAAATTACCTGGAAAACAAAATATAAGTAATTTACGTTTGTTTCGTAGACCGTAGTGTCCGACCGAAACTGATTTTTCAGCCGAAACCGAAACCGAAACCGAACCTTCGGCCTAGCTCTCAGTTTCGGCCGAAACCGAAACTTTTTAAAACTTTTAACATTTCGATTTTTTTGTTTTTTTTTTGTTTTTTTTTTTACATTTATTGGCACAAGAAAAAGTGTCAAATACACAGAGCGAACTTTTCAACTGGGCGTGGATGGCTTTATTTTTAACTATGAGGAATATCGAAAAACGTTGAATAGTCTCGAGACCGATTTTGCCGAAAACTATGTAAAACTGTATCATTGGATTTTAGATAAAAACCGCAAACTAAAAACAGTAAAATAAAAACTTTTTCAAAAAAATGTGACCGCCTTCAAAAACAACCACAAAAAAGGGTAAAATAACCTACAAAACTTTTCTGTCGGAAGTCGGTGACTTTTTTATTAATTTCATTGTCTCTTTTGTCACCGACTTCCGACAGAAAAGTTTTGTAGGTTATTTTACTCTTTTTTGTGGTTGTTTTTGAAGGCGGTCACATTTTTTTTGAAAAAGTTTTTATTTTACTGTTTTTAGTTTAAATATTCAACCAAAATTCTTGTCAAATACATCATTTTCTTACATGTGCACTAGAATTTTGTAATCCGTAGCACCAGTAATAACATCGTTAACATCTCTTTCATTCATTCCCTATCTCAAAAACTGCTGACCGATTTTGATGAAATTGCAGTATTCCTTAAGTCGAACGATACCTAGTACAACAAAAAAAGAATTACTTAAATCGAACTTATAGTTCCGGAGATATGCGAACTCAAACATAATTTTCTTACTTGAGGAGTTGTACCTTCCATCATCAGCTCAGCTACATGAGATGATGATTTCCATACGCAAGTACTTGAATTACTTCATAAGATTTGCGAAAAACTATGTGTCAGCTAATAAAATTTGAGGGTTGCCCTCGATTTCTCCAAGATCCAATCATCAGATCCTAAAATGGTGACAATGGGACCACACGGGAAGCACCAGCTTTCGAATAAAAAAAGAATCATGAAAATCGGTTCACCCAGTCGCAAGTTATGAGGTAACAAACATCGTGGCCAAAAATCGAACCCGCTAATTTTGAAAAAAAAAATCACAACCTGTGTTGGTATCATTTGATAGTGTTAATAGTAAGGATCAAATTCTGGGTAATAATGAAATACGGCAAACTTATGGATAGATAGATAGACGATCTTAAGAATTGCTATTTTTCTATGTTATTTAACTTCTACTGAGTCCATATTCTATTCGAAATTATAAAAAAATCAATGTTTCACTAGATTTGAAGTCTCAACAATCGCACTATATTAATTTAATAATACGAAATAACTGAGATATTAGACTAAAAAAAATGCATTATTTCAAAAAAGAAACCGTTAACTTAATTATGTTTCGAATACCGCCTAATCCTAATTCTAATCACCTTGACGATTGATAAGTTTTTAATCATTAACCTATAGCTACGTAACAATTTTTTTTTATGACATGAATATACAAGACTTAGGTACCTACTCTTGGCAGTAAACTCAAAAACATAACCTCGTCTCACGAATAAACGGACGGTGGCAAACAGAGCTGGGGCCCCGCCGCCGCGCCGCGCCTCCGGCGAGCAAGTACATGTTAGCTACGAATTTTACCGAACGACACACGAAAATGCAGGAACACTTGAGTTTCGGCGGGGCCGAAAGTTTCGGCTATATTTTGGCCGAAACCGAAACTAAGGCTGAAACTAGATATTTTGGCCGAAACCGGCCGAAACCGAAACCGAAATTTCGGTCGGTCACTAGTAGACCGTGCTACGAGAGAGCCTACGCGGTCGTAGAGGCTATATAGCAACTAAAGATGCAACAGGAGGCAGACAAACCTTTTATATTTTCAAAATAGACAGTTCAATCTTTAATGTAAGATTTGTGAGAATAGTCGATTATGGTAGACTTTTTTTGTAGGTCTATGTGAAGTCAAATATAAGGAACATATTTGGTAGAAATACTGTGTGGCGTAGCACCTAAAAAAAAAATATTTAACGAAAAACAAAAAACCCGACTGCTTTAAAAAAACTAAAAAGAAAGAAACAAGTCCAGTAGTTAAGAATTCACTCATTCACACTTACAGTCGGGGCCCGTTGGGAAGATTTGATTGGTATAATTTGAACGGGCCCCGACTGTGAGTGTGAATGAGTGAATTCTTAACTACTGGACTTGTTTCTTTCTTTTTAGTTTTTTTAAAGCAGTCGGGTTTTTTGTTTTTCGTTATATATTTTTTTTATTTCATACTTTTTAGTTACTATTCAGAGAATTATTGTTTTGCTGAACAACTTTAAATCGTTATATTTCCTAAACTATTATTTAAAATGAAAAATGATAAAGGGAACCTAAAGATGATTTTAAAATACCTATTCAACGATACCCCACATGACATAGTTCATCAACATATTTTTTTTTTCATTTTGACAATATGGCGTCTGGTTGTCGCTGTGGTGAATTTTGATTAATGTCATGTCTTTAGTGACACTCGCAAGATTAAGACGAATCGATTGACGTAAAAATTATCAAAATCGGCCTACTCATTTGGTCTCTAGAACGCCACATAGAAACAAACATACATACATACATACATACATACTTACATACATACATACATAGACTGATAAACACATTACCCTCCTTTGCGTCGCGCAGTCGGGTAAAAATACGTCATTATAGGTACAAAAAAACTTAAAAAATATAACTAATTAGTAATAACATACCTTGATCTTTGAAATTCATGTCAAAAATACCACTCAAAAACAATGCATTTCTAAGAATTCAAAGTTACACAAACAGTACTGCTAAAGAGTTACTGACAAAGCGTGGCGCAACATTACGATGTGTTGACTTCGGAGGTAGAAAAATAAGTGAGAATTAGGTAAAATGGGTGACATATTTATATTTTATGGTAGCTTGGTTATCGGTCAATCATTATAGATAATTAAATTGGGGTTAGGAGATGATGAAATTTTCGATTAATGACCTATGGGCGGAACCACCGTGCACTGCTCCGTTTCTATTGGATCTACGTAGCCAATAGACTTCCTCAATAAATATATTATCCTATACAAAAATTTATTATACATTACTAATTACAAACTAGTAGTTCCTGTGAAAAGCACATTCAACCAAACTGTTCAGTTTTATAATACAAGTTAAATTCATAATTTAATAAGATGTTCTTTGTACTTGTACCCCTTAACGATGTAATAGGTGTGGGTGCTTATAATATGGCAATAGCTTTAAAACAAAAGCAGTTAGGACAAAGGCCACAGCGATAAGGCATTAAAAAAAATTATAGCATTCCCACTGCTGAGGGAGAAGATTCTCCTCAGTAAAACTTTACTGTAGCACCACGCTACACCGGCCTATTGCAATTTGGATACTGCATTGCTTGATAAATAATAGAAATTAACAATATTTCTTTATATGATGCATGTTAAAGTTCATATTATTGCGTAAAAGTAAAATAATGTTTCTTTATATACCTGACCTAAACAGGCAAGTACAGATGTAACATTGTACCGTTATCAACCTGCGTTCGTACTATTAGCTGGTTGTTAACCTGACTGATAACAGTGTCACCATCAAACTTGTTATCTTGTTTTTAAGTATAAATATCAATTAGAATCTTTTTGCTGTATTTAAAAATATTTCCATTCAAAACATCTATGTACTAATATTATAAAGATGAAGAGTTTGTTTGTTTGTTTGAATGTGCTAATTTCAGGGGCTTCCGGACCAAATTGAAAAATTATTTTTGTGTTGGATAGTCCATAGGCTATATAACATCATGCAACTGATAGGAGCAGAGCTGCGAGGGTGAAACCACAAGGTACAGCTAGTATATAAATAAACTGTTTACAGTTTTGTCAAAGTAAAGTTGTAAATGATGAGGTGATGGCTGACAAGGTATAATGAAAGAAAAAAACATTAGAGCCAAACCAAAATCCGAAACCTGGCCAGGAAAACTATGATGATGCTTTGCCAAAATCTATTTACGTAAACACAATCTATAGGTAATCTCATTATGGCAATTAATCAGTCCCACATATCCACTTGTGCCTTTAAAACATCAACTAATATATATAAACAATGTCAGTGGTACAAATGTTAGACAACAATTTTAAGGAAGAAGAATTATTATGACAATGTAACAAAGATTTTGTACCCAAATTAGAAAATTCCCTTTTCAATTATTAATAATATAATATTGTAGTTTTGATAATATGTATTAATTAGGGATAATTTATATCAGAAAAGCAAGTTTATTGTATGACACAATAAGTTAAATAAGGAAAAGGGGTTAATAGTACTTATGGGCATTGACCAACCAGTAATTAATCAATAGTACATTGTAAGATAAATATTATATTATTTTTAACTTGCACTTGTTTTTTGTTGCTATCAGAGAGAGCACTGTTCTACATTATTATGTGGGTCACACAAAGTAAGCTTATATTTCTTGGCATAATTCTTACTTACTATTATTAAAGCGTAAATACTGAGAACACTTTTCAAAAAAGTGTTTTTTTTGGAATTCTATTAAAATAGTATATTTTTTGCCAACCCGCACTGGGCCCGTATGGTGGATTATGGCCCACGCCCTCTCACAGAGAGGAGGCCTGTGTCCCAGCTGTGGGAACTTTATAGGCTGATGATGAGTATATTTTTTAATTCTTTAGTCTTCACTAGTGAATTTTGTAATTAGATCACAATGATCAACTGCCACAACTAATTAATATTTAGTGTATGGCTTTCAATATTTATTTTTTTACAATAAAGACATCAACTTACCCCACGAGATCCAGATCGCTGTGACAATGTTTCAGATTCAATTTCAGAGTCTGTACTTAATCCTTCAGTGGTATCGTGAGACAATACCTGAGGGACATCACTATCCGACAGGTTTGATGACAGTCTTATAGGCTCATATGCACCGAGGGTTCCACCAAAATTCCTCTCCCGTTTACTCAAGTGATGTTGGTGATCATGCGGTGAATTAGATAGTTGTATCAAGTCAGCATTCGCTTCAGAATTAAGGGCCCATGTAAACCTCGGCAGAGGCAAGTCTAGAGGAGTAGACAAAAGCTCTGGCTTCACTGTCATGTTTGTCTGATGGGCTGCTATTAGTTTCAGTGCTGAATAAAATTGTTTTCTGTTCATGTGACTCAGTGACGCACAACTATTGGGAGCAACGCTTATATCCATGATCTGTAACATATAATTAGTGCTCATAATCACTCATTCACAAAATGTGTTATCGTACGTCTAACCTATACCACTAATTACCTGTTTTAGGACATCGTTGTGTACATTTGATGATCGAAACAATTCTGTTGCTTTTAAAATCGGTATTTTCCCATTGGATTCCTCGTCACAACATAAAAACAAATCACCGAAATATCTCATTTCGGTTTCTGTCAAATTGAGATCCTCCATTATAGTAATAAAATAACAATATTATGGACTTCTACACAGTGTCTTTAGTTTATTATTAAATAGGCAACATAAACAACCATTATCTATTAATGTACACCATATTCATTGATAAATAGACGGATTCGAAACTTGTACATCACAAAATTTACACGAAGCAAACCAAATGTCACTGACAGACAGCTGCCTGATGCGGCCATTAAAATTCTAGAGTTGGCTTTCACGTTCAGAAACCGATAATAGAGTAGTCCCGCAATCGGTTTTTGTAGTTTTAAAGTCGACAGTCAACACTTTGTCATTTTTTGTTCTTCACTGCAGTAAACCAAGTGTCCTAAAATAATTAAATGATGCTGACTGACCAATACAGGCTGTATTATTTTTTTCAATACACAATCCTCCTAGTTATACATTATTCATACCAAAGCATGCAGGAGAAATTAAAGTCAAGATATCTTAGTGAAGTACTGGGGGGTATTACGTCTTAAAACCAGGCTTGTTCCAGTGAGTGAATGAGATGGCGCTAGACGACTTGTATAGCTCTGTCACTTTCACTCGCCGGAACAACAAGCCTGGTACTGGAATCATCAAACAATGGAATCGTTTCGGATGGTGTTTATTTTACTTACTGCAACACCTGTGTACACATGAATGCAATAAAGAGTTTGAGTTTGTATTTTTTCTATTTCACTTTTTTATTGTTACAGTGATATTAATTGATTGATGTGATCCTACGATTTCGATCCGGCAAATGCATCAGCTCCATGTTACTACAGTATCTGAAACATGAGTCATGATGACTGCATCTCATAGTTTAGTTTCTGATTAATGCATTCATCCCTTCAAATCGACTGTTTAATTACATATTATTATTTATTGTATAATTAGATATGTTTTCGTTTAATACAAAATAATGATCTTGAAGATCGAATAGTGGGAATACCCTCACTGTGTCAGGGAGAATACTCTCTCTTGATCTGTAAATGAGCGGGCTCGTAGTGGTTTATTTTTATAAGGTATTTGCCCAATTTATTGACAAGTTAGAGTAAATATTATACAAGCTGTTCGTCTCTAATGGTTGAATGGTATAAAAAGAAAAATAAACAACTGTCTAATTTCGTAACTTTTTATTAATTTCTGATTTAACTGCGTTAATGCATTATTAAATATATAAATGTGATAATTTATACGTGTAATAGACCACTGTCAAAGTGGTTAAATAATTTAGATTATTCCGCTATACTTAAGCTTAAATTATAAAAGTCGATCTAGTCGACAAAATCATATTCATAAACATTCATAACAACATTTATCTCTACACAATCTAACATTTAATCCTTGGTTTGGATGTACTTGATGAGATCGATGACGCGGTTGGAGTATCCGAACTCGTTATCGTACCAGCTGATGAGCTTCACGAAGTTGTCGTTGAGAGAGATACCGGCAGCAGCGTCGAAGATGGACGAGTGGTTATCACCAATGAAGTCGGATGATACAACTTGCTCGTCAGTGTAACCCAAGATACCCTTCAGGGGGCCGTTAGCTGCCTCCTTGACCTTCTGCTTGATAGCATCGTAGCTGGCGGGCTTGCCCAGGCGGACAGTGAGGTCGACTACGGATACGTTCGGAACGGGCACACGGAAAGCCATACCAGTCAGCTTTCCGTTCAAAGCAGGAATGACTTTGCCGACGGCCTTAGCAGCGCCGGTTGAGGCGGGAATGATATTCTGCTGAGCACCACGTCCATCACGCCACAGCTTTCCAGAGGGTCCGTCCACGGTCTTCTGAGTGGCAGTGGTAGCGTGTACGGTGGTCATCAGACCTTCAATGATCTCGAAGTTGTCGTGGATCACCTTAGCTAGAGGCGCGAGGCAGTTGGTTGTGCAGGAAGCGTTGGAGATGACCTTGTAAGATGGGTCATATGCTTCAAGGTTGACACCACATACAAACATGGGTGCATCAGCACTGGGGGCAGAGATGATGACCTTCTTGGCACCACCTTCTAAGTGAGCGGAGGCCTTTTCTGTAGTTGTGAAAACTCCAGTGGATTCGACAACATATTCAGCGCCAGCCTTGCCCCATGGGATAGCCTTGGGGTCCCTCTCGGAGAAGACGGCGATCTTGTTTCCGTTCACGACAAGGAAGCCATCTTGAATATCAACGGTGCCCTTGAAACGACCGTGGGTGGAGTCGTACTTGAAGAGGTAGACCATGTAGTCAAGACCAATGAAGGGGTCGTTGATGGCAACGACCTGAGCGCCCTTCTCGACGGCAGCGCGGAGGACCAGACGCCCAATGCGGCCAAAACCGTTGATACCGATCTTCGACATGTCTGTAATAGAAACAAATAACAAACCATTATTTTTACATTATAACATTAAAGTCAATTTAAGGTGGAGAATCATAATTGAATGATACGTAATTTTTGGGCACTGAGTACCTATTAATTATGCCATCATAACAGTATATCTGTCTTCACGTACAAAGATTAACGTGCGTGGTATGATTTCATCAAAGAGATAACACCATAAATTTTATTGAATGCTACTGATAAAAACAACTATATTATCCGTAATACGAGTTCCAATAAAGATGTTTAATGTCATTACTAATGTTATATCCTTTTGTATAATTCGTCAATAACTGTGATATTTAGAATCTAGTTGAGAGCATTTCTGGTTTTTCGTCAAGGAGGTGTGTCTCTGCCCAGAATAACTAGTTAATTAAAATTAGCAAGTTAAATGCAATTAATAGACAGGACACTTTGTAGAATGGCGGAAAACGAGGCTTGGGAAATCTTCTAAGACCACAAATGAATTTATATGGGTGTTTTGAGTTTTTTGAGTCACGTCTTCATGTTTAGAGCTACATTTTTCACATTAAAATGTAGAAAAGTCTCTAAAGTACATAATATAAAGTAGGTATTAAAAAAAAGTTCATATTTTGTTTGGTACCTATTAAAAAAACATCTTGTTTGTATGCCAAAACTAAAAGTAGCAGAAACATGAAACAAATATTACGTGACTACCATCAGTAGCACCTTGATGATTCATAAAACTAGGCATTTCCTCAAAGGAAGAATTATTGAGAAGAGTAGGTACTATGGGAATTCATGATGAAATTCCTCATATAAAACTAAGTAGGTACCTAAGTACTGTTCTTAAAGACAAATAATATTTTAAGAATCAGTAGAGTGTTTAGATGCGCATAACGACCGCAATCCATTTCAAGGTCATGGGAGACAAACTCATTAAACAACTAGGTAATAATCTTGGTAATAATCTTGATTTTAATAACATCATCGCAGTAAAGTTCGTAGGAAAAGAAAGAAACAGGTAGATTTTAAAATTGAAAAAAAATAGCAGTCAACCTACATAAAAAATTACAAAACAGGAAAAATGCCATTAAAAGTAAAACTTCTACTTTTAATGGCAGTTAATGCTGTTACTGCAGTAACATAGGCAATTATTAGAATAGATAGATCCTACATCCTCATTCCAAACTGTAGGTAACTAGTCGAGCTGTTTGCCAGCACGTAGGTCAGTCATACCGACATATAAATAGCAAATTCCGGAAGCTTATGATATAATCGTACCGGCTGCAATTCTGTTGCAAACATTCAATGCATTTGTTTGTTGTAAACTAAGATCTTCCTGCAATATTAGTGTAGGGCGAGACGATCGAACACCGGCCGGCATGGAGGTCACGTAGAGGTCACTCAGAAAACGGCAAAAAATACCAACAAAAAGCAAAACAAATACTACGAAAAGTTATGCAGGAAGTCTAAACTATTTGTCAAAATAACCAACAACTCAAAATATTTGATAAAAACAGCGCTAATAAAAAAAATACTAAAACTCGGTAAAATCACGCATCGCTACGTGGTGAAGAAATAAACGCCGCAAATTATGCAATACACTACAAATGATTAAAGTTAACTCGAACAGACAACGGAATACGAAATTAATTAACATTTATTTGTATGTGAACACTTACCGGAATAAATTTATGTAGAAACAAGTAAATATGTAACTCCACGTATGCTCTCCACGAGATGGAGTTTTAAAATGTCAGCTGAAGGACAAGGCAGGACGGGCGTTGTATAGACAACTTCCAGAAGATCAATGAATCATAGAGTAAGAAATGTTTGCAGACGTGATAAAGCTTTTAGAATATTGGTGTGCGGAATTAGAAATATCATTGCGCTTAAATCGAGGTTTTTTCACCTCTGGTTGAATAAAAATAAGCTAGAGTCCGCGACACGACTGAAGTTTTTTTACCTTACCTTTTGAAGCAGCCTTAGTGGCTATATTGTCATTAATTACAAACAAATAACACTGAAATAAATGTAATAATTCTATCTAGTGTTTCGTATTATTGTACCACGATTTTCTGCATGATTTGAGACGTAAGACGTTTGAGGCGGTTTAAATTTTCTATTTGCACTGGGAATGCGTATGCGCCGATATCAATGGATACCTATTATCATTATTGTAGGCCATAGCTGAAATACTTATACAGCCTAACAAAACTGCTCAAACCAATCTAATCTAAAAGAAAACAATTTTTCAGCATAGTTAATGACAATTCTGACTACTTACCGATCTGGAATTAGTCACTCTACGGTCTCGCCTCTATCATCTCGTGGATAGTCTATGAACTCTAGTGTTTGCATTATAATTTACCGGTAACAAAAAAAGTCCGGTTTTCTTTTTAGGGTTCCGTAGTCAACAAGGAACCCTTATAGTTTCGCCATGTCCGTCCGTCCGTCCGTCCGTCCGTCCGTCCGTCCGTCCGTCCGTCCGTCCGTCCGTCCGTCCGTCTGTCCGCAGTTTAGCTCAGAGACGCACAGCACTAGAGAGCTGTAATTTGGTATAAATATACGGATTTGTTGTGCCGAAAAAGTGGTAAAATAAAATCTCGAAAAATATTTTTTTTTAGGGTACCTCCACTACTTACACGTAAAGTGAGGATTTTTTTTTTCTCGCGTACCCCTTAGTGTGGGGTATCATTAAATAGGTCTTTAAAAAATAATGATAGTTTCCATTAACAATTTTTTGATTAAAAAATTAGTTTGTGAAATATTAAGCTTTAAAGTGTTAAATTTTGCTCGACTCGAGTGTCCCCCCCCTCTACCAGCTAAACGGTTATGTTTGGAGGTGTGAAAAAATTCACAATAGTAGTATATATAACGAAGTTTAAAAGAAAATTGTCATGACTAAGTAGGCTTTACAACTTTACGAGTAATAGTCGACCAACTTATAAAATGTACTTGGATTACATATTTTCTTAAACAAAATGTATTGGATTCAACTGCAAATGTAAGTTTGTCAACTTTATATTTACAGCTTTAGTATGTTTTTACGGTATGTTTTTTGGGGATAGGTAGGTTTTTATCGTCAACTATTTTTAACTAACTTCAAAAAAAGGAGGAGGTTCTAAATTCGTATTTTCCCCGATTTCTCAAAGACTCCTGGACCAATTTTGAAAATTCTTCTTTTTAAAATTAAATTCAGCGAATCAGTTTAGTTAGTTCGCATAAGTATTTTGATGGGCAATTACGGAACCCTACACTGTGCGTGGCCCGACACGCACTTGGCCGGTTTTTAACTAATAATTATGCTTCATTGTACATTCATTGTTTTTCAGATGGTTGTATTTATTATAAAGTAAGTATAATATTAATTATAATTACTTTATAATAAATACAACAATTTAAATAGTATCATTGATTTTATTGATATTTCATTGGAGCGCGTAATTCAAAACGTCAAATAACCATAAAGTCAAATAAAATAGTACTAGTCAAAATATTAATGAATTAACAAAATCAAATAAATGAATAAATTCAAGACCGCCGGGAATGGTTATAAAAGTAGGAATAAATGGTTTCGGCCGAATTGGCAGGGTAATATTCAGAACGTGTCTACAGAATCCTGACATTGAGGTAAAATACTTTTGCGCTCTGCCTCACGATTCTACCAAGTATTACTTTAATATCCTAAAACTTTGTGGTGGAAACAATTCCAAATTATAATCGACGGCTTATCTAATCCTACCTTTGATCAACAATACCGGCGTTTAGGGCCGATACGGTGTACGATGATAACATGACGTGTGACGATACCTACTGGGCTGGTGGTTCAACTCGACGTCCAACCGACACAGGTTTACTGACGATCGGGATGTTATTTCTATATTTCGCTATTTGTATTGATCGTCATAAAATGAGTCTTCTTGGTAGGTAAAACAGAAGGGTCAGTCAGTCTTTGCAAAAAACCATCTGTTCCTTCCTTGCTGCGGTAACATCTTAAAACATTCCAGCGACTTCCACAGACATTTAGATTTGTTGGGCCACATTTAGTTTACTTGACAACTCGTTGAGACTCGAGTGGATCACAACGCCCCTTTAACTCTGGTTTGGTCCTTGTTCGGACATTGAGCATCGCACCTCACTTTCCGCAAGCTACTACATATGGCCTGGAATTTCTTTGCGATCCCAGATGCCCGTCTACCGCGGCGACTGAGACGTAACGAGGATGAATGCTTTACCTACTCTCTCGCATTTCGCTTCTTCTTTCGCTCGCATTCCTGCTTTGCAGAAATAGAGGTGACTGCTTCCAATGCCCTCACTCCATACCATGGGTTTGGACTAAGGCCAGACACTAGAGGTTGTAGACTATCCTTGGGGAATCGTTCAAGAAGAGCAGACCTCTACCATAATATATGCTTCATCATGTTCTCCATTATAACTATAATATTACCTACATAAGTAATTTAAGTAGTACCCTACTCGAGATCAGTGGCGTCGTTGGGGGCGATGCGGAACCTAGCCCCAGGCATAGCACCTGAAGGGGCCTCAAAAAAAAAAATTGGACAACGGCGATCACCAGTCAGTAAAGCAGTGCAACTTAACTTCTATTGAGAATGTAACGTGACCAATAATAATATTCTTCTGTGTCTGATGAGTGGGAACTGAAGCACCCAAGAGGCCTGGTAATGCTGATGTCAGAGACGATTACTGTTGCAAAATAACTTGGTAACGTTTTATTTGTTACTGGGAACTGAAAGAGTCGAAGAGGCCTCGCAAAGCTGATGTCGCTGCCAAATCATAATCATATTTGGAATGGAAAAACTTGGGGCCTGGCGCGAGCAGCAGCGGCAAGTTATATTTTTCGTCCTGAAAAAGGCCTCATAGATGCGTCTTGCCCCTGCCTAGATTTGGCCTCGCTACGCCACTGCTCGAGATATTAATAATTTGAATTTTAATACTCAATGTATACGCATTCGTTTTCCACGCTCGACTAGTGACCCCCAAACGACTTTACTAATGCACTCACGTTGATTACCACAGCTATCTGCGATTAACGACCCTGCGATCGACATCGAATACATCTGTTACTTGATAAAGTTCGACTCCACACATGGCAAATTCAAAGGGAACATCACACATACAAATAATGAAATTAATATTGATGGTAAATGGTTTCTTTAATCTTCTAACTAGTGCCCCACCTGGCCTCGGCTTCATACGAATGCTTTTCTTGCAAACCGTGCTCAGACGACAAATTGAGTGATTCTGATCGCAGATTTTAAGTCAAGCTATCCACTATTGACTTGAGGTGGAATTTTATGACTGGACTCATCAGCTACAACCATCAGAGTTTCTTATCGTTATCCAGTACGTAATTCTAGACGTAATTTGCCCTACCTTTAATGGGTGATAATGAGTTAATCTGGTGATATGCACCCAATGACCCAATGTCCCTTCAAAGTCAATTGATTTATGTAAGCACATAAATAGATAGGTAATATCCGATAGCTTATTGACTATGCCCTCAAATCTTGACGTTATGAAATAATTTGTTTTATAAATAAGTACTCTTATCGAATATTTGTGGCTGAAACAAGAAAACGCCTACATTTTTAACCTATGAATAACAATCGTTAAGATAGTGGAAGATCACGGAGTTTAAGCAGGGGCGCGGCCTTATCGCCATGATGTGATGATAGTATAATCATTGAAGAAGGTATAATAGGTATGACCTTTACGTCTTCTTGCGTCAGCAAAATGTTTTAGTCTTCTACGAAGTAGTATATGTAGTATGCGCCTCTTGCTTTAACACTACTTATTCAATTTTTGAAGACCTGAAGATCAGATTCAAAACGCTAAGCAACATTCAGGCCACATTATTACAGCTAGCCAGTCACTCACACTTCCTTCCCAAAAATTTAGATCGGATAGTCAAAATATTCCGGGACAAGCTGCCACACACGGTACCCTGGCAGGTAGCTGGTGTGCAGTACGTCGTCGAAGCTTCCGGAATGTTCACCTGTCTCGAGAAGTCTTCGGTTAGTATACTTACTTCTTCACCTTCAAAAACCTAAAGAGAAAGCCCCTTTAATCCCCTTCGATATTCAAGTAAGGTATTAAACTGGGGTGCTTCTTTTGTAATGCCTTTTCACTGGTCACCTTGGAGTTACTCTGTGTTCTGGATAGATCTTGTAAATCAATGGCCTGGTGAAGATCGCGAGTATCTGCTGCGTGCGTGTGAAAAGCTCAAACTCGGTCGATGCGGCTACGATTGGGGAGTCTTATGCCTTAGCCTTATACTCGTAGGTACTGACCGATCAATATTATTAACATTCCAAACTTATAGTACACACTATAAGTGAGAAATTTTAACCATACCATAGTCCTTCCGAAAAGAGTTTTTTTTACGCCCCACTAGATATTCATTGAGATGCGGCTTTTCTTTTATTTGGGACAAACCCACCACACTATTCCCAAACCACTGCAACTCCTGAAAGTCAGAATCAACAGTGGCAATCACCAGAAAAGCGCCGAACAATGAAGCTCGACGTGTCCCGGAGAACGAATTTACCTGTCTTGGATCCTCTTGGATCATGCAACGAAATAATCAGATAAGAATATTGGAGGAGTAGGAAAAATATGTTAGCCACTTCCCTCTATGCAAGCAGGATACAGAATATAACAAGGCCAGGCATAAAGAGACATTACAACTGAGATTCAGCTAGTCTTTTTCCCCGTATTTCACATGGCTGTGCTATCGTCGCGGGTTCGATCCCCGCACGGTACACGAGTAATTCCTAGGAGTCAAAAGAAAAAAATACCCTATATTTTCTTGACTACAGGGTCACCTGGCCAGTGATGGTGTGAAGCGCGTCATAGTAACAGCACCCAGTGTGGACGTGCCCATGATCATTCTTGGTGTCAATGATGATAAACTGAACCCAGGTAGGTAATTTGTTGGTCTTTTATTTAGCGATGCCGGTCGATCGATGAATGCGTTTGCATACAATTGTGTGGGTCATATTCTAATTAAAGTAAGTATATGCAAGTTGGCTTAACAGGCACGTTGACAGCATCAACAAATTGCTTTTTGATAGATAGGACTAATTAGATTTTTTTCAGTCAAATACCCTGATTTTTGTTTTTTTAGCGTGGTATCAATTGAGTCCTCCCACCCCGGCAATGGCGGGAGGGAGGTTAGAACAACAAAAAAAGTATACAAATACAGCCAGTGGCGTAGCTAGGTAACCGAGGGCCCTGGGGCAAATCAAAAAATGGGGCCCCACTACTATCTAAACTGGTTAGGTTTTATCAAGTAATAACATTAAATATACAAATACTTTAAAAAACTTTTTAAAAAAAGTACCGACTTCAAAAACAAATACGAAAAAGTTTAAAATAACCTTTCTTTCGGAAGTCGGTGGCTTTGATTTTTATTATTTCATTGACTATTGCCACCGACTTCCGAAAGAAAGGTTATTTTAAACTTTTTTGTATTTGTTTTTGAAGTCGGTACTTTTTTTTTTTAAGTTTTTATTTTACCCTTTTTAGTTTATTTATTAAATATTCAACCCAAATTCTTGTAAAATACAAAGTTTTCTTACATGATGTGCATTAATCTTGTAATCCGTCACAACGAAAAAACCGGCCAAGTGCATGTCGGGCCACGCACAGTGTAGGGTTCCGTAGTTGCCCATCAAAATACTTATGCGAACTAACTAAACTGATTCGCTGATTTAATTTAAATAAGAAGAATTTTCAAAATCGGTCCAGGAGTCTTTGAGAAATCGGGGAAAATAAATTTAAAAAAAAAAAATTACGATGAATTTACAACCTCCTCCTTATTTTGAAGTTACTTAAAAATAGTTGACGATAAAAAAACCTACCTATCCTCAAAAAACATACCTATTAAAGCTGCAAAAATTAAGTTGACAAAGTTACATTTGCAGTTGTCTCCGATACATTTTTTTTAAGAAAATTGTTATCCAAGTACATTTTATAAGTTGGTCGACTATTACTCGTAAAGTTGTAATGCCTACTTAGTCGTGATAATTTTCTTTTAAACTTCGTTATATATACTACTATTGTGAATTTTTTCACACCCCCAAACATAACCGTTTAGCTGGTAGAGGGGGGGACACTCGAATCGAGCAAAATTTAGCACTTTAAACCTTAATAGTTCACAAACCAATTTTTTATCAAAAAATTGTTAATGGAAACTCACATTATTTTTTAAAGGCCTATTTAATGATACCCCACACTAAGGGGTACGCGAGAAAAAAAAAATCCTCACTTTACGTGTAAGTACTGGAGGTACCCTAAAAAAAAATATTTTACGAGATTTTATTTTACCACTTTTTCGGCACAACAAATCCGTATATTTACACCAAATTACAGCTCTCTAGTATTTATTTATTTATTTATTTAACTTTATGCACATGTAACAAGACAGTACACAGGCGGACTTAATGCCAAGGGCATTCTCTCCCAGTCTACCTTCAGGTGATGCAGAGAAACAAACATAGAAGGTGCAACAATACGCAAAATGAAAAAGATATTAAGGTAATAAAGATAAATACACAAATACATACATACAAGCAAGATACATACAAATATAAAATGTAAAATAGAAATTAATATATATATATATATATACATGAAGATGGGGATTTCCAATAACAAATTAATTTTGTGCCGAGTCTGCCAACATCTTGTGCACATGCTCACGAACTTTCAACTTAAAAGTGAACCGACTAGTGACCGTCCTGATGTTCTGAGGGAGCTCGTTCCAAAGGAAGACCGCTTGGACAAGGAAAGATGATTTTAGGAAACCAGAACGATGAGAGGGACATCTAGTACTGTACGTCTCTGAGCTAAACTGCGGACAGACGGACGGACGGACGGACGGACGGACATGGCGAAACTATAAGGGTTCCTTGTTGACTACGGAACCTTAAAAATCCATATATCTAAAACTACTGAACCGATTTTGATGAAACTTGCGGTGTACCCTAAGTTGAACAATGAAAGAATTACTTAAATCGGACTTGTAGTTCCGGAGATATGCGTGCACAAACATAAAAACATACATACATACATACACTTATGAAATTTGGTACATTTGTTCAGACGCTGATATAGACTAACATATGCGAAAACTGGGTAGTTCTGATAATATTACATACATACGGGTCGAATTGATAACCTCCTTTTTTTTGAAGTCGGTAAAAATGCTAAGCTACTTTATTATCAGCTCTTTTTCGTGCACTGGAGGGCAGTTAATAAAAATATTAAATAGGAACAACATAAATTACAATAAATACTTGGTGTAGGTAATAATGAGCAATGAAACGAAAAAGAAAAGGTTCAATGGTTTGTTAATTATAATATAAAGGCCGGATCTACCAATAGAAATAGTTTTAATGAGTCATAATAACTTTAGCTGCTGATCACCGATTCCAAAAACGGAGAAGAAATATTTAAAATTGAGATTAATGCAATATTTAATATTAGATTGTGCTCGAGGAGGTACTCACTGTTCAATAACGACGTTATAAGTAAAATGAAAGAGAAACGCAACGACCAAACACAGACAGCCTCTGCACGCCTAATACGCGATCTAACGCAAGAAATCCATTCTGTCAAATTACTTCGTTAAAAATTACAAATTTCTCTTTCTTTGTTCTTTTCGTAAAAGGGTACACAGACATCTGTGATCATTGTTAGAAATCACAAAAATGCCAGTTTTTTTTTACATCATTTTACCCAGATGTTATGCAAAAAGGTTTACATATCTTCCGTTATTTTTTTCATTGTAACAGCTATTGGTCCCATCTTTCTCGTTTTGTTTTGACTACTATTGGTTCTCACAAAAAAAATGGACGGTTCACAGATGTGGTCAAGCAGTGGTGCAAGCGATTTTGGTTTAAGAACATAAAGTGATTACGTTGCGTATGATTAAAGTCGGGGTGCAACTTGTCATATTATATGGGAGAAATTTTAAAAAGTTCATTTCAGTCGAGATTTTTTGGTAAGGGTTCAAGGGCCCCCTGAGCTTGAGGGCCCCGGGGCACTGCCCCGCCTAGCCCCTGGGTAGCTACGCCACTGAATACAGCTCAGGGTCGGGTTCATTTACCGCGTCGGGACAAATATTTTGACCTACAGATACGAGTCGGGCTATCATACGGCCTCTATACGGGTGAACGTAGCGAGGCGAGGTCTTACAGATTGGCTGCAGTATCATTTATGAAAGAAAAAAAAAAGAAATGCTCAGAATAATAAAATATGTGTGTTAGATCACTAGCATGTATGATTGTGTAGGCATTATGGCATACAAACACCTTTTCCAAGGCCATTTTGAAGGATTCGAACGGATTTTTTCTTAAGTACGAAGTACAGCCGTTTGTTGTATTTTTGTCTTCGAATGTTTAGTGTCACTCCCATAATACCTTTCGACTTTTCGTAATATTACCTATGAAAGGTGAACGTTGCAGCGTTACCTTATTGTTTTTTCCTGCTGTACAGTCATTGTCATAACTGGTGTAAGGCCTAGATGCCCAGATCTGGACATTGGGCCCCTTTTTCTTCTAAACTTCCCCACTGTCTTTTTAGCGTGGTAAAATCATCAAATTAGTCCTCCTACCCCGGGCACGGCGGGAGGGACTGTCGGACTCGTACTGACTAAAATTCACGGTGTCCTTTAATAGCCCTTTATGTCCCGGGGTCACGGTAATGAGGATCCCGGGAACAAACTTCCCTACTTAGTGCAATTTCTAGGCATGTTTGTTCCGATGACATCTTCGATTATATTATTGATCGAAGGATGACATGTTCAGATCGTCACACCACCTGCATAGTGGTCAATAGACAGCGTTAAGTAAGGACGATTCCTTCAGGCTTCTAGATCGAATGAGTTAAAAAAATTATGGTTCTCCCTCCATCTCTAAATTACGCCAGGGTCGCGGAACCTGCCGGGTCCGGACCTGTCGGGATTGCGGGACTGTCTTATCTGTTAACCGTGGCTCTGGAAAGTAAAGGGCTATTGAAGGACACAGCGGATTTTAGTCAGTACAAGTCTGACTGTCCGTCCCGTCCTGCCCTGGGGTGGCATGTTACTCATTTGATGACTTTACCACTTATAGGCGCATGACCCAAAAGTTGTAACGTCGCTAATAGCTGTCAAATATTTACAAGTTTTAATTAATTTGGCAATGTTACTGTATGGAAATAAAAAATATGGCTCAGTAGTGCACTAAAAAGTGATAGAGGAATACAATTAAAACACTGAATTTGATTTTGTAACTTTTTCAGGTGTACAAAAGGCATTTGGAATGTTTCCAAAAGCTTTTTTTACGTCCAAAACTATATATTTGGTTTTACGATATAAATTATTGCATTCCCTAATCAAGTTTTTAGTGCACTACAGAGCCATATTTCTTATTTTCATACGGTAATTTTATTAATAATTAATAATATTTGACAGCTATTTGCGACGTTGCCAACTTTCAGAATATGCGCTCTTAAAAACCTCTAAATTCCAGAACAAAAGGTCCTATCATGCGCGTCAAGCACGCTGTACTGCCTCGCACCCATCGTGAAGGTTCTAGAAGATAACTTCGGCGTGGCTGAGGGGTTCATCACCAGTATACACGCCATGACACCCTCGCTTAAGCCGCTGGATGGACTGTGCTTGAGGGGAAAGGTATGAAAACAGGAAACTTCTGATTAACGCCCTGGTTACGTCTTTGGTCTAAGCGGTAAGCGGTGCGGCGGGCAGCGCTGCAGAGCGTTGTGCACGCAACGTAAACACAGTAGCGGTTGGCGACAGCTACAGCACCCACACCACTCTGTCCGTACCGCTCTGTTGCGTAACGTAACGTCGTCGCCTCAGATCAAAGAAATAGGCAAATAGAACGCTCAGAACACGCGAGTGGGTCCATCAAAGTGAATACAAAATCAAAATGAATACAAAGTCGCGACAGTACCAAGCTACGCGTCGTACAAGCTGCGCGTCGTTGTTGTTTTTTGCTAAAATATGCCGTCTCGTGTCTTTAACCATCGTAAAAGTTGTTCTCAAAAACAAAGAAAACATTATGGAATGTAATTCTATTTGATTTTGTATTAACTATGGTGGATACACTCGCGTGTTCTGAGCGTTCTATCTGCCTATTTCCTTGATCTGAGGTCGTCGCACTCACTGTTCCCGGCCGCCGCTCCAAAAACCGATCTAAGAAAACTGCGCGATTTAGACATAAGTGGCGTCTCATGGCGTGCTTCAAACATTTACATTATTTTTTTTATCGCTCGCCCCGCCCTAAACCACCGCTTACGGTAAGGTCGTGAACGGGCCCTTAAAGTTCTACCTTAATCTCAACTTATACTTATAGATGTATCATCGCCAAAACATTATAACTCCTCGAAAAATAATTTTGAAGCTTCTGATTCGTTAAGACATGAGGGAGGCATCTATGCAGTCACGATCGTAACGTCGGGAAGGTCATGATATGTAATCAAAATCAGTTTTTTTTTCAGTCGAAGTCCGTGCAAAATCCTAAAATTATAACAAGTTTGGTAAAATCCATCGTAATATAATACTTATCCATATGAAAATATGTGATTCAAATTGTTAAAATGACGGACACCATTTCCGAAAACATTCTGGGATCGCTTGTCTATTACGTTTTCATCGGGTGTTTTTTCGCTATACTTTATATTAGAATCGTCTATCGAAGTGCCCCAGGTAAGGTACGTGTTCTCAATGAAAATAATAATTGTTCCTATTTATTATTATTACAAGCCCGTGTCGTCCCACTGCAGGGCAAAGGCCTCCCTTCCCTCCTTCCACTTTTCGCGATCCAATGCGATTGTAGGCCAATCCCTTAAAAATTAGTCCAGCTCATCCCGCCATCTCCTTCTGGGCCTGCCGCGTTGTCGTTTACCGTCATTTGGGATCCACTGAGTGGTTATTTTTGCCCAATGCTCCTCCGACATACGGCAGATATGACCAGCCCAGTTCCATTTCAACCTTGCAGCTGTTAGGCCTATTCCTATTTATATTTAAAAAAAAACTAGCTGTTTCCCGCGTTTCAACCGCTGCCCTCGATCAATTCGAACTAGTGCTTACTGAGATTAATTCGTTTAACCAAACAAATTCTTCAGCATAATATACTAGCTGTTGCCAGATCGGGATAAAAACTATCCTATGTGTTAATCCAGGTTATAAACTATCTGTATACCGAATTTTAGCCAAATCCGTTTAGTGATTTTGCGTGAAAGAGTAACAAAAACACCTACATACACATACATACATCCGCACAAACTTTCCCATTTATAATATTAGTAGCAAGTATAGATTAACAGCTAGACAACAAAATTCAAATTTCCCGATAATTCAGATAACAAGAATTTTGAGAATGATTTTTCCTGCCGTTTATTTTCGATGAGTCTGAAATTGTGCATTTTTGGCATAACCCTAATTTTCCATATCTCATACAGTAAAAGAACTAATACCCTAGTTCTTGATATTTTCCATAAAGTATTGAAAATATTCATTAATACTAAGTCCAAGGCCCCATAAACTCCCGTCCCACCCATGATATTTATTTTCTACTTCCCAGCATTGGCGCGACCACAGGAGTATTCACCAGAATATAATACCGGCGACTACTGGCTCGTGCAAAGCTCTAGCCAAGATTATTCCTCAAGTGAAAGATAAGATGGCCGGCCTGGCCTTTAGAGTGCCCATTGTTAACGTCTCCGTGCTCGATATGACTGTCAGGTAAGTTTGTGTAGTTTGAACTTTAAGATATTTGAATACAAGGAACCTTTTACCTTGTGCATTAAACATATCAGCTGGAGTAACTATTCTTGTAAAGGAAGGACACTTTCTGATCGTTCTTTTTTTCTCCACGCAGACTAGATACCAACACAAATCTACAAAACATAATCAACACTGTAGAAAATGCAGGCAGAACCAGTCTTCGAAATATTATTAAGATATCAAACGAAGAAGCAGTGTCCTCAGACTTCAGCGGAGACAGTCATTCCTGCATCCTGGACGCCGCCTCCAGTTTAGAACTAAAACCAAACTTCTATAAAATCATATGTTGGTACGAAAATGAGTACTCATACGCCTGTAGAGTTATAGACTCTATATTTTTCTCGGAAAGACAGTTTAACACCCCAGTAAGACTGCCATGTAAGATGACGTACGTCCGAGCAAAGCTTACGAAAAAGCAAGACGTAGTGCAACAAACTGAGCGGTGCACCCAAGATAAATCATCGATACAATGCAACACCGATGTGCCGAAATGCAGCTCATCAGTTTTGGAGACCATTTGTAAAAATAAACCACCCGTACGCCCCGTGGTTTTAAAAAAGCCGTTGTCGTCACACAACTCCGGAATCCCCGTTACAACACCCACGGCCAACCGCGATACTAAAAAGAGAAATGAGCTGTTCAAAATATGGAATGACAATAATGATGCACAGAAAAGTGCTGTAAGGCAGCAGAGAAGTTCTTTCTTTCAAAGCTGCATGGCATTTGCACCAAAAAAAGCTGAGATCATTGATTGTATGAAACCTCAAGAACGGTTAGAGAATGTCAAGAAAGAATTCTCTAAAATGGTGAACATAACTGAAGATTTGCTCAAGAAGTCTTATGGTAGCAAATTGCATCTTGGGAGAGCGCCAAAAAGCTCGGAAGGAGTTAAGTTGGGTGGTAAAGGCGAATCAAAGGACTCTAAAACCAACATCAACCCGCCAACAAATAATTCTATATGCGGCATTTGTGGGGATTACAAGAATAGGTTGTCGGCCAGTCCTAATGATTGCAGTAATGAAGCAGAAAGGTGCTGCAGCTCTAGTGACCGAAACGATGACAATTCAGAATATCAATTAGCAAGTGCAGTTAGAAAAATAGTTATTGATAAACCTTACCTCATACCGTCTCGTGAGAAAATTACGTCTTTAACAAAACAGAACCCTATTACTGATTTTGGTCTAAAGGTTGAAAATAACTTGTCAGCCAAGGTGCATGATTCGTTGAAGTTAAATAGTAAATTTAATGCGACCATGAATATTAGGGCACCAATGACTAAAAAAGACAACCACTTTAAAAATAATTTATCTAACAAATCACCAGGTCAAAGTGCTACGAAGGACCAAAAAAGAAATACAAAAAGTTGTGATACTGCTGTAAAGCAGTATGTTGAAGAAAAGAAAATGGAAATTAAAATTGCAGAAGGTAGTGCATCACCACATGTATCCACTGAAACAAATGCAAGTATACGTCAAGAACTTGACACGCCAGAGCAAATTCCCCAAAAAGAATTTGAGGATTATTTCCAGAGGAAAGATTACAATATGCGCATTATAGACGAAGCACTACAAAAGCGTAATATTACTTTAGTAAACAGCGATTTATCAAATCAATCAAATAACTCGGAGTTGAACTGCCTATCCAGTGATATTAGTGGTGAACAAATGGTCTTAGAGACAGAAACAAGTGAGAAAAATATCAATAAACAGATTCTAGAGACATTGAACACAAAGGTTCAAAAAGTAAATAACTCTGAGTTGAACTGCAAATCGAGTAATATTAGTAGTGAGCAATCGATTATGGAAACTGAGATACGTGGTAAAAAGTTGAATAAACTGATTTTAGACACCCTGAACAAAAGAATTCCTGGCCCAGTGATTATAGTGCCTGAGGATACCTCGGGAGGCGTCGAGCCTGAAAGGATAGCGAAAACGGTCAGCAGTGCAGCCAGCACAAGAATGAAACTTGACCTCTACGACAAACTAGACAGTGCCAGCGCCACAAACTCAACCAACTCATTTGAAATTAATGAAAGGAAGTCACAAGTTATTCAAATCTGTGATTTGACAAATTCTGTTGAGGATTTGACACGTCTGGACAAGATTTGTCGTATCATCGAGATCTCAGACGAACTCTCAGATAAACTATTCTCAACTTTAGACCAAACAGAATTTACGGGGATGAAACAAAAAACATGGTCATTTAGAGATTTGTGTGAAAGGATACAATTAGACGAATTCTGTAACAAAGTTTTTGGTAAAGGCAGAATTTAGTACCTACAAATTGTGCTATGTGAAAATTAAAACAATGTTCGTATTATATGAAATACGTCTACTTTTATTTCAGGCACTTTTACAGTAAGTTTTTATTTCTAATGGCGTACAACAGATCATAATTAAAGAGTAATATCATAAGTAATATACCATACTATGAGTTACTGAACGTATATAAAAAATATGATTTCATTATCACAGAAAAAACTTGTATTTCGTAAGTAAACGCGTAAAAAAGCTTCAGGTACATTCGTAAATAAATGACACACTTGCCGCAATATGGGCTAAAATTGCTAAATCATAGAATAACAAGCTTAAATCCAAATAAGAAGTGCTTTTTACCTTAGCCGTGGTTTGCTATTTCTGTATGCCTTAATAGTTTCATGTTAAGATCTATAATGGTCCTTGGGAAGATGGCATCGTTCATGTCCACAAAGTCTGCGATGACAACGTTGAGGGGTGACCGGGCTACGCCCTTGCGGTCCCGGGACGGTGGGCCCGGGGTGAACTTGGTCAGTTCGGGTAACACATCTCTGAGCACTGGGACGGCACATTTTTCACGTAAGCTTGAAATCCACCTGGAATGTTAGAAACATTCACATTGTCACAACAAAAAATCTTGAAAGATCGATTGTCCTTTTGTAGTACGCCACATTGATTATAATATATCCAATGAGAACTGTGGCTAAATTAGTCTAACACATCATCAACAAAATCATTAACTATCAGAATCTAGCGGAGTAATCACTTCGATAAGATTTTTCGGGTTTTCTTTTTAAATTACTGCTCCCGTCCGGAGTTGAGCATTGTCAACGTCGTGGAAACCTCATAAACCATTTTCGCGGCTGACTCTGGCATTCCTCCTCGGTTCTTTGAAAGAAACTAGTGTTGTCCAAACATCGTAAAAATCGCGGGAAATACCTGGTTGCGGGACGCACAGAACCAGAAAGTGTGGCAGACGAAAGGGGAGGCCTGTATCTGGCAATGAATGATTCCGGGGTTGAAATGATGATGTAGGACTCCTCACCGAAGAACAATGAAGGTGGGTGTCGGCGTCAGCACAGCCTGATGCACGAAGCCCGTACTGGGGGGCCTGTCAACATTCCGCAGGTAATTGAGGAGCCCTGAGATGCTGTCCTGCTGCGGCCAAGGTGAAGGCATCATCTGCGGCGGCCAAAATTCGCCCGTTGAAGCCACTGTCTCGTTGCGGTATACTACTATTATCTGAAATGGTTTGCACATTTAATGCAGTAACGGTTTATGGTCATTTAGAAACACGGTCGACTTCAAAACGGCATTTGACGTTGATATAAGGATCGTTTTGCAGTTACACATTGTTGTTGTTGACATGTTTTCAACAGATGTACGGGGGTGTGTTTAGTTAATAAGTCACTGAAGTGAGTGTATTTTCTTCTATGAGGGAATAAAAGGAACACATAACTAAGGTACGAAAATGGTTGAGTCCAAAGGATGGTCTGGGTTTTGCTTAAAATAATTAGGAAGAATCAGATTTAAGAAGTAATTTCTTAGTAGCTCTCAAAATACAAACTTACATCATGTTTTGAAGGAAATTTTTAACAAACGAAACTTTTAATTTTCCATTCAGAATCATTTAATTAAAATCATTACCCTGGTTTCAAAGTTCCCCTGCAAGGTCACATATGGCTATAAAGCTCTAATGGCTTTCAACATGTGATGTGTAGGCAAATGAAAACATAATAATTCACTACCTAATGGTTTGGTAGAAAACAAAGAGTTCATATTACTTGAGCAATTAGGTAGTAAAAACATTAATTAACTGAGTATTTTTCGTCCAGAGTATATTTATTGGGCTTGGTAGCCATCAATTCATGTACTACATTCCTGTGAGCTAATTAACTTACTTAATTATGCCGTTGTGCTATTTTGGCACTCCTATAGTAACCATTCAGTGTTTTTTGGTTTGTGGAAAATGGAAATGAAACTTTTCTTATTGTATACATGATCTGAATCTGTTTTTATCTCTCACTTCAGTTGTTATGATTTATGAGTATGCTAGTCTCTTTCTGGACAAATCTTTTGTCACGCAATCCATAACTTCTAAAGTCTTCCCGACTTTAGCTATTCAAATTCCTACATGCAACTTCAAGTACATTTTGTGGACTGTTCATTTTATCAGATATGTTATGTTACAACTTCTAAAATTCACCACATACAGAAGTAGGTATCAGAAGAGGTGTTAAGGCCATGAAACTCGAGAAGTCCTGGAGAAATGGTTCAATTGTCGTGGTTTTCGCACAACAACTAATCAAAGGACAGTAGAAAATTTTAGCTATCTATTTTGTGGACAGCTGTATGTAATATACCTGCATTTTAAGTCTATTGAGCGAGTTGAGCGTGAGCGCTTGTGGATCTATCTGGCGTGGGACGAGTCTAGGCCCGAACAGTTCCAGCAGGTATCCTCTTAGTCTATGGTGGTCTTGACGGGTGAACTGGTAGAAATGCTGGCAGTCTAGGATGACCACCTGGAAAGTTTAAAAAATAACTTTTTTGAAGATTGAAGACATAGTGGCAGTTTGATACTGTGATCGCTTTTCATTTGGAATTGTTTGTAATGACTACTGAAATTTTGTTCACTAATTTCTGACCATAGGACGACAAATTTCACATTATTTTACTATCCAGTTTCTTGAATAAAAATAGCTTATCACTTAGAACATACACTACAGTATCAGTAAGAGTGCTGGGGAACTCCGTTATAGCGAGTCATTTAGGAACATCATTGTATCAGAAAGAAGATGTCCCCAGCTACTCCCAATGTCAAATCACATCAACTGGGTTTTTCAAACATAACACAACATCCACTACAAGGCCACAACGTTAAAGGTAATTTAGTGTTTAGCATGCCAGTCGCAGGACTTGTCTCATTACCGTGACTCCGGAACATAAAGGGATTTAGAAGGACACTGTGGATTTTAGTCAGTACGAGTCTGACAGTCCCTCCCGCCCTGCCCGGATGGGAGGACTCATTTGATGATTTTACCACACTAAAAAAAAAGTGTTAGACATACCTCTCCGGGATGTGTATCAACAAACTCCTTCACTTGAGCCAAAGCATTTGTTATCTCTTCACCATAAAGTCCATGAGTGAAATAGAAGCTATTTTCTTCATCAGCCTTAGTTGCCAGTCTTAGGTCAAAATATCTGAAATTTTACCAAAAAGTTTTTATTGTACTATAATATAATTCAGATTAATTTATTAAATGTCAGCAGTTAAAGAATTGAAAACTAAGTAGGTATTATTAACTAAATGAAGCTATTTTAGTGTTACGGTGAAAGATAAGTTAATAACGTGCTAAATGTGCTAATTGTTACTTCAAAGATACCTAATGCCAATGAGAAGTTGGTGCCAAGTGTCACTGGCCTGCGTTATGGTCCATCGTAAAATCGTACCTCGGAATAATGGGTACAGTCTGTTGAGTATTGGTTCAGCATCTGGTGCAACCGCACTAGACCTTGTTATGCCATATGTCATGGAGTCATGGCTTCCTGTAATAAGAATTTATATGTATCAGGAGAGACTTTAATGCTAGTATAACTGAATTCGAATAAAAATTCATATTAGAAAGTTAATTATTAATTCATTGTGCAAGCTTTAAAATACTTTTCTATGGTTTATTAAAACGCTACAAAAATAAAACTGGCTGGAATTATATAGGTATTATTAGCAGTGAATTAGATTATATGTATAATTGAATATTTAATTGAATTCTGTTTAGGTAATAAATTATTGTTACAAGATTGAACTGATTTAAAGCTAACAAAACAAAAGAAGTAATAATTGATTAGTTATTTTAATTTATTTAACACTTTTGTTTAAAAATTAAAGACTAACAATTTACGACCTTTGACCACGTCTGACCACTTTAAATTCATAGTTCAACAGATAGATATCTAGGCCAAGGATTTCTGTAAATAAAAAAATAAAACTTAAAAAAATATATAAGTATAAAATATTCTGAATAAAAATGACATTACCTGGTATGGCAAGATAGATCAGAGGCATTTCTTTGATTGGCGAAGGGAGGTCACTCATCCAATGTTCTAAACGAACCTTTTGAGCTTTTGTATCATCACTCATTATTGCAGCTGAAGAACACAAACAAAGAAAATTTTATTGATCAGTTAAACAAAAGTTATTGCAATTTAAACTTAACTTTAAACGTCAATTATTTGCTATACTGACCAGTAAACACAGTGTGAGGCACAAAAGATTACCTACCTACCTTGAACAAAATTTAGAACCACGATTGATTTAAAATTACAAAGGAATCACGTCATCCTTACAAAGTACTACTTAATTATGCTTACGGTTAGCGTAGGCCCTACAGAACTATTACTGTTATACCGAATATTTGTATAATGTGGACATTTTCAGTCATGAATTAAAGAAATAAGATTAATGCGATAATCCATGCATTATTTATGATGATTATAAGACGTTGCAATTTTATTGATAATCAATACAACGGGATAACCGGGTTACATCCTTCCTATGAAATTTAGTCGCTTAATACGTCAAATTCAAGTGACATTTGGAGCAATGACATTGATTAAAAAGACATTGACATTTGTGATACGTTCCGTTATTGCAAAAGTTGTGTAAAGAGCTGATTAAATTCTGATATGTTGATGAAACGTTATTTCTTATTCCTTATTGTTATTGTTATTGTATGTACATACGTTCATTTATTGTCAGTTTATCTGAATAACTGGAAATGAGAAGTTTACTTACAATCGGTTTTAAAAAACTTTTTTTAGAAAAGTACCGACTTCAAAAACAAATTCAAACAAAAAAGTTTAAAATAACCTTTCTTTCGGAAGTCGGTGGCTTTGATTTTTACCGACTTCAAAAAAAGGAGGTTATCAATTCGACCCGTATGTATGTAATATTATCAGAATTGCCCAGTTTTCGTATATGTTAGTCTATATCAGCGTCTGAACAAATGTACCAAATTTCCTAAGTGTATGTATATATGCAGGGACCGAAAACCTTTATAAATTACCGTACCGGTATTGAAGAATTTTGGTTATTTTTCAGATTTAGGTAACCGCTATCTGGGTAACCAGACCGAAGAAAAATGTAACCTCTATTCAGGTTTTTTTTTTTTTTTTTTTTTTAGCGTGGTAAAATCATCAAATGAGTCCTGAAATAATAAAAAAATCAAAGCCACCGACTTCCGAAAGAAAGGTTATTTTAAACTTTTTTATATTTGTTTTTGAAGTCGGTACTTTTTTTTAAAAAGGTTTTTTATTATTCATTGAGTATTGCCACCGACTTCTGAAAGAAAGGTTGTTTTAAACTTTTTTGTATTTGTTTTTGAAGTCGGTACTTTTTTTAAAAAGTTTTTATTTTACCCTTTTTACTTTATTTATTAAATATTCAACCCAAATTCTTGTAAAATACAAAGTTTTCTTACATGATGTGCACTAATCTTGTAATCCGTCACAACGAAAAAAATCCATCTCTAAAACTACTGAACCGTTTTTGATGAAACTTGCAGTGTACCCTAAGTTGAACAATACCTAGTACAACAAAAAAAGAATCACTTAAATCGGACTTGCAGTTCCGGAGATATGCGTGCACAAACATAAAAACATACATACATACACTTATGAAATTTGTTCAGACGCTGATATAGACTAATACTCGTATATACGAAAACTGGGCAGTTCTGATAATATTACATACATACGGGTCGAATTGATAACCTCCTTTTTTTTGAAGTCGGAATAAATGATAACATTTATATCAGTCTTAGCTGTTTTTTTTAAATGTTAAAAGAAGTTTTGGTTTATCCTAAATCCCAAATAAGTATGAACCTGAACTAGATTGGAATTTTGTTGACGGTCGCGCTTTATTGCGACTAAAAGGTTTATTTAATTTGTTTGGTTACTACTTTCACTTTCATGTTATGTGTATGAATTTTCTCATCGTAGGTAATTTTCTCACATTCGGAGACATTTTCTCTCATTAGAAGTTCCTATACAGGGTGAATTTTTCAAGTGGGCGTGGTTGGCTATTTTCGACTCTATGAGGAATATCGAAAAACGTTGAAAGGAGTCTCGAGGCCGATTTTGACGAAAACTAAAACTGCATCATTGGATTTTAGAAAAGTCTATCATCCTGGCCAGGAATCGAACCCGCTAATTTTGGAAAAAAATCACACCCTGTATTATTACACCATTCGATAGTGTTGCTAATAAGGATCAAATTCTGGGAAGTAATCATGTACGGCAAACTTAAGGAAAACGTATAATTACAAAAAAACTGATCAACCATCAAGGCAATATGGGTATTTGAAACATAAATAACCATTTCTTCTTTAAAATAACAATGTTAGTTTTAGTTCAACTCCATTATTTCGTATTGCTAATTACAGCGGGATTGTTGAGATGTCAAATCCAGTGAAACATTGGAAATTAAAATTTTGTTTGTTTCGAATAAATTATGGCTCAGTAGAAGTAAAGTAACATGGAAAAATAGCAATTTCATAAAAATCTGCTATTTCCTTAAGTTTGCCGTATATGATTACTTCCCAGAATTTGATCCTTATTAGCAACACTATTGAATGGTGTAATAATACAGGGTGCGATTTTTTTTTCCAAAATCAGCGGGTTCGATTCCTGGCTAGGATGATTGATTTTTCTAAAATCCAATGATGCAGTTTTAGTTTTCGTCAAAATCGGCCTCGAGACTCCTTTCAACGTTTTTAGATATTCCTCATAGTTTCGAAAATAGCCATCCACGCCCACTTGAAAAATTCACCCTGTATATCCCAATCAGATTAGATTAGAGGTAGGTAGGAGATGAATTAATTTATGTTAAAAATCTCTTAGTCTCTTTTGAACCAGGAAGTAATTGTTTTTATAAAAACCGCAGGAAATACGTTGGAATAAAACACTGTACTTATAACTGGCCAACTAGGTATTTTTCCGGTAGACTGCTAGAAAACAGGTTTGATTGGTTTTGTTATGAATATCCCAATTATTAGTGTCAACTCTACCATGTTAAATATCTGTTTACATACCGAATAGGAAAAAACTGAATCCAAATTTCATATTAACACGAACAATAAGTTAGTCGCGCACGTGTGGGTAGGAACCAAAATTCGCCGGTCTTCTTCAAAAAATGTTTTAAAATATATGCACTACACCGAACAACCGTTATTAGTTCCACAAAGTTTTGGCGCGTGTGTTACTTCGCACATTGAAATGTACTCTGCCAAGATTTAACTAAAATGAACTTATCATACACTTCAATGATACAGCTCAATGTTTTTAAATGCAAAAAGTAGGGTTAAGTACTGTTGTTATTAAACCGGTGTACAAATTGCTTTGTGGCTCTAAGCCCGATGTCCACTGCTTTGATTAGGTGAAAGGAGACGTTTTTTTTATCTTTGGTGCTCCAATATTAGAATTGACCTTGATTACACTGGGTTCGCCATAGAATGGTCAATTATAAGTAAGTAAGGAAAATCAGAAATAAATAAGTAATCATGTTTATAAATATAAAACTGTTAAGGCGATTGCGAGATAGCATTGTAGACGGTGCCAATTTTCTTAAATTGCGCCTTAAAGGATAAAGACTAGTTTCAAATGCTCGCGGAACCTTTCAGCAAGGAGGTCAGTTTATGCTTGGAGGAAAAACCGCCTTTGAATAGAAAACTAGTTCACTTATCTATGACTAGGCTTATAATATCATAACAAAACCTGTTTGTTTTCATATCTATCGTGGCAATGGCAGTAGCTTACAAGCTTCATCATCATAATAACTAGGTATGTTTTATTTAGAACACATGTTATAATATAATGGGCCCTCGTGGTGGATACTGGTCCACTCCATGGAAATATAAATACTTCTTTCTGATATATGGTGGTAAAGAATATTAAGGAATGCACATCTTCAAGATGGATATATCGTAGCGTAGCAGGTTCACTGCACTTGTACATACACACGAGCCAGACATTGCGTCTAAAGGGCTTCACGATGTAAATTATAGCACGATACATCTTATTACATCTTTCCATAGAAATCGTCAGGAGACCACACACGGTCCCTATAATGTATGTCTATGTATCTTCGAATCTCTTTATATGGAAAGATGTAATGAGATGTATCGTGCTATAATGTACATCTTTACATTGTAGCTGCTGTGTGTGAAGCCCTTAATGCGACTCACTTGTTAGCACGACTAGACTGCAGCAAAGACAATGTTATTTTCTCCACGAGAGTACCATCGCGTCGAGGTAACTCGTGGTAGGATTGGTGGTAGGCTAAGCAGTTTCCTTAATTTCTCCGCAGTCATTGACGCAATACGGCTGCCGATACGCATAGATTGTGGCCAAGCTGTTATGTGAACTTCTACTACTTACCCTCAGATCAAAGAAATAGGCAGATAGAACGCTCAGAACACGCGAGTGTCTCCACAAAAGTGAATACAAAATCAAATAGAATTACAATCCATAATGTTTTCTTTGTTTTTGAGAACTACTTTTACGATGGCTAAAGACACGAGACGGCATATTTTGGCAAAAAACAACAACGACGCGCAGCTTGGTACTGTCGCGACTTTGGATTCAATTTTGATTTTGTGTTAACTTTGGTGGACCCACTCGCGTATTCTGAGCACTATAACTGTCTATTTCTTTGATCTGAGTACTTACCTAAACAGATTTTTTATCTTCACAAACAAACAAAGAGCGACTTAGTAACACCAGAAACACAAAAACTATAACATGTAGCACTGACATCGATCGATTTCGTGTTTAGTTCACCTCAGTGCTAAATGCAATCGGCAAATGCAAGGGCATAATGATTACTTGTCTGATGTTCTGCATTATTTATTTGTTCGTGTAAACAAATATTGTTAATAAATTATCATGTTGAACTCGATCGATTTTTCTGGTTATTGTAGTTCTTTGTCTGCATTTGTGGCATTGTGTGTTGTAGTACAACAACATTTCAGTTGTAAGGGACAGTTAAACGATGAACAACAATATCATTTTTGTAACAGGTTGGTTGGTATTTGGGTTCATCATCATCATTATCATCATCAGCCGGAGGACGTCCACTGCTGAACATAGGCCTCCCCCTTAATATCGAATTATTGGTATTTGGGTTGATTCCTTGAAATTAATAATTACTGTCAGACAACCTAATTAGGCATTTTTATGAAACATTTTCCACGCTTTTATTTTGAAATTGACTGGGTAGCTTTAAAGTATAAACTGTGTTTTTAATCCGCCGTATCTCTAAGTCCTATGGGACATTCTTGGATTTTTGCTATGTTCAACGGATGACAAATTGACAATCTCCCATGACTAACATGGCTTCCAATCCAATTTACGCCAGAACTAATCTATAACTTTTTTCCTATAAGTTTGCCTAAGAACTAATTTTAGGCGCGATTGGTCCAATTCACCTTATTCGCGATTGGTCCAATTCGCAGTTGGTCCAATGTGACCTAGGTAGGTATGATCGGATGCAGGTGTGATTTTAGGGTTCAAATCTCTGTCGAAATCTTTTACAACAAAAGAAATGATATTCAGGTACTTACTTTAAAAAAAAACTCATTCGTTATAAAAGTGTGTGAGCGACAGAGTTTTTCTTCTCATTATATAAATGACTAAACAAAATCCGTTATGCTTTTTTATCCAGGATACCCCGACCCCCGCAATAAAATATTAGCAACGGCCAGAAAACTTTCAACTTTATGTTAAAACCATGAAGTTGAAAATCCAGTGCTGTAGTTTTAAAACTGCGTCAGCGCCGCGTCCATATAGACAAGCACTGATCCTCTTCGCCTGTAGTTTATGATGACGTTGTTCACCCACTAGCTTGAAAACTTCGTGGCCTTTTGAACAAGAATAGAAGGTATAAACTGTCACTAATAAAATTAGGGATAAAAGAATCCCAACATTATGTAAAATCGAACCAATCGACAATTTGGGCATTTTTTTTGTTTACTCACAAAAGTTCTTTACACAAAAACTATTTTTTTTTGTCTACCCGCAAAAACCTTTCATAATGACTTCAATGATGTTGTGTCAACTTGATTCAGTTTATTTTTAATAGTGGTACACAGAACAGTAAAAATGAGAGTCATCGTTGTGGCTCATCAAAAGAGGTAGGTATGTCCAAATAAGACGATTGTTTGATTAGATACTTGTAAAGGTTTGCGTCCACAGGTCAGCATCGCACGTATCGTACGTAACGGATTTTAGTTTACCTTGTATGAAAACTCAAACAATTAACTGCGTCCACTGATCCGCATCGTACGGGCGGCTCATCGGCAATGCCTTAATGCGATGCGTACCGATGACGTCATACGGAATGCCGATTAGTGGAAGCGATGAAGGTGGCATCGGCAATCCGATTGCTGATACTCGCGTCGGCAATCCGATCGCTGCCGACACAGAAATCCGTTTGATGCGATACATCTGATACGATGCGGACCTATGGACGCTTACCATAAGACGATTGTTTGATTACTTATAACAATGAAGAATCATTCGAATCTTTTGGACGAAAATTATCACATCAGCGTTTCACTAATTGGTGGTTTGACCTGGCGTGACCTGGCTATAACACGTTATGAAATCACTGAAAGTTTAAATGATTTGGAGCCCTTCATAGGTATGTTCCCTTTACGTCGAGTCCCGTTACGTCGAGTCGAAAACCTTGCCTCGCTTCTATAAGCCTCGTCCCTCGTCCCGTTTCTATTCCCTTTATGTCGAGTTAATTTTAGCATTTTTTAGAAGTACAGTCACGTCCAATGAAATGTAGATATATGTTACGGTTAAAGCCCGAAGTGCGGTTGTCGAACCTTGGGACTTGCTGGCACCCCGACTCGGACAATTTAGGTTAGAAGAGGATGGCGGGGTCTTTTTTTAAACCACGCAGAAGTAGGAGCCCCGCGTATCGGGGGCTCGGGGCTCCGTCGACTTGCTCCTGTGATCCTGTGATATACGAAAAAAGTAATAGAACAATATACTAAAACAATGTTTTGATGCCATTGGCTTTTAATTTACATCCCTGACTGTACTTCTTCAACACTTTGGAGAACAATAGACTTCCAGACTCGACGTAACGGGACTCGACGTAACGGGACTCGACGTAAAGGGAATATATCCCTTCATACATAGGTAGGTATATCTTGCTGTTTTTGTTGCATATTGTTACTAACATATAATGACCATAGGCGTAACCAAAAAAACTTTCGGACCTACTTTTACAAACAAAGGTTTGGACTTGGAGAGTGCGTGTGCGCCGAAATGGCCTTTCATGCAAAGTTTCAAGTCCTTTTTCGAAATGTCTGAACCGTTTTAGACCTATGAATCCTTATCTGACTTATCTGACTGGCCTGTTGGTCTAGTGGTTAGTGACCCTGACTGCTATGCCGGAGGTCGTGGGTTCGATTCCCACGCAGGACAAATGTTTGTGTGATGAGCACGATCATTTGTTCTGTGTCTGGGTGTAATTTATCTATAATATGTATGTATTTAGAAATATATAAGTATGTTTATCAGTCGTCTAGTACCCATAACACAAGCTCTGCTTAGCTTGGGACTAGATGGCGTTGTGTGATAGTTGTGGAATATATTATATTATATTATATTATCATACGTATTGAAGTTTCATGAAATCATTTTGTTGCTACAGCTACATTAGTCGGTTTTTTTTTCTATAGAACAGCGTATCGAATTTTTCAAAATAAGGTCTTGATAGTTTGCATATTTACGCTGTTGTTGCCACTCAAGATTAATATAAAGATTTTTTTAATATCTGGTTATAATTTTTGGTTCAAAATTGCCTCTCACTAGGAATTTCTCCTGTATCGTGGGTGCGATACAAACTTATAAACACACATAAACAAACAGCCAGACCTGCAATAACTACTCGTAGGTCATACAAATATTTATTGTCCTCATGTGGTGATCGAACCCACGACATGCTACGCAGCAGTCTGTCGCTCAGCCACTGCGCAAGCCGTACCACTGTGCAGTGCAATGTCTCCACATCTCAGAAAGCGGTTGCCGACGTTGCCGTGCTATTTTTTTCTAATAAATTAATTGCAGCAACACCGAGTGTTGAAGCTACAGTTTGGTATTCACTAAGCACTTACAGCGACATGTCGCGATACTATCTCAATTGTCTGTCTCGACGTAATTTACGTCTTAGGAACGGAGAGATCTCTCTATGATCCGGTATCGCCGTCCCAAAGAATATCTACAACCCCCATGGGTGTGCACTTTTAAATATAACTCCTACGTCAATGGTCTACTCTAAGGACAAGAAGATTGGTTACCAAAAATTAAAACAAAAATCGTCTAGATCAGGGCTATTTATGCTTACGTTAACGGTAGTCTTCTACCAATAAAGTCCTCTGACGTGCCCTGGACAATCAGCCACGTGCCTTTTGATGCGGCTCTTATTGTGTCTCACCAAATTGCATTAAAAAACATGTAGTACCTACTCCTCCTACTACCAAGTGGTGGCGCGGACTCTAACTTTCTTAATCATATCTCTACGTCATGGGATGTCCAGAGATAATACGTGTGAGAAGACGGATGCTACATTGATGCGGTTAGTAGCAATTACTAGCCTGCGTTTTAGGTTGGAGCTAGAGGGGAGTCTAAAGTAGATAGTTGATTGATCGGTCACTACGAGGCCACTACGGTACAAATACTGACTTCATACTCGATGATGACGGACAGAGTGAGTATGAAGAAATAATATACTAAAAATATTTAGCTAGTTGACTTTTACATTCTTTGAAACATCTAAACTCAGTTTCGGTGGTGTGATGTAAACCAGTTTTTTAAATGGCCTGCTTCAAATTCAAGGAAATGATATTTGCAAGGCTCGTCTTATGACAAGCATTCCAGTTTATAAATTAAATAATAAATATAACGAAATAAAATTGGTCTTAGGACAGAACCTTGTGGAACGCCATATGAACTCGTGGAAAAGGTCTATTGGATTGGCATGTTTGTTAGATATTCATGCTCTGATGTGAAGGGTGTTCTGTTTTGCAACTTAAGCAACTTTTTTTGTAAATATTTAACAAGGAAAAAGATAACCTAAACCAGTATTTTGAAACAAAAAGTTCCAAAATTTATTGAAAATATTGTATAGTTGTATTTGATGGGAGAAGTTCAGAATTGAGTTCAGTATTTTACTTTTTTAGATAACTGTGATGATAATAATGCATAGGTACATCAGTGGCGTGATGAATAAAAAGTCCAATGGCTGTGATGATAAAATTATCATATTTTAAACCAAGTTACTTAATTATGCTAATAGCTGTTTCTAGAAAGGTTAATAAGTCTAGATTTGAGGTCTTGTGAAACTAATGTGAAATGGCTGTATTTCGTATTGAAACTTTGTTCAATGGAAAACAGATGGCACCGCATGGTGTGTTCATCATTGAACTGAGTATGAGTACCTTTGGCTTAACTTTAGTTTGCAATACAATATTTTTGCTTTGACCTTTACTATTTCAAGTAAAGTCTTCCCTGTAGATAACCTGTTTCCTGTATACCACTATGTTATCAACGATGTATCTTGTATGTCCAAGTATTTAAGTATACAGTGTGTTATAAGTATAACCAGTACAGCATGCCAAAACACTCCCACCCCACCCACCGCACGGCCGAACATGGCCGAACGAGAATCGATGTCACACGAAGCCAGTCCGCTTGCAGTCCCGCTGACGGCTCCCTTCCATACATAATAATCTTGCTTCGCTTTCGCCACGCTGCGACCCGACGCCAGTCAACAGTCCACGTTATCACTGTGCGGCTACGTAAACACTTCTATAGTGCATCAGTTTGACAAAACCAACCGTGTTTACCTGCTCAAAAACGCTTTAGCCGAGTTACAATGAGCAAATTAAGATCCGGAGTGAAATAGAGACGGGACGAGGCAAAGCTTCGACGTTTTATTTCGGAACGCCGGACTAAAGATACGAAACTGTATAATTACTGTGTTACATTTCCTGTGCGATGTTGGGGGAGAGTTTTGGTTAAAAAGTTGACATTAGACGTTTACTGGGACTTCTTGCGAATGTGTATTGAAACGTTTATCGCTATCCACGGGCGCACTGCTATGCGCCACGATTTGGTACATTTTATAAGACACACATCCTCTGATCACTACTGCGAAGGAAGAATTTAGTCACCCAAACAGGTAAGAACAGCAAATTGTTATTAGTTTTATGTAATATGCTAATTAGTGAGCTGTGCTCTTTCTAGAACTCGTCGGAGTGTTCAATGTTGTTGAGTTTACTCAACGCATTGATAAGACATGTGAATGTCAGCTTTAATTGTATGCCCATAACGCAGGTAGCGATAGCAATCACGATAGCAAAAAACCCATTTGAAGGAATGTCAATCAAAGTGCAGTAGCAACTGAACTGTTTTGCGAAAACTTTTCCATGCAAAAATTGGCATAAGTATTTATAATTGTCTTGAAGTGGAATCCAATTAAGTAACGATTAAGGATAATGGTTGTTTAATGAGTCTTTCAGACAACGTTAACCACATAGATTATGCTGATATAAACAAACAAACGGCCAGTTATAATGCAAGCCACAAACAAAGGAGAACCTATTAATATTCTTAACTCGTCAACCTTGTAAGTTCATGCTCTGCTTCACCTCTGAAGAAACGGTAACGTAAGCAGAAACATTGAATAAAGGACGACTGCTAAATAACAACACACAAAGAAGAGGTGCTATAGTCGCTGTTTAAACATCAGCCTTACTACAAAAACTTAAACATCTGTTGAACACTTGTCTAAAAAAGTGTGACTGCAAAACGGACCTTATTTCAACGTCATAATCTGACAGTTTTTAAACAAGTGTTCATTAGACGTTTAAAAGTTTTTGTGATAGCCACGGTCAGTATTCAACTTTTAATAAAACGAGTGGAGGAATGCCAAAACATGCACAATAATTATATTGTTTTTGTTGAACCTGTTGAACTTATTTATTAACAAGATGAATACAGTCATTAGAACACCATGGGAAAAGAAACAACACCTCATACTTTACTATTAGATTCAATTCGGGTACTTGTACACAAATCAGTAATCTGTCATGCTGGGAGTAGAATCCTACTTAATAATGAATGGCAAATCTTACAATGGGCTTGCCATGAGAAGAAAAAGAATACGATAGACAATTTACGCAATTAAAATTTTGCCGTGATTTTTTGGAAACTGCAAAACTCAGAAAGCCTCTTGAAACCACTCTGTATAATACACAAGAGTTAAGTTTTATACATGCAAAAGAATAAGGCGAAAACATCATTGAAGGGGTTTCACGTTCGACACGAAGTATACAAAATTATCTTTTTTGTGAAAAGCCTATTAATTGTACTCTAAAAAGATATAAACAGGCCCAAATCAGAAACACTTCTATTTTTGTTTGATTCTGTTTACCTATATTCTTCCGCCTCCATTATTGCTTCCCCAAGTAAAGTAACACACAGTATGTGGTCGTTAGTAAGGACTGTAGGGCTATAATATTTTTCAATGACTTAAATACCAATCCTAAACCCCTGCTGAGAGGAACGTAACAGAGATGAGCATAAAATATGTCATCTTACCTGCCTACTTGTTGTCTGACTGGCTTGTTGGACTAGCCGTCGCGTCGGTCGTTATAAACGCATCTGCTGATCGTGTCGTCCTGGGTTGCGATTCTCAGGTTAAGCAAAGAGTTATTACATTTTTCCGTTACAAATTTTTCAGTAGCTGCCACAGATATAGACAATCTCGATTGCCCGATTGATGGTAATAAAATAAGCTTACCCTTTAAATATGGGCTAAATATTTTTGGAGAAATTTGAAAATGAAACGATAATGGTATCTATTTATGGTATTTTTGCAAGTTTTCTCAAATTAACGATTTAACACGTGTCGTCTTAGTACAAACAAGATTAGGCCGGTGTTTCATACCTGACTACTCTGAAAAGAAACGGCCGAAGCAAACTCAGAGGTCACTGTCTCTTTTAAAGTCCAGACATTTTATTGGTCGAGTCATACGAGGTCATTACGAGAGTCATGCAGGTTAGTGTCTGAGGTAGTCTTTTGAAGAAAGAACCACACAGGTTTGAGAGGACCTGACCAGTGTCCAGTCATTGCAAGCAATTGTCAATTATCATGTAGCTCAACTCATAACTCAAGGAGCTCAACGATATGACGAACAACTAAAAAAGACATTTGGGTAGGCCGTTGGTTACTTATATCTGTCATTTCCGAAGAATAAGATAGACAGTGATAGACCAGTACCCTTAGAACGAATTTTCACTCTTTTACTTTACAGTATTTACAGCATTTCTTGAGGTTTCTTGTATGATAAAATAGAACAGCGCCTCTGGTGCGCGAAGAAGGAACTAATTTTTTCCTTGAAAATTGTCAATTTGAAATTGTCAAAGTTCCAGTTTACTTTACGTCTCAAATACTGAAAATTCATGCTAAGGGTACTGATGTTTTGTTATATTTGTAAACAGACAAGAAAAATTCAGGTCAAAATGGTTCGGCTCGGCTATAAAGTTGAGCAATAGACGAGAAATAGTTTAAACGCGTTGGCATGCTTTACTATAGAGGTCTTTAGAGGTGTTCGAGTATTACGCACGGTTTCCCCTACAGATGACCGAGATCGGTAAAATTGATGAAAAACAAAAGAGAATAGAGGAAAATCAAAATGTATTTGTCTGCAGAAAATGTTCATGTAATATTTGGAACTATTTGGTTCAGTAATCTCGAAATATACATCACAAAACAGCAATAAAAAGTTTATACAAACGGTCAATATTTATTTAAGAGAATTTAGAAAATACAAAAAGGGAAAACATTTTACTGCAACCGGGTAATTTGGAGCAATGCATCATTTCATTGATGGGCTTGATGACAATAGGGAAAACTAATATATGTTTGGTTATATTTTACCTTCCATATTATTGTGCGTACGTGACATTTTCACGTAAAAAGTTAGTTAAAACTGCGGTTTTCATGATGACAAAATCGCAATAGCCATAATAATGTAAATTCCAATTTTTCGCTTAATGATATCATTTTCTAATGACGCAGGGTTTCACATGAAGGCTTTCCTGCACCTATAATGCTAACTCACCAATGTCTAGCTGTTCGCATTACCATACGACATTGCTGTTATAAAATATCTCATATGACAGTATTGTATGTCACTATACTTGTTACGCAATTATTTCCGGTATTATTATAAAGACCAGAAGGTTTTGCGTCCAAAAGGATCCATCTCAGGCGTTTGAATGAGTAAAGCATCTAAGTATAGTTGCTCTAAAATTTGTTTTGGCAGTCGATCGATATAAAAACAAGTAAATACTACGAAAACTGATGAATTTAGGCCGCTTTACCTTAACCTACATACATTTTTTTTTTTTTTTTTTTTTAGCGTGGTAAAATCATCAAATGAGTCCTCCAACCCCGGGCAGGGCGGGAGGGACTGTCAGACTTCTACTGACTAAAATCCACGGTGTCCTTCATAGCCTGTTACGTTCCGGGGTTACGGTAAGGGAATAATCCCGCTACCCCGGCAGGCTTTGGCCCTCTGAGAGGGGGGCCCCGTCATTATGCTGACGCTCTTTGAGGCGCGCGTGGGACACAACGCGCCGTCGACCCGGGAGCTAACCTACATACATAATAAAAATAATTAGAAGAAACTGACAGAGACAAATATTTAGACAACAGAAAACATGATAAAGCTTCTGGAGTTTTGGCATTTGCCTGTAAATTCCTTTCTCCAAAACGTTTGCTTAACATTTAAACATTCAGCACTTGTTTGGTTAGGTGTTAAAAATTCAAGATCCTTACGAATTGACGTAAGTGGAGAAACGAGTTGCTTCGTACATGAGGCATACATAACAACGTATATTTTAGATAACTATTATGTGGATAGCATACGTTTCAATGTTGAATGTTACGAAGATTTTGAAAACAGTTACAATCTGTCATCAAAAATCTTTGTAAAGGCACTTAAAGCTGGAGTCAGAAAAAAAAAGAGCTAGTATCAAAAACAACCTCTTGGAAATTAAAAGCAATAGTTTTTTCAGTCCTTTAAAATGATTTTGCCCACAACGAGATGGAAAATTAGCGCTAGCCAATTATCATGATGTCAATAACTAACTAGGCAAAGTAATAGTTGACACATGTTTTATTAAAGTTAGCACATAATTAATCCTACGTTTACTTGATAAATAATATAATGAGGCGTGTGGAAGCTATTAAAAAGCGGATACACATATAGAAGTGGAAAACATTGACAGAGATGAGAGAAAGCACTATGTCAACAGTAAACATAACATGAAGATAACAATACTATAAATGGCGGAAATTTTATTCAAGAGTTAATGAAATAGTTTCTGTTATTTCATCATAGTCATCACAAACTTATCTCATAAATATTCTATCGCATGATTTGTTAGTAAACCTGTTTGTGTTTGGTAATAAAGACACAAAAACACTTCTAAAAGCAGAAATTGTTGAACTAGTGTTTTTGGTCTTCCAATGTAGCTTTTTACCCGACTGCGCGAAGCAAAGGAGGGTCATCTGTTTATTTGATCTGACTGAAACCAAAATAGTGAATATCTGGATTATGTTTGAGACATCATTAAACAACCATTTAAAACCACTACAAACTGAAGCTTAATAATGATACCGCGTGAATATTAATAACTACCTATCAATTGAAACAAGTTGTAGGTTTTTATGATTGAATGGGTTGTGTAATCGAAAACTTGGTACATACAACCGCGCCCACTTCGTATATTGTTTTAAGCTTAAATGACACTTTTCTGAAAATGTTCCAAAACCTGTATCACTTCTAAAACTGTCGTCTTACTGACCCCATTTTCTTTCTGTTCCAGATCGCTATTGATGGCGTTACTCAGCATCCAGGGCGATTGGTACTTGTATTTTTGGTTAATATACTGCAAAATCTATTCAGCTATTATATGGTTGTTCAGCAATCATTGCCGCGGAGCTGATAAGGTTCGCTCAGTGATAACAAGTGGAGTTAGCGGCCAGTCGCCTGCAGGCCTTCACAGAGTTCGGACGCGTCGCCGAAGAGCTCCTCAGCAGCATCGCGTTAAACATATCGTTGCTTTAGCAAGGAGACCGTCTTTGAGAAGAATCGTGATGGCACCAGGAGCTAGCACAGCCCACACCATGATGGAGGACAAAGAGAAGATCCTTCACGGAGCTTTGGCAACTGGTGAGTTCATTGTTTTTTTTTGGTTACGTGTACAACCGCTTTTGTAAGGATTCTTTTGTTTTATATTCACGATTTCTGGCGCCGTCATGTCAACTAGGTGGTCAACTGACTTATTGTTCGGTCACGTTGTTGTTCAAAAGTGTTTACCAATGTTTTCTAAACCCATGGACACACCTCCAAACGAATCCGCCGCGCCGGCGAGAGTTTGTGAACTTGGTGCATTGTTATTGACATACATTTGGGTAAAATTCTTGATTTTATCTCCGTTATTGTATGTAGTTGTTTGAGTAATCTTGTTAGGATAAGTTGCTTAATTGCAAAAATTTATAATTATATTAAGGCCATTCAAACTTGCTGTTCGTAAAATGCTAAGTATTATCATTTGCACTGCCCTTTTAATTTTCTGTGTCGCCAACAATAATGCAAGCCAATTATTAATCAGAATGTGCAGAAATAAATTGATATGAATGTATAAAAATAGAAGTTTTATAAGTAGTTTTTATTCAGTCTGAATGAATCGATTAGTCTTGTCTAGGAACCGTTCTTTGATTGCTTCCTACTTGTCATCGGGGAGGTCAATGGCAAGAATGGATTGCAAAAAACCAATCACTGTTTATGATATTGATATTTTGTATAACACAAACAAAAACCTGAATACTAGGTCCCTGAACGAGCCTCCAAGCGTATAAATAACAATCAAAAGTACTAAAAGCGGTTGTTTTGATTCTTCCGCCGCATCTTTATTCAGCAGCCTTTAAATAGCAATATAATGAATCCTTAAAGTAAATTCTTAATTACTTCAAGCGTGAAATTAAAGTTGTTGTTTCGTTTCAGGTTTCTGTTTTGCTTGATTTTGTGAAAGTCTGAAATTAGTTTTCAAGTAGGACGATCCGTAGACCGATGTTTAATCTAAATGATTACCTACTTAAATAACATTCGTGGGACAAAAGTCTAGAAACAATAGAAGAACCTATAATTAATGTGCATTATTCGTAAATATTAAAAAAAAAATGCATTCATGCTGTACGGTCACAGGTACGGTCCATGCATTGTTTTGTTTAGAACTCATAACGAGTCCCGTAAACAGCATTGTTTGACATGTTACCTCATTACCTGCCAGTACTCTAACTTAACCAAACCATTGTTAACATCGTGACGTCAAGTAATTAAGGCCTTCTTTCTTACTCATTTCTTAGACTACCTTCATGAGATCACGGCAGTTGCCCGAAGAACTGCAGATATTGATGGCAAAGCGCCAGCAACATACAGTCTGGTCTGTCAAATTTTCAGAGAAACCATTGGACAGCTATATTTATCATTTCACGTTTATTCTACGTGATGACGCCAAGTTGGATATATATATTAGTTTGCCATAAACACTATACATGCAACCTGACATCAATCGATAGTTCCATTACACCACTCAACGATGGCAGACATTATCAGTGGGTATCTATCTCTCACTTTATCTTTTTTATTATCTCTGAACATCATTCATTTGGCAATTAAGAGATTTTCATTCGTAACATCAATCGTTCGGCACTTTTCATCTATTGACAGTGGAAATTAATGTGGCATGTTCATGTTTACCTTGATCGATTTCCTCTTCTGAATGGAAGAAGTGAAGCTCATTTATTTGAGAAGATGTCATGTAACAATCAGTTGTAAATTACTTTAGTAAACACTGGGAAATCAGTCATTCACGACCACGACCATTGATTTTCTCATTATGCCGAAGGAGCAATAGCCGAAGCTCTAGATGAGTTGATGATTCATTACTTGTAGTATGGTGAACTACTATTCTAGATATTGTTACAATGATGTCAGTTACAAGACATGACCCCGTTGGCGCAAACGCAAATCCATCAGCCAAACGTCTAATGATGCCTCTTCAAGAACCAGATCACTCATCGGCATCAGACATTTTCTTAGCTTCAGGATTTTCGCTTGCTCCACTAAAATTTCTGAGAAGCGTCTCGGATGTGTGTCGGTTATAAAAAGGCCATGAAATGTTTAATTTGTCGCGTGGTGCAGTTCACCGGTCAATTGCCTCCGGCCATCGCTTCGTTGCCAGAGCACACGCAAGAAAGAAAAGCATTGAACTTTGCACTTTACTAAGAATAACTTTTCACACTTAATAATATTTGATCATGAAATCTGCATTGAGATCGTTTGGTATACCGACCGTCCTACTTATTATTTGAAATTTCGTTGATGTCCAATCATAAGACTCAATAAAGAAAATGAATCGGGATTTGGATTGAGATGAATCTCTGTCTTTTGTTCTGTAGCAGAAATACGATGTTAGCTTGAGCAAGTTTAAAAGGCTAATATTTTTTCGATTATTTCAAACTGATTTACGTTCATTTAACGATGTCATGCGTGAATATTTTTGTTTACTATTGTTACTAATGAGAATGACTTAGAGGAATCACCTTTTGATATAAGATCACGCATGACTTGATACTGTAACGATGGTATCGTGACACGTGTAGGTAATGTGATGGATGTATTCAAAGACCTATATTCATATTATATATGACGATCATATCGACGGCAAATGACGAGAAATTAAAACAATATTACAAATCGTGGCTCTCCGACCTTTCCAAGATGCCCGGTTGTTCTTATCAAATAAAACATGGGACATAAAAATTGTGAAGAAAATATACATTGTTAAAAATTACGTATTTCTTAATCAATGTAGGCATCTCAATGATAGGCCGCAGAATTTATTTTTAAAACATTATTTTTGAAGTGAAAACTTCTTTAGCGGCGTTGTACACTTTTTCTGTAATGGGTAAAAAATTTAAAACTCGCGTCAGGGTCACGTGACCAAAACTCGCGTCAGGGTCACGTGACCCTGATCGAAAATGAGTAAGACGTCATTCAAATTAAAAATAAAACATAGTAACAAAAAAGTTTTCACTTCTACCGGCACTCCTGGAGTGCAACCTTTTTTTTTTGAAGTGAAAACTTCTTTAGCGGCGTTGTACACTTTTTCTGTAATGGGTAAAAAATTTAAAACTCGCGTCAGGGTCACGTGACCAAAACTCGCGTCAGGGTCACGTGACCCTGATCGAAAATGAGTAAGACGTCATTCAAATTAAAAATAAAACATAGTAACAAAAAAGTTTTCACTTCTACCGGCACTCCTGGAGTGCAACCTTTTTTTTTTCTTTAATGACACTTGACATCAGAGTAAAAACATCATTGCCACATTGACGTGCCTGTTAAAAAAAACAGCTAATCGCGCCATTTTGTGACGTCAAAGCCGCGCCTCCGATTAGAACCGTTGCTTTGGAAACAAATATTTAATGGCAGTACCTATTGGCAATAAAAAATATCAAAATAAATATTTTGGTTACAATGACGTAAGAAATAATAATTTCCGCACAAGCAATTTTATCGATAAAGCTAGTTTGGCATGAAAATTACTTTAAATGCTGAAGATTTTCCTGATAAAAATGTAGGTACATACAAATTATTACTTTAGTTACCTTATAATGATGGATAATACTTGCAAGCAATAAATATTTTGCTTACTTTTTTGATGACATAATGATTTTATAAACCAGAGATAAGCAGTTTTCTTCTTTTAGAAGGGTGTCTAAGAAACTAAATAAAGTTCATCAACAATTTTGATAACAAGCAATGTTAGATGTAAAAGATAAAGTGTATGTTTTATCTGCCCCCTGCAAATCAATCAGTGGCCTGTTGCTATGTTCTTTATCAAATGATCCGACTAGGTATGTTTACAAACCGTAGAACAAAGACTTTTACGAAATCATTATGAATACGTTTAACTTTACCAAGATAAAGTTGTTTTACATTCAACACATTTTATTATCATATCTTCATATGAAAATAAAAGGTGGCGCAATTAAAACTTTTTGAAGTGAAAACTTCTTTAGCGGCGTTGTACACTTTTTCTGTAATGGGTAAAAAATTTAAAACTCGCGTCAGGGTCACGTGACCAAAACTCGCGTCAGGGTCACGTGACCCTGATCGAAAATGAGTAAGACGTCATTCAAATTAAAAATAAAACATAGTAACAAAAAAGTTTTCACTTCTACCGGCACTCCTGGAGTGCAACCTTTTTTTATTTTTAGTATGCACCGGTATAAAATAAACATTGCTTACTACATAATGAATTATTTTATTATTATTAAAAACTATACTTTTGTTTCAGCAAAATAGTTTTTAGTGGTGTTGTCATCGATTAATAAACATTATATCGATTAATATTTTCTTAATCTGATTATTGGACAATCATTGCTCAAGACTTCAAGAGCGATGTTTTGAGGGCATGATGATTAAAGTATGCCTACTATGCGTAGATACTCGTATAACTATGTTACGAAACAGACAAATCCATTGAATGGTGGGCGTGGGCCAGATATTCTGGGTAGCAACACTAGACGACACTAGTACTCAGATACTACAACAGATGACGACATTATTTTATAACGATCACATTGAAGGCTCGTTCGTTATTCGTCTGTCTAGGTATTTGACAGTTGACCAGAGTCAAAGATTTTAATTTCTAGTAGGTAACAACTTAACATAAACAAGATTAGTTTTTGAATTTTATTTGCAATTAAATTAAATGCAGTTTAATCATAAATCTTAATATGCAGATGTTTTGCAATACAAACGTACTTATTTTTTGAAGTGAAAACTTCTTTAGCGGCGTTGTACACTTTTTCTGTAATGGGTAAAAAATTTAAAACTCGCGTCAGGGTCACGTGACCAAAACTCGCGTCAGGGTCACGTGACCCTGATCGAAAATGAGTAAGACGTCATTCAAATTAAAAATAAAACATAGTAACAAAAAAGTTTTCACTTCTACCGGCACTCCTGGAGTGCAACCTTTTTTTTAACAATAACGAAGAGTTTGAAATAAAAATTTAAACAACGCGTGCGTGCGAGCGAGCATACTACTTATCGTTTTACTTTGTTCTTTTTTTTAATGACTAATAAAACTAAATAACACACAAAAAGCAAATAAATAAAAAACATTTTTTTGAAGTGAAAACTTCTTTAGCGGCGTTGTACACTTTTTCTGTAATGGGTAAAAAATTTAAAACTCGCGTCAGGGTCACGTGACCAAAACTCGCGTCAGGGTCACGTGACCCTGATCGAAAATGAGTAAGACGTCATTCAAATTAAAAATAAAACATAGTAACAAAAAAGTTTTCACTTCTACCGGCACTCCTGGAGTGCAACCTTTTTTTTTATTATTGATTTTGCTACACTTTCGGACCATTCATACTCTACGAAAGAAAGAACTAATATTTAATTGTATGTCAGTTGTTTTCCACTCGTTACACTTGGCTATAAAGATGACAATTACAATAAATACTCGTAGCTTATAAATCATTTGTTGCTCTTTATTTGCAAAGAGTCCTTGTTATCATATTCATGTAGGTATAGTAGTTTTCTTATACAGTTCAAACAAGCCAGAATTGGCATAGATATTTGATCTATCTTCCAATCAATTAAGGGAAGTGTATATTTATCTTTTTCCCAAAAATCTAACCTTAACACTTTCACTGTCCGCGCAGCAGACACAATAGATAAACAATGGTCGTGAGTCACATGTGATTCATCGGACAGGGAAGTGGTTAAGGGGGTGAAATCCGGAATATCAGTTTCTATGAAATACATTCGTGGTCATTTGCCGGGAAAATTAACAACTGTTTCTAAGAGATCTTCGCCATAATCAGCTCGGTTTTATTTGAAAATTACTATATCTCTCTGGTAAAAGCAATAAGAACAACAGGCATTTAAGTACTTACATCATACAATTTGTTTTGTTGTAATGAGAAATCTTTCATCTAAATTGTTATTTTCAATCTAATCTAAGACCCTTCAGTACTAAGAAGCAACGTCATAAGATGACTTGACCCGATGACTTCAAATCAACAGGAATTTATAGCTTCACGCATAAAATGCATGCGACACACGTCACACATTCAACGTGTTGTGTTATTACAATATTCACTTTATTGCGTACCTTATTTATGACTACAACAATTAACATACAGTGTAGTTATAATATAAACAAAGATCTTTTAATAAAAAATAAAGTTAAAAGCATCCATAGACTTAAATATGTATAGCTGAGCCTATTTATGGACCTATTACCACAAACTGTTGCTGTGAAAAAGTACCTGATGAAAAAACTACGCGCAACTACTAAGCCTTGCCCAAGGAACCGTCCCAATACCTGTATTTTAAATTTAAAACAATAAAATCTAGTTCGAGATATATGATTTTAACTATTTGATTTTGGTACGCGAGGTAGAAGTTATTTTCTCATGGACACCTCATGATTTAACTAAAGAAGCCTAACGTTTGTTGGAAAGAAGCCATTACAATTTCCAATGGCAATTTATTTTCCGTCAGCCTCGTATTTCTGTTTAAATGTTACTAGCAAAATTAAAAATGTGACGGATTCATAGGAAATCTGGTCATCAACCGTTAACCAGGTCCTTATTTTAGGCCAACCTTTTACCTAGAAAGATGTATTACTTAGATTTTACCATTCAATCCATTGTTAGCAAATCCAGATTGCTATGGCAACTGTTAACAACAACACTTTTCAATAATTTAGCATTCTGTTAAATTCAAGCGACAAGGTTGAATCGAACCACTATAGGCAAATGTTTCATTAATTATTTTTCCTTCACTTTGCATGTTTCGCTGAATCAAATGTTTAATACAACTTTTTCCTTTATCTACACCAATTTGGAATTGAATGCAACAAATAGCATCGTCAACGTAAACGTTTAATACATTTCCAGCTGATAGTACCCAATCACTAACTCCATCTGTCACAGGATAGGTATATTGAAAGCTTTCTGGAATTTTACCGTGTTATATCCGTAATATTTTTTCGTAAATATGTATATCAACCACTATCTGTCGTCCATAATTTATCTTTGGAGTACTCATTCCCGTTTTATAACACGCATGTGACGGGCAACGTGACTTGTCGTATCTAGGAAAACTACGCTTGATAAACGTGTTACCTTTGCTTGTTATTAAACTATTTTTTTTCATCTATTTCATCAGCTTTATCTAGTACTAAGTCTTTTAGTTTGTACGTCATTAGTTCCACAATTTTTACGTTTTTGATGTCATTTTGTCCTGCCTGATCGTTAGCTACTTAAGCTTGTTCAACTCTTGTTAAATAGTCTTAATTAAATGTGACAGTTACACACACTATAGATTATTGTCACATAATATGATGTTTAATCACATTACAAAAAAATATTGACTAGAACAGTCTATATTTTTTTGTTTTCCCAAGATGGTGGGTATAATATTGCCTTGAGATCTTGGAATCATGGGGCTTGTTACCACTTGCTTGCTTTTGTTTTAATTGATTTGAGTCAACGAGGCTGATGAGGTCAAACCACGCTTTATCATTAACCAAGACAGTTCTCACGCTGCGACTTATCATCATAATGTCACATTGTAAACTTTATTAACTGTAAACAAAGTATGGAAACCGCAATATAACGCATTCGCCATGTGACTTTAATTTTATACATACACCATAAAATCCATAATAAAATAGTTTATATGGTTTACCTTTCCATTGTGTAAAGCATACTGAAGCATGGTTAACAATAGGTAACAAAGATAAAGATTACAGCTCTACATATATTTTCCATTCATTTACAAATCTGACATGGCTTAAAATGCAGACAGAGATTTATTTGCTAAGACTTAGAGTATTAACACAAAACTGGTTTCTAGACATAATAACAGACTTTGTACAAATAAAGCAAGCAAAAATTATATAACTAATCTGCTATCGTAAGCTAAACCAGTGTAAAGTAACTTGTCAAGCGAGAATCATTATGTAGATGTTCTTATTTAGCTTAACAAACAACATTTAATTTGATCGTCTTGAATTTGAGCCAAATTAAACTCGCAAGGATCATCTGATGTTTCGAGTCAAAGACCTTTAGGTATGCGAAGTTAAGGACCAGAAAAAACTGTTTTTAAAATTTTATCGTGTCAATCCGAAGGCTGTCGAAAGGTGTATTTCCTGTTTCTCAAAAGTTGTCTTGACCAAATAGGAAAATGTCAAGCTAATTAAGGGTGAAATATTTGAACTGTCGAATGACAAAAATGCGAAAATTTAAAGACAAGCTAGTGAGCAGCCAGACAGTTTTTTTAAAGGGACATTGACTGCGCCAATTTACGTGTAGGAAACTCTGATGGTTATTTAAAAAGTAATAGATACGAGACACACCTCCATTTGAATCGTTCATCTAAATATATCGTCGGTCCACGCGTCGTCGTCGCGTCGGTCGATCGTTTCCTTGACGGTACAAAGTCCCTACTCTCTGGCAGTTGCGCCCGGCCGCGCCACTGTTTGCCGCATGCCGTGCCTGCACATGGGGCCTTGGTAGCAGTTGCGAAATGAAAGTTTCTGTTATGCTTACGATACTATTCCAGTCTCAAATTGGCCTCATTTGAAGATAATAAACAAATATAAGATGTAAATAATTCGTTGATGGGCTACACGAGACCTATGAGTTGAATATTATACACATTCTGATTACTGCTCTTATGAAACTGTGGAACAAATAGGAAACATTGAGTTATAAGCGTAGAAAATCGATTGCTTATCTATCAATCATTCTCATTTGTGCGCGATAAGAAAAAATATTCTGCTCTTAATGAAGATGAAGCTACTATTTTACGAGGCATAAATAATATGAAATAAGAAAACTTATTACAATTATTATTCAACAAATTCAAAAGTGAACGTCTTATTTGCATTATTTAACCTTTATATGCCACTAATTACATCACAGCAGTAAAGACGTTACATGTAAAGAATAACAAAAACTTCGATACATTTTTAAGTCTTGTCTAAATCGGTATGATGTCATTGTTTGTTTGAGACAAAGGCAAGGTTGAAGGCGTGGCGGTCGTGCCGGTATTTTATTGGTCGGTTTCTGCCATATCAACAACCATAAATGCCACTTGTACAAACCGCTTTGGTGTGATGACGCGGCTGTACTTATGTACAAGTTCTTTATCTGATACTAATCTTTTTTTTTTCAAACCTCTCACTAAATGACAGTATCGGTCTTTCTGCTCGTAATCTGGTATTATCTTTTCAGGAACATTTGTCTGTGTCTCTGTCGAGTTTATTAGTTGTTGGACCTTGATCTATACATCCATTGATCTATCTTCTTTTAGTTTTATCAATTTGTGTCAACATTTAACTTTGAGAATGAAAAACTGTTCAAATATTTGTCGTTCCAGTTATTGCAGCTAGAGAGGCGATCTTGGCATGAATAATAATTTAAGCCAGACTTTATTACTCATTCGACTGTTCCAGTCTGAGAATATTATTTTCTTTCAACAATTTTCATTCTGAGAAAAGTTCAATTAATAGATTAAAGAAAATGTTTATCCCCATTTAATCGTGTTGTTTACTGTTTAACTATTGCATGAGTAAAGTCTTATCATGATTCTGACCCGGACTCTCAGTTAAGGTTAAAGTTATTGATTAATATTTCGCTGACGAAAGTCTGTCTGTGGCAATCTAATAAATATTCGACACAAGTGTAACTTTAGCATCTATTATTAGGAATTGGAACACATTATGCTGCTTGATAACAGTTTATTGCTTCAATAATATTTGATTGTACAATAAAGTAATGTGGTATTTGCAAGTGCATGTAGATTCTTTTTATCGAAATTAGGCTTCATAAAACTATGGTTTACATTCCAACCAGTTTTTTGGAATTTGAGCATTATCCTCATTCACTTAGCCATTTCAATTGAATGTCGGCTGTTGGTCTTAAGGTTCGCATAATTTCAATGATAATATAATTTGTACTTATGAGTATTTTGTCATTGTTTTAGCATCGATGCGCTCACGCCGCATCAGCCAGTTTGCGCCTCTGCTCATTGCACTGGTGGGTCTACCAGCGCGCGGCAAGAGTCAGCTCGCGCACAGACTTGCCAGGCATCTTAACTGGAACGGGGAGAGCACTAAAGGTAAACTATACTTTCTATATTTATAAATAGAGTTCTTTTAAGCACCACCCATCATAAAAGGGTTCAAATTGGGTAGAAGGACCAACATTTTTTTTGCGATTGCAAACTTTCTGAGCTCTGACAACAGAGAATCCAGTAATGAAGCAGTTTTAAATGTACAGAATATAAAAAGGAGACCTATTGCAATTGGATTAATATACAACGCAACAATTAAGTCTGAAGCTAGGGTCAAGCAAGGCAAATTGATTCCATTAGCAACAATAGCTTGGAAGGCAGAGGCGTCTCTAGCCCTTGTGGCGCCCGTGTGCAACCAGTACCCTGGCGCCCTCTAGTCTAGTCGGAGCGGGGCCAAAATGGAATACTAAGGGACTTTTACTCATGGCGCGATGCGACGCGACGCGATTCGTGCGATATCAAGTCGATTGCCGATTTAAGTTGCACTTTTCTACTAATGGAGCGATGCGATGCAATACGACCGTACACTTCAAAAATCCACCTTACTGCTACGACATAGAGGCGCTGCAAACCAAAGACAAAAGAAGTCGCACGTGACGAGTAGTTGCGCAATCGAATTTCGAACGCAGAATCATGTGCATTGTCATTAGCACGTAAGTACATACTACATGCAATTCGATATCGAGGAGATCTGTGAGCGATATCGTCAATCCGTGCGACTCCATTGGGCGTTTTTCAATTAGACGGCACGGCATCGGCACCGGCGACGGTGACGGCTCCGTGCCGGTGCCGTGCCGTCTATTGGAAATACGCCTATTAGGAAACACTATGACGATTGTCTATACATTTTCTTCGGCCGGACGCTTGTGTGATTCTGATCGATAGGGCGTTTTTCCATTAGCCGGCACGGCATGGCCGTGCACCGGCACCGTCGCCGCCAGGGCTTCGTTTTTCCACTGCGCCGTCTCCACGCCGGTCGCCCGGTGATTGATACAGCCGTAGTCACATGGACTTCAGCATGACCTCAAGTAGAGTACAACGTGTAGATCTAACAATAATGTTATTATCACTTATCTTTTACATCTACGACGCCAATACCAACGCAGAGACAACGAATTTTGGATTCATCCAAACCCACACACAAACCAAATTCGAGTCTCTCTCCCTCTGTTCTGCATCCTCCTTCCCCATCTCGCGTCCTCCTACACACCCGCGCATTCACAAGTACTCGGCTACAATTCATATATGTACAATAAGTACACAAGCAGATTTGACACGGGCGGCACCGGCGCCGGCGCCGGTAAGTGCAAAAGCGAGCGTTTTCATTTTTGCTTCCCCGGCACCGGCACTGGTACCGTTCCGACTAATGGAAAAACGCCCATTTATCGTCAATCGATGCAATCCCAATCCGATATCGCGTCGCACCATGAGTAAAGTCTCTAACAGTATTTTCAAACGGAAATTCGGATGCAAATTCAAAAGTTATTGTGTTTTAAATAGAGTAGGAAAAGGAGTAGCCTTGCTTTGCTAACGCGCGCCCGGCGTCGGCCATAACACGAGCGCACAGGGCCTTTGATAGTAGCGCCGGCCGGCATCGACGCATCTTTGAAGTTGCCGTGTTAGGGGCGCTCGGCGCCCCCTTAGACCCGGCGCCCGCGTGCACCGCACACCCTGCACTATAGGTAAAGACGCCTCTGTTGGAAGGCTTGGTCTTCCTATAAATTGCCTGTGCTGAAATAATTATTATGATTTATTACCACCGACTGTTTACGATTTATTAAAGAAGTTGTTTGATCATGATCTACGCTTTGACGTCAGACCAATTGACTTCTTTTATACTTTGTTGGATTTAACGATCTTGAGATTAACAAAGCCTAAATTGAGATATACTTTTGAGTTTCAAATTGTTTCTTTGATTATAGTGTTTAAAGCAATGATCATCATGACTGGACTTTTTTTTTTGTCTCGTATGATTGATGTTACAGTTTTCAGTTTTATCCTTGCGGGGGTTAACGTTATCTTATCTTGGCGTCTAGCATACATTCATATCACAAAGTAGATACAATTTGATTGATGCTTTTCTCGATTTTTCATAAAACAACTTGCAACATTGCTTAGTAATTTTGGATTTTCCTTATGATGAAAATTTGTAAAATATGATGAAAAAAAAATCACTTAAAAAATAATATGTGTTATCGCAAATTATTGATAAAATGTTAAGATAGGCTTAATATTAATTGACTCGTAAATTAAATCGTTCCAGCGAATATCATTTAGATTAGGGACTTTTTATCCATTAAACTTCCTTACTTTTATAACTTAAAAAAACTATGTAATTTCAAATCATGCAGAAATTGGTCTAGCTTGATACTTCCTTGTATAAATTCCTTATATACGAGTATAACAGACTTTATATTACCGTTGACTGATCAAATTACACAATCGTGTTATTTGTAAAGTTGTGTCTACAAAAGGTTGTTTATGTACTAGTTAACGTGTACATAATAAATCACATAAGCGCAAACCGTACATAAGTCTGTATATAATACCTCAGCCCTGACCCAGATGGAAGCGTTGGTCTCGTCTCTATTTCTTCACACAAGACTCACGAGCTAGCTAACGATAATATCATCTGATAAGATATTGTAGTATTCATTTTGATACATTTTCACATTATTTGACACCATTAAATTAACCAATAATTCCCAAATACAATCTTGATAATAATACACTTTACTTTATTCTAGATTTTTCAAAAAGCTGTTAAATACAAGATTAGGTGAAAAGGACTTCAGTCATGGCGCCAACTGGCCAACTCGAATCGAATTTTGACAGTTCATAAAAAAGTATGTCAATTGATTGCTGTTTCAAAGAGGATTCAAATAATTATGGAGAATGTACGTTTAGCAACCAAGGCAATAATACTTATGGTGTTATTTGTTTATTGCTTCTACTTGTAGTAGATTGCAATAATAAATAAATAAAGGCATTGCCTAATGACTGGCCTGTTGGTCTAGTGGTTAGTGACCCTGACTGCTATGCCGGAGGTCGTGGGTTCGATTCCCACCCAGGACAAATGTTTGTGTGATGAGCATGATCATTTGTTCTGTGTCTGGGTGTAATTTATCTATAATATGTATGTATTTAGAAATATATAAGTATGTTTATCAGTTGTCTAGTACCCATAACACAAGCTCTGCTTAGCTTGGGACTAGACGGCGTTGTGTGATAGTTGTTTAAAAAAAAAAAAAAAATCTGTTGCAGACGTAAACAGAATAATATTTATCGTGCAATATTGTCACGGTCAAAATAATAATGGTTAATTATTGTAAATATTTGAAATTACATTATAGAATACTCATGGCACGATTGATGAAAACTGAGATTTATAAAAACGGGTAAACTCGAACCTTACTACAACAATCAATTGTCATAGCAATATTTTAATTGAAAATAGCACTATAGGCTTTTACTCACTTCTAAAAATAGGCATTCAGTTACAAAGAAAATGCATTATGCAAGCGTTTACATAATGCAAGCCCGGTAGTTTCCTGAGTTCTACAAACAACAGTGATTGTAATATGAATTAGCACTTAAAATAACTTAAATACGTAATAGATAATCACGTGCGACACCTGGCCTTTCGCACAAAGGGTTCGTGATAATATTTTGATAACTGGAGTACTTATTACGAACTCAGTTATTCTGAACACTAACTATATTTCTTTCGGTAATATCTGATAAGTAATGCTATTATAAAGCCTACTCTTTGATTCAATTTCGGTCCTTCGAGCCGGATACAAATATTCTTTACAAAAAAAAAACATTCTGTCTCTTTCTAACGCAAGCTTTTGTTTCCAGTGTTTGACTGCAGCGAGTACCGTCGCCGCCACATGTTATTGTACGGCAGCCATGACATTTTCCGCGCAGACAACGCCCAGGGCTCCGCGATCCGTCGCCAGAGCGCCCGTGAGGCAGTGCAGGATGCTGTACTATGGCTGAAAGATGGAAACAGTGTTGCTGTAAGTTTAATTTTTATTTTCTGTAAAAAAAAAGTCTTACGCAAATGTTATTTATTGAAATTGAGCACTAAATTACCACTTCAAGAACGTCAAAATTACGTAAGACAGTCTCTCAAAAGATCAGCCCCTCAGTGTTTTACTAAAAAGAAGTGGCGCAACAAAGCCTTATCAATGAAACATTTTTGAGTATACCTAAGCATACAAGAACTCTCATTGGATGAGTTAATTTATGTGGCGTACTACAAAAAAAGGATAGTAACAGGGGGGCTAATAGGTTCTGGCAATCTCATGGAGAGTTTATGAAACGTGATGTAGTTAATTGGAATATTATACTCGCTTGTACCTTTTGAATTGATCGTTGTTCAAACGTGATTGTGTAGGAAAGTTGACACGGCCACGTGCGTCTGAATTGGAAATTACTTACGTAAATAATTTTGCTATGATTGAAATCCGTTCGGCTTTTAATTAACTGCTGAGAAGTTAGGTATTTCTAGTTTTGTTAATTTCTCCATGTTGGTTGAAAGGTGATGGAAGAAATTTTTTTTATGTTGACCCTAAGTTACAATTTACCAGCATAAGACGAGGACAGGTAGATGACGATTGATTCGTTCTGGAATTAATAACAAAATTAAATAAAAACATGCAGTCACAAGTCTCAAATAAAGAAAAAGTAACAGATCGTCACAAAACTACGTCAACAGGAAAAGTGCTTAAGAACAAAGCATTGCCACGTTTGGAGGGGAATTTGACAAAAGCCAGCCCTCTGGTCACGTGGAAAGTTATTGAATGTTGATAAACTTATAGTGGCTTCCCACGAGTAATTGAGTAAGTAGTCATCCGTAGACAATACCCACACCGCCACACGTGTTAGCTTCTACTGCACGCAAATTACGCGCATATGACGTGGAGTTGCCGGATACCATCTCGTTGTAAAATAAAATAGGTTTCGAGATACAATGCACGTCTGCCCGTTTTTATATAAAACATAATGTTAGGGACTAAAAGTACTGTTCTAATGTGAAAGTTTATGAGGATGAATATTAGTTAGTCTTTAATGCAAATCTGTACTTCTGAACACTTTTGTGTGAAAGTGGAAAGGTAAGGAGACAGGTAGTTAATAACCCAGATCAACACATAGGATGTATTTTATACTGCTTTGTTTTAGGTTCCTGAGGGGTAAACCCACGGGCTTAAGCTAGTATCGTTAAAACCTTAGGTACCTAAACATTTTGTATCAACAATGAATGAATCCTTCAATCTTCATCTGGCGGATTATAGTAATGATTCAGGCAGGATTAAGCATATTACTCATTGTTATTCTCAGGATATCGTACTATTTTTATTTTTTATCATAAAGTTCAAAATAAACTGATAAGATATAGATACGATGACTAAATTGTTAAGCTCACGTAACATCGGTAATTTCAAGATCAAGAACATTTTTGTTTGTTTTACTTTTTCCTGTTCCTTGTTTGAAAGAAATTTCATTAAAAAAAAATATTGTAACCGTCTCAGTCTTGATACCTGTTTTAGCATTAGTTTCCTCCAATATGAAAACACCTTTTTGTTAAACAATTCTATCGATAGATCAGCAGAGTACAAATTTCCTTCTTAACTTAACCCCCTATTCCTTCCTTCCAGATCTTCGACGGCACAAACATAACTCGGGAGCAACGTCGCGAACTGAGCGAGTACTGTCTCTCCGACATGGGCTTCAGGATCCTTTTCATAGAGTGTGTCTGCGAGGACCAGGAGTTGCTCGAGAGGAACATCATCGAGATCCTCCACTACTCCGCGGATTACAAGTCCATGAGTGAGGAGGACGCCGTCGACGACCTTCGGAAGAAGATGGAGCATTACATGAGGCAGTACGAGCCTATTGATGCGGAGTTGGAGACCATCAGTTTTGTTCGCGTGGAGAATGTTGGGGAGACCGTGACGGCTCATCGTGTAGCTGGTCAGAAGGAGTCTGGTATTCTTGGATACTTGTCCGGTATGAGGGGATTGCCGCAGACTTTGTACTTCACTAGGGTAAGTGTCTTTATCTTACTGTTTTAGCAATCTTCATCTTAACCCCGTAACTCGTTAGTGATTCCAATTTGGGACGTTGACAAGACAGTCTATTGGCAATTCCGATAGCAGTCAAGTCAATTTTGTGTTGACATAAGCTGATGAAAAGTGTTAATTCAGTCGCTTAGGCCGTCATTACTCTTAAAAGGTTACTGTAGAAACGATACGTTAACAGACGATGATGAACGAGATTTCCTCTCTTCTAGCCCCCCCAATCAGAAAATATATCACACCGGATTGCCCCTTGGCGTGGCAGTCAGACTTCATTAAATTATTTATGGAGATAGATTTTTCATTCATCAACTCCTTAGCTATAAGATTCATTTGTTTACAAATTATTCATCTGTAATTCATTAACTTGGCTCTGATTTATCAATACATTATCTTTGTTATTTAAGTGTCATCTTGCATCCATGTAAATAAGTGCTAGATCATGTAAATAAGCATCCTTTCTAGACAAACATGTTTTCTCGACTCCATGTTTTATTTTGGGCGGGAATTTCCGGGAAGTCGCCATTTTCTTTCCACGTGGTCTCCATAAACAACTATGTGATTTGAATTTGAAACTTTGTTTAGAATAAACATAGCGATGGCGGATGCATTTGCTGTGTAAAAGTCGTAAATTGTTCGTTTGATGTGGTTTTTTTTTTATGTGACTTCTGCAATCTCTGGATCAATATTTTACATAATCTAATCAATTTTTCGATATATTATAAACATCAATCAATACCTACATTTATGCTTATTCCTACCTATAAATGCTTATTCTCATATAGTAGACGTGTGTTGTAATGTAATGCACCACAGTTCTTCCCCATCCCATTAATTAAATCAAATCAAAGTGTTGCCAGTTTTATTAATAAGCAATCCATCATCACTCACTTATTCTTCTACATCGTCCTAATCATAATTCAAAGAATTAACTGCCTGTAAAGGGCCGTGACATTATTGTCAGGTTTCTGGATAACATTCAAGGTATTTTAACGCCGCGGACGTACGACACGGAGCAGAAGCACGACCATTTCCAATGTCGTATGTCGCCACGAATTGCATTAGAGTGCCAACTACATCAGTTGGCTTAGTAGATTATAACCAGTTAATACGTGTCTCCTGATATTATACGCAACAAAATGACATAAAGAGAAACACATGTTAAAGAAAATTCACTAACTGGCCTGCACAAAAACTGAAATCACGCACCAGTTGAAGTGACTTAGGTGCTCATCACCCGTGGGTGTGCTCACACTGTGAATTTAAAAGTGATCTTATCTAGACTTTAATTCGTTAAATTGAAACTTTTGACTGAATCGTGACTGTCAGAATAACTTTATGAATAGATGATAAAAAGGAAAATCGTTACAGCTTGACATAAAAATGTAGAAAACCGGAAGTCGCCACTGTCTTCGCGCTACCAGCACTTTGAATGATTTTATTTTAATTTTTTTCACTTAAGGTGATTGCTTCGATGTAGCCCGCGAAATTCAAATTTTTTTACGTTTTTTGCAATTTGCAGGCCAGTGACATGTTGTAACTTTATAAATATTTGTGTTGCGCAAATAACAAGTATAATTTTAAATATAAAAATTGTCAAAAAATTCGCTCCATCAGCTCTCACATAGAAAAGGTGCATCGTAGTTAGATTTCGGAGATTTTAACATGATGCACCTTTTCTATGTGAGAGCTGATGGAGCGAGTTTTTTGATATTTTTTATATTTAAAATTATACTTGTTATTTGCGCAACACAAATATTTATAAAGTTACAACATGTCACTGGCCTGCAAATTGCAAAAAACGTAAAAAAATTTGAATTTCGCGGGCTGGTTGGAGCATCCCCCTTAATACGTTAGTTTTATGGCACAATAATAAATCTAACAAACCTGCGGTCTTTGTTTACATCAAATTTAATATCAAAAATTTTAAAACACTGTCAGAAATAAAAATTTTAGTTCCGTTTCAACCCGTTCTGGCCAAGCTGTACTTTGTGGATAGAATATATCATCGGGCCACTTACAATCCTAATAAGGAACCACACTACCATATTCAACATCATAATCTCACAAATTTTCCGTCACCTTCTTCTCACATCCCTAACGTCCTACCTATTTCTCCCAACAGCACGGTGAAAGCGAGTACAACGTCCTCGGCCGTATTGGAGGAGACGCCTCCCTGTCTCCCCGTGGTCTCCTCTACGCCACCGCCCTGGCCGAGCACATGAACGCCCTGGCCTGCCGCGACCACATGACCGTGTGGACCTCCGAGAGGTGGCGCACTAAGCAGACTGCTGCTGAAATTAGGGCTCCCAAGAGAGTCGTTAGGGCGTTGAATGAGTTGGATGCTGTAAGTAACTCTTTTGAAATATCTATTCACATCAACCTATCCCAATTTATCCGACACGACATGCTATAGTCAAATAATGGTGATACCTCCCCGAGCGCTAGCGGCACCACAGGCTGCACGTCTCTTCTATCGGCGAAAGTTGATATGCTGCCGCCTTTACATCTAAATCGTTACACTGCTATTTCTGTACTTTGATACAATGGCGATCTTATCGATAATGGTCAACTTACTTCACCAAATGATAAAGATCATCTGAATGCAGTAGGTAAGATTCATGATATGTATCTGTCTTCCTTAAAGTTTGAATCGATATGTGAAACTTTAAAGGCTGCACCGTCTTGATCAGCACAAATAGGCGCCATTTAAATATTCTGATTGAGTTCGTAAAATTCCTGTGTACGCTATGTAGCACGTGGCACGATGTAGTTTCTAAATAAAAAAGGCGTGACATTATTTTATTTATATTGTAAAAGTATTGCGTCACTTCTGTGTTTATTATTTATTATTTTAATATACCAAAACAAAACCGATGACTTATCACAAATAGAATCACGTACACCAAATTATAATCGAACTGCGTAATATAATTATCTGACCCCATGCTAGGAATGCTGACACATCACAGATAATGAGAATAAAGTACCTTAGTAACCTGGAGTTTGACAGGATAACCGATTATCAAACACAGGTACCTACTTAAAAGCTAAGTGTTTTTGCACTAATCTACGTCGACAATCAGCAATTAGTTGAAAAACATGATCGATACTCAATTAAAGATGATTAGGAAAAAAATACTATAAATAAGCAGGTGTGGTTCAGATCAGTATCTTTTTGTTTTCATTTGTGTTTCAAAAGCTTTTAAATACGTCGACGTCACAAAGAAATGTATAAACAAGAACTGAAGAATCAAAATAAACAGTCTCTGGGAAATTCAATATTGTTTCAGGAATATTCCACGGTAGCGTATACAAATCCGATCTAAATGATTCACGGGAAATGTGAATGAGCTTGAGACGTACACTCGTACAGGTATAGTTACCTCGAGCAGTTACCCCACCTTTACAGTAATAAAGGGGCAAAGAATACTCCCTTGCAGTATCCGATGTGATTGATCGTGGTTAACCCACTCATACACACACTGTCTATTTCTAGACCGTATTGTTGCCTTGTTCAAAATGATAGGCATTGTTTCATATGTTTGATTTTTCTGTTTTGTTTTCATAATATTTTTTCGGGGAAAAGCTAGATTTTTCATTGTTATTTTGCAATTAGCTTTGTGCTGTTATCGTTCAGGTTCGTGACATCACCTATGTTATCTTTTAGTACATCACGTAATGCGATATTATCAAGGCGATATTGATTGGGTTCCGGAGTGGTATGATCGTCGCCATCTTTATTAAATAAATATTTATAGTAAAATCCTGTTTACAGTATAGTGTTTATATAGAATTTTCAAGATAAACTGTTATTGAAATAGAATTTTAGAATAAATATCTACTTATTTTGCTAATTCTGTAATTACGCAAATAATTGCGAGTAATTAAATAAGTAAGACGGATTTCATAATTAAATATTAGAAATACAGTCTTATCAATAAGTGATAGACAAAATATAATCGTTGGAAAATATCGTAATGTTTTTGCGATTGTATCCGTCAACGGAAAGTAAGGAAAAACACAATATTCAAACAGTCATTTTGTAACCTTGGGAACTTAGAATAGAGCAGCATTAGATGCATATCAAATCGATTAACCAATCGATTATAAAGATCTTGATATAAACTTTTTCATATTACCTAATATTATCGAAGCAGTTGACAACATACGGCCGATTACTGAATCCTTAAAACAGATGATTGGACCTAGAGACAGCTGTAGCCTTTGATTTACGACGTATGTCCGCTCGACCTACATCAAAATGACGTCTTTAGATAGTCGTAGGTACTTTATTATCATAGGAAAAGTACTATCGTCGTCTATCGAGATTCTGAAACCGCAGATTCTATTTATTGTCACCATTGTGAGTCACAGAGAATAGAATTGCAACGTTGACATTGAACTGGTTATAAATAGGCTGAAACACTCTCTGAATTTGTTTTGACGTAATAGTTTAAAGAACTCATGTATTTTTTGTCGATGTTGTGACATTTTTAAGTAACTACTTATATTAAAATATCAGGGTCAAACACATCAGAAATATCACAGCCCACATTTAGAGTTGTCTTACTTTCTTCTTTAACTGGGACTGTTTTTTTCCAAAGACTTCTAAAGGCAAATGTACCAAAACAAATTCAAATAGACCAAATCAATTGCCAAATTAAAGACGTTTGATTGATTACTACACATAGCATTAAGTAGCAATTCACGTGTAACACAACAAGGTAATAAATTAAACTAAGTGAACCTAAACATAATACGCATTGACACCAGTGAAGCACGTTTTGTTGGTGACGCTACTGATAATCCCAGTTTATGAGATTATAGCTACGTGACGTATAATAATAAACTTGTTATGAGAAATCCAGTTTTAAATTGTGCTATATCAAGGGTATAATAGATCATAATTGAAATGGTAAACGTGCATGTTATCGAGCTATGTTTCAAATTTAAATACCATTAAGTGAATTGTCGCCAAGTAAAAGTCCTGAGGCAGTTCGGGCTAGTGCAAAATGATGGTGGAAGAGACCCAATATAAGAACACTGACATTTTGTCTGACCTACGCTCGCCCTCAGTGGTCCTCAACATCAGCTCTTGCGACCAATAGACTAAATAATCAAGTTATAATAACAATCTTTTCCAAATCTGCTTCAGGGCATCTGCGAGGGTCTGACGTACGAAGAAATGCAGGAGCGCTTCCCCCAAGAGTTCGCATGGCGAGACCAAGACAAGCTCCGCTACCGGTATCCTTGGGGCGAGTCCTACATCGACATCATGACCCGGCTGCGACCAGCCCTGTCTGCTCTTGAGGATGAGCATAACGTTGTGGTGGTCGGCCATCAGGCTGTGCTGAGATGCATGCTTGGATACTTCTTGGATGCTAAGCTAGGTGAGAAGACCTTTTGTAAATGCACCCGCCGAAATTATTCCCAATTTTCTCGAATCAAGTTCCTCGGTACTGTTGTTGATCTTTGTTCTATGAAAATCAGACCACATTTTAGTGCTCCTTCTTATCTATTCTATAAGGATTATTAAACTGAGATTAACTTGCTGACTGATAGAAAAAGTAATTTGCAAGATTATTTCATTATGTCGTCAGTGCTAAAGTCCCATTTTCGCCCTTTGCTTGCAAGGCTGTAAAACTATGATGTGACTGTCTCGCTGACTTTCATTACAAAGTCCAAAATGGGGCTATATTTGGTTGTTTGAAAAAACTTAGCAAAGGCTACCAAATTTTTATTCATATTGTCTGTGATATCGTCTAACCATACTTGTTTCCTTCCAGACGAACTGCCGTATATGAACGTTCCTCTCCACACGATCGTGAAGCTGACTTCCTACGGGTACAAGTACAAGGTAGAGATGATCAAGTTACCAGTCGAATGTGTGGACACACACCGACAGCAGCCCAAGGTAGGCACATTTTTTTTTTTAGTCTATTTGATGGGGTTACCAAGGGGATTCTGGAGGTGAAAAAGGCATTCATGTAAAGATGTCTGGTTGGATGTAGAGGTTTTTTTTTTTTTTTTTTTTTTTTTTAGCGTGGTAAAATCATCAAATGAGTCCTCCAACCCCGGGCAGGGCGGGAGGGACTGTCAGACTTCTACTGACTAAAATCCACGGTGTCCTTCATAGCCTGTTACGTTCCGGGGTTACGGTAAGGGAATAATCCCGCGACCCCGGGGATGTAGAGGTTAGGAAAATTATTATGACGGAAAATTGGTGTAAAGGCCGAGAAGTCTTAGAAGAAGTCTTAGAAATACTTAAAACTACAGCATTAGTGTATGACCAAATGAATGTAGACGAACATAAAGCTGTTTCTAAGAACCTTAGCAATTGGCTCTCTTTAGGTCAACGACGATATAATACTAGACTCGTAATAACAGGCGACCGATGTCTGCCAACACATTAGGCAAAAAAGTCTTATATTCGTCTCATTTCGACCAATCCCGTGAGCCGTAGACATACGTTGAGACAGAACAGACCTTGAGTTAGCCAATCACAACGCAGTACCCCGTCCCCCTCGCTGACGTAGTACCTCAGCGAGTTGACAGAATAATTTTTGTTCCTTAGATCGTGCATGCGGAGTCTAGTATTATATCGTCGTTGCTTTAGGTAGTAGAAACTACTAACGAGGTAGAAGTTGACCACCAAAAGTTATCAATGGCTGTGTTATTAATAATGATAATCTAATCCGAAATTATGCCAACGGCCAGGAAATACCCGGAAACATTACAAACAGTCTACAAGTATTTTGACGTCATTTTAGTACTAAGAGCACACGGAAAATTGTTCTGACCAATCGCCAGATTTTAATTACGTTGCCAAAAATTCTAACATGTGATTGACGGAATATTTTTTCGCCTGTCTTTTTGGCCAAGTGGTGACTTTATCACGTTACTTGCCTATAGAAAATGTTTACTCAACTTGTTTGGCTATTGTAGATAGCTGTGAAGAGCAAAGATAAAATATTTCAAATGAGCAATAATTTGCTGTGTCACTAAGTGATGAGATTTGATTGTGGAAAGCTTTTATTGAGTATGTTATTTTAGCACTTATCGAAGACAGAAATAACTGGAGTTATCATATAGAATATAATAATCGAATATTAGAACTCGGCGACAAACAATATGCCGATTGCTGGATAAAATTTTCCATGGGCTAAAATAGCGACCATTTTGAATATCCATTTTATCTTGTTTTATGAATGCTGAAATCAGACTGACTGACTATTGCATTGGATGCGCGAACATGTTTGAATATGAAATATAGCCTATGTTACGTTCGCTGATAAACTATTTTTGTTTGAAAGATGATTGAAATTCGGTCTAACAGTTTTTAAGTCACAAACAAACAAAAATACAAATCTTTTCTTTTATTATAATTATGAGAGTAGACTAACTTTTTTGTTCACAACTCTATAGTTCATCACGTTTTAGATTGTATCTTCTGAAAATAGTAAAAAAACTAACGAAAATAATTGTTGGCAAGCTTTGAGAACACGTTTCGAGTTTGTGCAATATTCGTGGGAGCGTGATGTAATTTGGTATTTTCCTTCACATAATACTTACAACGTATATATCAGTATCATTGTATATAATAACAGGTGATTAGGTACATGATGGTATATGTTCTTGAACTTTATAAAGTCCAAGAGTTACCTTATTGTTTACTACTTAATAAGATACATCTCCAAAATCATTTTTAACTTTTTTGCGCAGTTAAAAAAGTATTCGAATTTGAAGTCATAATCCGTCTAGACACGATAAATATATCTTAATACTTTAAGTTATTATACAGCAAGTATCAAAAAGGTGCGGTTATACTTCATTAAACGAGTAATAACTACCCAATATATTTGGCTCGAGTAGAATATTGTCAACTTTATAACTGTGGGACACCAGAATTGAATTATTTGCAGAATGATGTTGGTCTTATCATGAAGAAAAATTTTCTGTTTTTATAACATAAGTACCATCATGCCTGTTATCCCCAAAGGTTTGGCAGAGTTGTAGGTTACCCAAAACACTCACATTTCTAAACATGCTGTATAAGGTTAATTATGTGTACAATTAAATGTATCTTGAACGTCATGATCAAAGAATAAAGACCGATGTCCAACTTGAATACATGATTCGATTTCAGTTGCTGATACTTTTATCAGCTTTTTTCTCAGAAAATTGTAATCAGTTATTTAATTACAAATGTGCTATCTTGTGTAAGCAATATTTATTATATCATCATAACAACTTTGCTTTAATAACATAATATTACGCCTGTTATCACTGAAAGGTTAGCTAGAGATGTGATCTGTAGTAGCTACAAAGTTTCACAAGTTATGTTTGAGTACCAGTGGGCCTATTACCATCCATCAGTTGGGCTCAAATACAGCCCACTACTAAGAAATGTCTAATGAAAAAACCTACCAATTACATTTTCTCTCGACCTCTAAATCCCAGTGCTCTGTAGCGGCACTATATAGAAGAATTAGCCCTAATGCGCCTAAACCATGCAAAAGACGATTAAAGAAACAGAGTGATTTTTAGTCAATCATCTGATAGTCGATAGTCTTCTGCTCCTCCTGAACGGGAAGACTTATTTGATGCCAAATACCAAGAAAGAAGTAAAGATGATTGAGGGAGCATGGTGATATAGTCAGTGCCTTTTGCCATACGTAGAAGGGGAGAACTCATTGGATGATATGACCAAGAAAAAAAAACCCTGAGGCCCTTTCAACCACAACACTTAATAAATTTTATTTTATGGTGGTTTAATTATCAAATGAGTCCTCCCACCCACGGCAAGGTGGGAGGGACTGTCAGACTTGTAGTGACTAAAATCCACGGTGTCCTTCAATAGCACTTTTATGTTCCGGGGTCACGGTAAGGAAATAAGTCCCGCGACCCAGGCAGGCTTTGGCCTTCTGAGAGGGGGCCCGTCATTTTTGCTGACGCTCTTTGAGGCGCGCGTGGAATACGACGCGCCGTCGACCCGGGCATGGTCCATGTGCGGACAGCGAGTTGGCCTACACTTTAACAGCTAGCTATAATTTATTTTTGCTATTGTTTCAGAACTGCTCAATAAACAGGACGGCAGTGGACGCCCTAGTGACCGTTCCATCTCACTACGACACCCTACCGTCAAACTTGTGGCAAAGCCCCACGGAGGCGCAACTTTAGGCGCCAAGCCCGGGCTCGCGAACCGCCGCCCATCCTACCGTAGCAGCATTACCAGGGCAAAGCCCCATGGACCCAAGCTCAAGGTCTACAGTCCGAGGACTTGAAAAACCTATGGACTAGGAAAACACGCCACGCCAAGATGTTTCGGGAGTCATCTAGCGATCTCTTTTCAGAAAGACTGGTGTGAGGTGTGAGTGATCTTTCAAATGAATTTCTTGAATGTATGCACGCCGTACAATAGCCAATTTTATTTTAAGCCTAGCATTATTTTTAAAGTTAAGTTAAAGTTAAGTTTATCGATCTGTATAAGCTCAATTGAATTCGTACAAAATAAATTATTTTGTTTAAAAAAAAAGTGATGAAGCACGCTGTGTGAATTTTCCAACAATTGTTTTATAATAAGACTGAACGAGTGGTATTCATCAAAATCAATTTCATCTTTAGGTACATAATAATTTTGTGTTCTTTTAAAAGTAGGTATGAAATAGCTCCCTATTAATTTTTAATGTTACGCCTTTATTCATAAGCACTTGACGCTAACACATATCTCACCTCTCACTCATTTCCTTATAATTAGAATGAGAGGGCAATAGTTAAACTGACAGACCGTTGGGTAACACAGCTTATGAATAAAGGAGCTAAAGCTAAAATAAGTAGTATTTTACTTTTTATTTAGTCGAATAGTTTCATAATCACTACAAACATTCAGTTTTACTCTATATTCCTTATTCTAACTCTAATACTATTAAGAATTACTTTAAAAATACATAATTTAGGTGTAGCACCTAATTTTACTTATGATTGTGTTAATTTTCACTTTAGCTACTGGTAAGCCGGGATTTATTTCGCAATCTTACGTTTTATGGAGGTTTTGTGCTATCTTGCTTACATAAGTCCTACTTTTAAAATGGTGGCAGTAATTATAGTACCTACTTTTAGTTTTTAATCTGTAGACTCGAAAGTACTTAGAGGGATAGATTTGTTGTAATTTACTTGTAATGCTGAGCAAGCCCGCAGGGCGTTATATGTATTATGGTATGTCAATTAGGATAGACTGGCCCATAATGAATAGGTCTTTTAGTAAAATTGTGACACGGGAAATGTAGTTTCAATTGTCTTTGCATGTATTTTTTATAATAAAAATAAATATACATAATGATAAATAAGAGATTGTTTTATTTATCGGAGGCGAGGAGTTTAGTAAATTGACGAACTTGAAAACGTTTTGGTTATTTTGGCATGCTCATTGCGCCACACTGAGTCCAAATAAACCTAGTTATTTGGACTCAGTGTGGCGCAATGAGCATACCAAAATAACCAAAACGCGTCTCTCCACCAGCTTCGCTACAGGAGACGACGAAAAAAAATGTATTCCCAATGGCGATAAAAAAGTACTGTGCGACGAAGACATGGGTGAAACTGGCAGGACGCTATATTTTGACGTCGTCGCCATCGTATTCTCTCGCTTTCAAACAAACAAAGTGTGTGCCGTTGAAATCAAAGCTGGTATAATATTAATAAAGTGTGTATGTAGATAGAGCAGCACATTTTTTTTTTTTTTTTTTTTTTTTTAGGTGGTAAAATCATCAAATGAGTCCTCCCGCCCTGGGTGGGGCGGAAGGGACTGTCAGACTCTTACTGACTAAAATCCACCCGTGTTCCTTCCTATGCCCTTTACGTTCCGGGGCCACGGTAACCTGGGTTAAGAAAAAAAAAAAAAAAAAAAAAAAAAAAACCCGCGACCCCAGCAGGCATTTGGCGCGAAACACGACGCGCCACCGACCCGGGCTTGGTCCTTGGTCGGACGGCGAGCTACCCATCACTCACCGTCCGCAAGCCCGCTCCGCCGCTGTGCCCTCTGCTGATCAGAGGGACACGCGTTGGAGCATCCACACGACAGGCTATTCGCATACGGGCAAAGAGACCACTTAGGCACACAGTGCCTAAGGAAGAGTTTTTGCCCGCATCCCAGGGTGCACCGGCCCGGAAAACTGGTCTTCCCCCTGGACGTATCCAAGAGGGAACTCCAGTCCACGGGCGCACGTGGAGGTTTCCTGTCATAGCACCCCAGATAGAGCAGCACATAGCTAAATAATAATACCCGCCACAGGTAAAAAATATTCCTACCTATCATAACGAGTTTCCTCTATGCCTCTGAAAACACGTATAGGTATCCGTTTCTATCGCTATCTTTGTCAGACTTGTTTTGCCAGGTATTAAAATGTAGGAGGTATGGATTTCGCAACTAAATGTAAATAATTTTGTTAGATAAACGAAAAGAAGTGTATTTATAATTTGAATTACAAATGAGGTATTGACACGAACTTTGCTCGGTCAATGCTCGTTGTTTCTTATATAAGAACTTATAGACAAGAATTTGTTTATTTTAACTTGTTCTTCGCGGTTTAATGATCTTCAGTACTCTTTAGTATTTTCTTTTACTCATATAAATGTGTGTTTTAGTCTTAACTTTATTTAACATTACAAACAATTATGTAACAGTGTGCTAACTATCGAATCGAAAAGAAGAAGCATTTGTCCGAACATGCGAGTTACCGCCTTTTTTAAATCCACCGTGTCCTTCAATTGTCTTTACGTTCCGGGGCACGGTTAACTAATAAGACAGTCCCGGGACCCCGGCAGGCTTTGGCCCTTTTAGGCTGTCCTGACAGCTCTTTGAGACGTGCACACCGTCTGAGGTACGTGAACGGTGGTGTCGTGGTGACCCGGCATCGCGGAGACCACGTCTCTGGAACGAACTGAGTGAGAGAAGGAGATTTACTAGCTGACCCGGCAAACTTCGTACCGCCTCAAAATCATCTTTTAAACCTTCCCTGGACTTCCAAAAATAATTCAAAACAAAAATTAGCCGAATTAGAGTGAGAAGAACGTTTACGTCTTGTCTTACAGCCGTATCTATAGTCAAGTGAAAGTAATTTCTTTAGCTTAAGCAATTACTTGTGCAATTTTTTTTAAGCAATAAACCTGAATTTTAACAAAGTGGGTACCGTAAAAGAAAGCAAAGGTATATTCTATATTCTTACAGTTCAAACTTCAAGCAATTATTAAACTAATTATTCAAAATCGTCTCATAATTAAATGACATTTGCTCAAGTAAAACCTTTTACTTGTTTATAGATACGGGGGTTAGTGCTCTGGCTCTCGTGCTAGCCTCTGTTTACATAGGTATGCATTATTCTTTTACTAGAACTTAAATATGGTAATTTCTGTGTGGTAACTTGATTCCAATTATCCCTTAACTACATCATGTCAGTAGGTAGTTATTATATTTTATACGTATAATCCCTTCACTTTCCTAGAAATAAGTTTTTGCAGTAGTACTCTGCCCGGATTGGAGGACACGGGTAAAACTCAGCCAATCAATTTCAGGATTCTTTCAAATCAAAAATCACAGCTCTCAGCACTCAATTTGGATTGCCATCAGCGCAATAGGAATAAGAAAAAATGGCGCGATTATTAATACAAACAAACAAAAAATAAACTAATTAACCAAACACTGTTCCAATTAAAACGATCGCTTTAATTCGCAAAAAGTCCATTCGAAAGTGTCGTGATGAAATGTGAACCAGTCTGCTCTGGGTCATTACTGCAGCTGCCGTGAAGGTTACTGTCGTGTATGTAGATCACTATCTATTGGCCAATCTAATGCTACAATTACTGCTTAGCCTCTAGAGATAAAGTTAGTTTAATCGGGTAAAGCATAGAGATCAATTTTCCATGTACTTATACCTACAATTTACAATTAAGGGTAACAGCCCTTAATTGCTAACTAAACGCTTACATGAAAAACAACACTGCATGCATGCATAGGTTTGTACTTGGCCTCAATCTAGCACAGAAGCATAGACGAGACCTAAGGTCCTTATTTCATTAGGACACCATAGCAGGTCGCCGCCGCCACCAACTAAATGTATCTATGGGCGTAGCTACGGTGGGGCAGGGTGGGGTGTTTGCCCCACCCTGACTCCGACGTGTTAGGTGTCTTTTAACCAAAATTAAATAATGTAGGTACTTAATATCCGTACCTAAGAAACTTCGCAATCGACAATCTTCAGACGACACAAAAAAAATCTAGAATTTTGCCCCACCCTGTGCACATGGCTGGCTACGCCTATGAATGTATCCGGTACCTTATCCGTTAATTATCGAGTTATTGGACGTGTGTACGAACAATTAAAGACCATTATCGTGAAAATCATCAGGAAATGCCCTTAGTATGGCCAGGCTATTAGAGAGTACTTATCTCACCTGGTGTCCGCATATTTTTTGTTGGCAGCACGACCCTGGTTGATTGATTGGCCTTGGCATGGTGTCCCGGTGAAATGTGACCCCGAGTTTAGTGAGCTTACCCAGAATGAACTTAAACTACTACCTACCGATGGAACACAGTAAAAACTGTTTGGCTCTGATCTTCGCCCGCCGACTGGTTTGTCAAGTCAAGGAGAGTCAAGGTCAATAAAAATATAAAATTTATAAGCAACAAGACTTGTTACGAAATGATTACATGGGGATTTCCAGAATATTAGGAGGTATCTTACAAGCTATAATACAAGTCAATTTACCAAAAAGAACAAAAATTACCATATTAATGACATGTAAAAAATAATGATGAGTAGGTAACTTCAGAAAATTCCTAAATTACCATGCCATCAAAATTCGCTTACGTGTCTTTGCTTCGCGAAGTTCATTTGTTTTTGTTTTGTGTCAATTTACTGTAAACATTATCATCTTAGGTTCTTGATTCTTTATTCTTCTTATTTAGGAAAAAATCATAGATGATGAAAGCTATGATAGAGTAAAGATAGCATCATGGTGTGGGGTACCCTTGAAAGCGTAGGTGCTTTCAAAAAGGGTAGCCACAAGCGACGCTGTCTGTACAAGTGTACACTTTACAGTACATTAAAATAAATACTAAATAGACAAGACGAGTATGGGTGAACAAAATACGAAGCTTGGGATCCCACCCGTATATTTATTTAGCTAAAATTGGTCCCTATCTGGTCCGAGTTTCGTTATGGGACGAGTTGTCCCCTTTACCCAATTATTAGGGAACGACACGTTTGCCCCTGTCCTTATAAAATTTACAGGATAATTCGGCATCTAAAAAAATAGTTCTTTATATCTCAGGAATTTTGCTCTGGCAGTTTAGGCAAACAAAATAATGGCCAGGACTTTGTTAAGTGATTAAAGAAGGTTTTAAGACCTAAGTAATCAAGAAAATGCTGGCAGCTTTTCGTAAAAAAAATGTTAGGATGCCATAAAATTTTATTCTTAATTTACTTTTCCTTTGTATACCTAATGGCGTTATGTCATTTTTTTTTTCAGCGGTTATGGCCGGGACTACACAGTCCAGTAAATAATTATGATAATACTTTTCATATGGACCTTGAATTACTAGAAATGAAGCATGGAAAACTACTGGAGAACTTAGGGCTTTAACTATAAACAGAAACAGCATTTGGCACTGTGACAAGTAATTTATATACACGAAGTGCAAAATTACAACACGAATTTAAGAGTCATCATGCGAGTAATCAGAATACAAGAAAAGTCAAAAAAAAGTGTCATCACAGACAAAAAGTGGTACCATAATAGAATCAGACAACTGATTTAATGGCTTAATTCAAATGTATTTCATGTCATGTTAATCTAGTGATTGATGTCATTGTAAATACTCACATACCTAATCAATATTAACATTAATACCTGTACCAAACAAAAAATGATATAAAATACCCACCAGATTACCGGTATCACAAGTTTGATTGATAGTTTTTCCTTCCATTCATTCAATCGATAATGCATATCGTTCCCATTGATACTCGTAGTTGCACTAGGAAATAAGTGAGAGGCTGTATACAATACGGCCGTGACTTACTTCATTGACAGATGGTGCTCTGAGATCGCAGCCTACGACCGGCGCCGACGACCCCACGGCGAAAAATACACACAGCGGCATTGTCATACAAATCTTTAATACGCGCACACGCACGTGCGACTCTCGTGTTTAATTTCATAGATATTTTTTTTTGTTTTTGAATTTCGAAAGTGATTCTGTTATGTGGATTTGTTCAGTGTTCTAAAAAAGAATAAAAATCAAGTAAGTACAGTGTTTTTATTGAGTTTTGATGTTTTAAGGTAGATAAAAACCTGTATTGATTTCGTTGTTTATGTAGATTGTGGGTGATAAGACTGGTTTATTAAAGGATATGATAATAGACATGGAAATTGACTACTAAAAATATTTTTATTTACTGATATTTTTATTTTATCCCTTTTCATTAACTTTTATTTTGTAGGAGTGTAGGTAACACAGAATTAGCATATGATATTGAATGGATAAACTATAATAGGCTATTATTTTATCCCCTAAGGAGACTTGTTATTATTATACCTAGCCCCATTTAATTTTAAGGTCAGGTGTCTAGACACTCAAAACAGTCTCTTGGCATGACAATTTTACCCAGATAAACAGAAGTTTGGAAAAGAAAACTTCCACAACAATTCCGAAACATTCAAAAAGACACAAATATTTTTATATCGAGTTAAGATCATCAAAAGATTCCTCCTACCCAGGCAGGGCGGGACGGGAAGAACCGTCAGACTTGCACTGACCAAAATACACGGAGATTCTTCAATAGCCTTTTACGTTTCAGGGTCACGGTTACCTGATGAGACAGTCTCGCGATCCTGGCAGGCTTTAGCCCTCTAAGGGGTGCCAGGATCCGTCAGATTTATACATGAATTAGTCTAGATTGGTTTCGGGAATTAATATTATTTCAGCCCTGCTTTTTTTCAACTATGTGTATATAGGACGGCTTTCAGACTAAGAAATTCCAATATTTTTCACATAGGAATTCGTTGTTTTTATTACCCTTGGCATTTGAGAATCCAGAAGAAGTTTATTTTTGTTCTAGTTCTGGTTATTCTCCGCGGCGAAGGATTATTTTAGCGTTGACAAGATAGCATTTAAAATGTTAATTTTCCAGTTAGTTACGTAGCACGTTCAATACCAGTTTCCTTGTTGTGTTAACTTGTGATATTATGAATGTAACATGTACAGTCGACAAAAGGAATTCGTTTCCAGACAGCAAGTTTTAAACGATTTTACATTGCTGTGTTATAAAAATTAAATGTGTCTGCACATCAAATTAATTTATTTGACTGAATCTACCTTAAAAGCAAAGATCAAATACAAACAGTAGTAGCATACATTATAGCATACAGAAAATCCATTTACAACTTGCTACCCTGGATACTTATATTTTTGTTGACTGTACAAACATAATAATATTAACATCGACATATTTGTCGTACGTGTTGATTCATTAGCTAAGCGTCAAAGTAATTACACCTGCCTTAAGCATTTTCTTTGTTGCCTAATGTAGGTGTGTGATTCACCTGATAAGTACGATAAATACATACATGCTAAAACATTACTCTCCTTTTGGCCTCCACCGCAGTCGGTTAAAAAATAGTATTCTTCATTTTTACATAAAACTGCAAAACTGAGGAAAAAATTTGTTGTTCAAAAAAGTATCCTTAGATTATGACGCGTATTGTATATTGTTTGATAGTGAGTATTGGGTTCTGGGTGCTTGTTTTATGAATGAAACTTGTCATCCATAAACCCTTTAAATCTGGCTTTCCATAATATGACATTAATTAACGTATACATGGATAATATTTTATTTTATTAGCCATTTTCGTTTTTGTATAACGATGAAGGCGCGCAGCATTTATGTTTCCCTAAATGTAAGCACTTGCTTTCATATTTTATATGCTGCTACGCGAAAACTATAAGTTACTTACTGGTATAGTACCCGCGTAGCAGCCGCGTAGGCGCCTACGTGTTAACCGCGTAGCAGCAACAGACGTGGTGCCTTCGTAGCACTGTAGCAGTGCTACGAAGTACTACGGCGTAGGTACGGCACTCACTGCAGCTGCGTTAAAACCGCGTAGCAGCGCCGTAGACTGATGTCCATGCGTGATTTCTGCGAAGTGGCGTAGTCAAAGTGTACAGTGTGGAACTAGGAGTTCAACCACCTAAAATAAATAACATTTTTAGGAAACGCTGCAAACAGGTAATATGTATAGACTATCTACTTAACGTTTAAATTAAAATGAACTCATCTAGGTGTGGCACAGTAACTCAGAGAATAAAACAACGATATTCTTTGTATAGACAGCTCAATAGTCATACAAAGGTAAAGTTTAAATTACCAATACTTGTTCTCAAAGTGAATGAATGGCAAACCAAACATGTCGATGTTTTAATGATCGATTGACAAGTCAATAACAGTGACCTACACAATCGCTCAAAATCAAATATGTAATGATGATTGTATGAGAGCAAAACAACTGGTTTTAAGTATATTACGAGACAACTTTTGTTTGAGAATAATGTGACACATGTTAGCGACCATTATTTACTAATTAACCTAGTGATTTGTTTAACAAAAAAGGGTCAAAATAATTCGGTATTTATGTATATATTGGTAATGGTCAAAGTATCGTTGATTATTTCAGAATAGCTCACGTGTCACTACCGACAAAAATACATTTTGAAATAGGTACCCCGAATGTTGACAAATGAATGTTTTTTTTATTGGTAAACTATCTCCAATTTAGAATTTTGATTAATGGAATAAATAGTTTCAAAATTTCATATTCATATTCATATTCATTTATTTGCATTCTACAAGGTAACAAGATGTTAACAAAAGCTTAGAGCTAAGAGCCATTGTAGACCCTGTCAGGGCACAGCAAAACAAAAGTATTAATACTAAATACTTATCTAAGGTTCTAAATCTACATTATCATTAAAATTATACATGCACATTTAATACATTTTAGGATATAAATCACATTAACAAAATAAATTAGGTAGGTATATTCTAAGGAATGTAGGTAGTTAACTATATCTTTTATATATTAGATTGACTTATAACCTAATGAGATCATATTTTCTAAAGTTACAAATTATAACAAATATAGGATTGTTTACTTTCTATTTTTCTTTTAATTTTTATACATATTAATTAACATTGCAATTAAAGTCTTTCGGTCAAGTATTCATTTATATTATAATAGCTTTTCTTCAATAGAAATAATTTTAGTTTATTGACAAAGGTATTATATTTATCTATATTTCTTATTTCTTCTGGTAACTTATTATATTATATATTTTTATGGACATGACATAGGTACTTGAGGAATGCATTTTTAGTCGGGATGTTGGTATATTTAATCTATTCTTATGTCTTAAAGTTATTTTAGTTTGGATGTCTTCTCTTTTAGTGTAGAATTCCGGGTATTTACGAACGAACTTGCATATTTCAAGAATATAAAGGCACGGTAGGGTTAAAATCTTTTGTTCTTGAAAGTGGGGCTTACAGCTGTCTGTTTGTTCAATATTGACTAAAATTCTTATAAGTTTTTTTTGAAGGGTGAAGAGTGTGGGAGCGTCTGTGCTATTACCCCATAATATGACACCGTATTTTAGCCATGCGAAGGCATATGCGTAATATGTTACCAATGCTGTATTTATATCTGTGGTTTTTTTGATTTCTCGAAAGGCGTATGTAAATTTAGATAATTTTTGTTTTAATTTTTGTATATGAGGTTTCCAATTAATGTGTGTGTCTATGTCTAGTCCAAGCAGGGTGAATTTGTCAACGGTTTCTAACTTATTATTTTTAAAAGTAAAGTTTATATTTAAAGATTTTTTTTGTCGAGGGTGGAATGTCATTATTTTTGTCTTACTAAAATTAATATCCAGGTTGTGTTCCATCATCCAATCAGTAGTAGAGTTCAGTATTGAGTTCAATTTGTCATTAATGTTGAGACTAGTTTCGCATGATGTAAGAATGGATATATCATCCGCAAACAAAACACAAGGTTCACTGATATGCTTCGGGAGGTCGTTGATGTAGACTAGGAATAGGAAGCAGCCTATTACAGTGCCCTGTGGGATTGAAGCGTCTATTGGTATGTTTTCAGATCGGAACAATTCTATTTCGTTAGTTTTTTGATTAAAAAATTCTATTTCAACTAGTTGCTCTCTATGTTGTAGATATGATGTGAACCAGTCGTGACATTTACCCCGAATCCCTATGTTATACAGTTTATTTAATAAGATGTCGAATTGTACTTTATCATAAGCTTTCGTCATATCTAGCAGTAATCCTATTGCATATTTTTTGGAGTCAATTATATCGAGGGCTTTTTGTATGTATTTATAGATTGCGAGTGTGGTAGATCTATTTTTCCTGAAGCCGTTTTGACAGTCATTAAAAATATTGTATTTTTCACAATACTCGTAGACACGGTTGTACATGGCCTTTTCGAATATTTTTGATGCAGTAGGTAA